>BPTQ01000005.1:292365588-292450400 GCA_019973895.1 Chrysanthemum seticuspe
TAACGCTGGTCGAAATCTCAGGTTATTACTAAAATAATTTATCTTACGAGAATCTGGATTAAAAATTTTACGGATGAATAGTGAAAGTGAATAGTAAATGTGAATAGTAAAAGTGAATAGTAAATTCTCGAAAATGAAAAGTAACCTAAAATGCGGGTGGTTACACATATAAACAAATACTGTACCAAAATACAAAAACTATTTTGCAACATGAATTGTCATAGGGTATTCAACCCATACATAAACTACAACTACTCAAACAAATCTACCACGGTTGTGGGGGAAGCTCGGTGGAGTTTCAACAGCTTCCTAGCCAACTCCCAGTTCTTTCTGATATTTTCATTCCCATCATGACTCCTATCGCTGAGCTTGATATTGATTGTCTTTAGCGACCGGGAACACGCAAGTATAAACTTTATTAAAGTTAATTCATGCTCTGTTCTAGGAAAAGCTCGAAACACGACAGTCTGTAGCTGGCCATGGCTGATTGTGTTTCTGTCTACAACATTGGAAATTTTTTCCAAAGGTAGAACACTAAGTATGTTTGCAGCCTGAAAAATCAAATAGTGTTGAGATACACAAACATGGCAATTTAGGAATGTTTATTTGATACATATGCATTACAGCATTACTCTTACTCTGGTATCCAGCATTTTCAAATTTGGAGATCCACGAATCATTTCAATTATGAACGATACCATAACACTATTCCCAAAATCAACATCGGACAGCTTAAGGTTAATCAGGGATACAAAGGGCACATTCATCCTAGAATTAGCTTCATGTATCAACTATAACAAGTTTTAAAGATTAAATTTCATTACTGTTACACATTTCTTTAACATTGTAAAATTATAAGTGTAAAACTCAAATTGTTCTTACCGTGCAATCACCAAAATCCAATGTAAGGGTCTCAAGATTTTGAAGTCTTGTCAGGTGAAAGATATCGGATGTTGTGATTGTCGTCACAACATTATAAAGACCGAATCTCAAATCTAACTTCTTCAAATTCCTAACTTTTGCAATATCCCGTAGTCTCATCTCGTTTGTAGTAGGACGATTCATTTTAAGAGACTCAAGTGAGGGACAACCAGCAATAAACTCCCAAACTGTACCGGTTAGAAAAGTGACATGAATCAATTCTAAGCTCAGTAGATTTGGAAAGCCATGAAAATATTCCAAAGTAGCCATAGCACAAACATGAAGTACCAGATGTTTCAACTCCCTACGAGAGTAAAGTTGGGTTGGGAACATAACTCGTTTACCATACCGGTTTGTAATAATCAGCTCCTCAACTCCATGTTGAGCCAAAAACAAGAGCCAATCACAAATCTCTTCATAATGAAAGTCGTCTCTTCCAAGCATTGATCTTGGCTCTACAGAGAAGACAAACTTTCTTATTGGACCCATAAGCCGATTTAAGAGTCTAGTAACAAGCCTCCCATCAAACTCATATGTTAAATAATAAAAGAAATCATCATCAACTATGACATCAGTGAGCAAAGTCCACTTAGACCTCCAGTTTCGCGCTAAACTAGAGGTTCTCACCGCTTCTAACAAAGGCAACCGATTCAAAATGTTACTGATCACTATATCTGACATGTTGCTAATACGATCGATCGACATGTTATTGTTGGAAGTTGGGTTGGTCTTTTTGAGTTATGGAAATGAGGATTTAGATTCGGATTTCGATTTTCAGTAGAAGCGTGTTTCTGGATAATGGTGTTATTATGATTGGTAAAGTTGTTTGTTGGGTGGGTGTATTGATTCGCGCGAAATTAAACGCTAGCGTATCAGGAAAGAAACGGCTAGTAGGCATAATCACATTTGGTCCCTGGGTTGAAGGTTGGGTCAAAATTGTGAATGGTCTATTATACCCTCGAAGTAAAGCCAGAAAATTCATGTTGACTATGGCAATCCTGGTCAAGGGACTAGTCTAAAGTATAAAACACAAGTTTTGGACCTCCAGCGATGATAATGCCCAACGTTGTCCCATCGCGACGCGCATGAACAAGTTTAGGGACCAACGGTGTATTTTAGTCAAAGTATAATTTATAAAACACAATGTACAAACTATTTGAAGCACAAATACAACTAAAAAACACTATTCAACTGTGGAGTTTGATAGGACTCCTTGAGATCGTTTAGAGCCTTAGGGTTTAACAATAACAATAATTTGAGACAAGTCTAAAAACAAATATGGAAAAGCAACTTCCAATAATTTAAGAGAAAACATACAATAAAAAAAAATAAAAAAAGTAAAATAAGGTTTTTACCTTTGCTTCAGTGATAATAATTCGATACAAGGAAGGAACATACTGTATACAACACCCTAACGACTCGAACGAATCCGCTTTCAACATCATTAACGCTGCCTGCGAAACTCTCCACGCCGTTACGCTTTCGCCCGCAACCAAAAGATCAGTGTGAGCTTTCTTAACTGTTGCATCGATCACCTCGTTTCGGCTAGTTCCGCCTTTGTTTTTTCAAGTGAGTTAAATAGCCGTTGTTAGTCGTCTATTGGTCTTCTGCCGGGGAAATAAAAAGTATGATTGATTGGCGCATAGGTGGGACCATGTGCTTATTATACAGGGTCTCAATCAACATGTGCAAGTTGGAACTTTATAGTATTAAAAGGGGTAAAAGCCATAAAATAACAACCTACTTTCTATAATTTACCGAGTTGAAACACTTACTTTTTTATTACCTTACTTCACCAACGTACTTTCAATTTTGATCTGACTTCACCCATATGACTAAAATAAACTTGCATCGTTAGTCCTTTATACTAACGGCCGTTAGCAAATAACTTAAAATTTGGTTTTCTTACGTTTTCGTCGGTTTTTACACGTTTTCGTCCGTTTTTGCACGAATGAAAACCGTTTTTACACGTTTTCTTCATTTTTTACCGTTTTCGGCTGTTTTTACAAGTTTTGGTCCGTTTTTGCACGTTTTCATCCGTTTTTACACATTTTCGTCTGTTTTAACACGTTTTCGTCTGTTTTTACACGTTTTCGTCCGTTTTTGCACGTTTTCATGCGTTTTTACATGTTCCTGCACGTATAAAAACCGTTTTTACCCATTTTCGTCCATGTTTACATGTTTTGTTTGTTTTTGCACGTTTTCGTCCGTTTTTGCAAGTTTTCGTCCGTTTTGCATATTTCGTCTGTTTTTGCACGTTTTCGTCTTTTTTCACGTTTTCGTCAGTCTTGGCACATTTCGTCCATTTTTGTACATTTTCGTCTATTTTATACGTTTTCGTCCGTTTTTACAAGTCTTCGTTCGGTTTTACATGTATAAAATCATTTTTTACACGTTTTCATCTGTTTTTACATGTTTTCGTCTGCTTTTGCATGTATCGAAACCGTTTTAACACATTTTCGTTTGTTTTTACACGTATAAAATCCGTTTTTACGCATATAAAAATGGATGAAAACGTGTAAAAACGGTTTTTGTGCGTGTAAAAACAAAGAAATGTGTAAAAACGGACGAAAACGTGCAAATACGGATTAAAACGTGTAAAAACAGACAAAAACGTTTAAAAACAGATGAAAACGTGTGAAAATGAAGAAAAACATGAAAAACGGACAAAAACGTGAAAAAGGGACGAAAGCGTGCAAAAAATTGACGAAAACGTGTAAAAACGGACGAAAACATGTAAAAACGGGCGAAAACGTGCAAAAACGGACGGAATCATGCAAAAACGGACGAAAACGTGTAAAAACCGACGAAAACGTAAGAAAACCAAAATTTAAGTTATTTGCTAACGACCGTTAGTATAAAGGACTAACGATGCAAGTTTATTTTAGTCATATGGGTGAAGTCAGATCAAAATTGAAAGTACGTTGGTGAAGTAAGGTAATAAAAAAGTTAGTGTTTCAACTCGGCAAATTAGAGAAAGTAGGTTGTTATTTTAAGGCTTTTACCCTATTAAAAGGATTGTAGCTTTGGTCTTTTATATATAGTAGCCTGGCTAGCTTAAAATTTTATTATTAAACATAAAATTGTAGTACAAAAAATGTTGTAAAAGTTAGATACGCTACAATGTATAATGCTAAAAGATAAATGAAGTAATATAAATAATCGTGTAGTATTAAAACATTAAAACATAATAGTGTAGTGCCTAAAATAATGGCAAAATTCTAAAAACACTCAAATGTCTAAAAAAAATTGAAAGGATAATTATGCTTAAATAAAAGAACCTTGAATATATGGTTTAAAGGATACAAACATATGAAAAAAGATTGAAAAACATTAACGCCGATGTAGAACTTCTTTGTACACGACGTTAGTTGTGTGATTCAATGGTTGCCATCACTGTATAAACATAATACTTTTAGGCCATTTTTACTTTTTACCCTTGATACGGCTACATATGATTGTCCGTGTGAAAAAACAGGTTTTGGCAAAAATAGGGCCACCTTCGATAATGTGTGCCCCTGACTTTTGTTAATTGTCATGGCAAAACAAATAGATATCGGGAATTGTCTCCTGTTAAGCTGAAAAGGAATCTTCTTATCGGATGGGCTAATATTCATGCGAGGAATAGCGACAATTGTCCCTATCTTATCACCGGATGTGATTTTTGCCTCGATGTTATGTACTCCCATTCTAACTATTTGCAACCTTGTACCATTACAAAGACCACCTCTTTGGTCTATGTTGCGCAAACACATTATTGGAGCGCCAATCTTCAAAACTAACTTGTGATGTGGAATACCGGACATTCTTATTGTGTTTAAGAATTCTGTTGTATACATAGACTCGTCGTAGTTGAAATCCACATCTACATCGGAAAGAGAATCGGAACTAAACATACCTTCTCCCAACCTGGAAATTTGGACATCATTCGTTCATTCACTTTGTCTATCTCTTCGTGTGTGGGTGCAAGAATAGCTCGATCTTGAAAATATGACGGATCCCACAAATTTTCCTCCCAGTTGCCGTAAATTTCTTGGCAAACAGCTTCCACGTGATCATCAGAATCAGGGATAAGCATTTCTTCGGGGAATTCTACCTCTGCTTGACCGTCATTTTTACCACCTATTTTTCCCTCGCCTATATTTAATATCCATTCAGCGAACTCATTTATTTCTGTTGCATCATCTGGATTGCAACCCACACGAAGCCTTATGTTTTGTGTAAGCTTTAGAACCTTGCAATGCTTCCATAAATAAGACATGTTCATGGAAGCATGTACAACGTCTTGCCTACTACCGTTTGGAATAACAGGTAATATTTGGCGAAAATCTCCACCAAAAACAACCACTTTGCCACCAAAAACTGTATCCGAAGCATCTGAGTACGTACTTGAAGATATGTCTCTTAATGTTCTATCAAAAGCTTCATATGCAAGTTTATTAATCATTGGAGCTTCGTCCCATATGATTAATTTAGTCTCTCTTATCAACTAAGCAAGGGGGCCATCGGCAGGAATTGTACACATAGAATCCTCAACAATATTGATAGGTATAGCAAACCGAGAATGGGTCGTTCTTCCACCGTCAAGCAAAAGGGAAGCAATACCACTTGATGCAACATTTAAGACAATCTGACCTTTAGACCTTAAAGGAGCCGTCAAGGTCTTGTACAAAAATGTTTTACCCGTCCCTCCGTAACCATAAACGAAAAACATTCCTCCACTATTATTGTTACATGCATCAATAATAGTCTCATAAATCCCTTTCTGCTTGTTCGTCAAACTATTGTAGAGGGTTTCATGCTAGACAATTAGTTCCGGTATTTTGTAATCTAATTCATCGTAAATCAACCGGTTGTATCCCTCCATTGTAAACTCAGCATTGGGGTAAGGCATGTTGACTATATTTTTAAGACTTGTTCCTCAACTAAGTAGCTTTTCCTCGATGTATGTTAACCTAGGGGTGTTCATGGGTTGGGTAATATCCGAATAAACCGAACCGAATTTGTCAAAACCGAACCGAACCGAATTAAATATTCGGTTTTCGGTTCGGTTATGGTTTTAGCAATCCAAACCGAAACCGAACCGAAAACTGAATTTAAATAAATATATATACTTTTATATATTTATAAATAAAAAAAGATATAAATACTTTTTTATACTATAAATATAACATCTTTTAAGCTTGAATTTTTTTTTTCAAAATATATATATAAATAAATGAATAAATAATTAAATTTATGTAACTCGGGTTATTCAGTTCGGTTTTCGGTTACGGGGGTTCGGTTTTCGGTTATTCGGTTTGGTTTTCGGTTCGGTTTAATCAATTAAATTCGGTTCGGTTCGGTTCTCGGTTATACCCAGAAAAAAAATTAACCGAACAAACCGAACCGATGAACACCCCTATGTTAACCATATATTGCATCGCTGAGTATCACTTAGTTAAAGATCTGAAAGCCAAAAAACATTATCTTATTTGATTTAGAAGAATGTATAAAATACATTTATATATGAATGTAATTGTGAAGAATATTAAAAATGGATTACCTGGATTATTAAGTTTTGATCTTTCTAAATGCAAGACATCATCAGCTAAAAGATGCCATGTCTTCTCCATACAATCTCAGGTCGCGACATACTGTCGCTCAATATTAAACTCACAAAATAATTTCTAATGTAATCTCCCATTCCCCATTGACTTGCCTCAATCAGTCCGTCGATGTATTCCTTGTCATCATCTAACAACCACGAGCAAAACATGTATCTTTACATGTAGGATATACTACATCATCAACCCTCCTAAAGTCTTCCCATTTTCGAGCACCTCTGACATGATTTAATAGCCTTCGTAAATAAAAAAAGCTCGCCCCAAGAAGGAGGAACATGATGAATCCGTCCAATGGTTTTACCTGTTCAATTAAAACATTGACTATTATAAGTTTGCGTCGTAAAAGAAATAAAAGTGTATTATCAAAAGTATGACAGATTGAATAATAAACTTTTTTTAAGAATATATTTTACCTTGCTTCCTCAAAGTCCAGATTTTGTCGGTTTTATTCCAAACATAGAATTTTAGGATTTCCACGTACAGATATTTTCTAACGCTCACATCAGTTTCATTTAAATCCATCCAAGCTAAAAACTTAGAAGTATTAGATGAAACCTTGTCAAGCTGAAATTCAATGCTTTCGGTTGGATCAAATACCACAGATTGCTCGTTTGGAAGGTGAAAAGGTAAGCGTTCAACAACGGGGGACCTATGATGTATATCAAACTTAAAAATTCTCCATGCAGCCTCACACGAAGATAAGTACTGACAGTCATAGTAATCCTTTATCTCATCTTTTTCTTCATCTTCCACAGCGGCAGTAACCCTATCTGGACCCTTATTAGTATATTTAAACAAGTATTTGATTGATCCAAATTGGTTGCACCATTCTACGTTTATGTGAGCTTGGTACCTAACAGAAAACATAGTATAAATGTTACATGGTATAAAACATACTATAAATGAATTAGAATGCATATGCTAAAAGAAGAGTGTTTTGTTTTAGTACCTCTTCAATAAAGTAGCATTGTACGGGACAACAAAACCACCATCAAGTTCAGCTACTTGTTTTGTAACAGTTCTGCCGTTGTCGCTCCTCTTATATATGGCATATCCACTTTCATCAATAAAAGTGGACTCATTGAATTTCTTAGGTAAATTCTTAGAACACTTATTATCAACCATGCACGGGAAACTCCTATGTTCGGGACCACACCACGTGCATCATAAATTCTTTAACCAGTTGGTGTAATTCCGGGTCTGCATCTTTATCTGGAATTTCATCCGATATACACCGGTCTATGTCAGCCGGTAATCTCAACTTATCAGCAGATTCCAACATACACATAAATGACAATGAGGCAAGCCGCGCTTTTGAAACTCTATTGTATATATTTCTGTTTAAAAATAGAAAACAAATATATATATATTTTAATGACATAAAGTGCATAAATAGTATGGACAATATGGAAAATATATCATGTATATGTATATATTGTAATTTCCCTGCTCGAACACGGCCAATTTTTTTTTTCTCCTTTATATCCTTTAACAATTGATAAAGCTTCATTTTAAATACCCTCGTTGTAACGTCTGGTCGATCTTCAGATTTTAGACCCCTTTTGCATAGAAACCTGGTAATTTCAGGCCACTTTGGATTACAGGTAAAAGTAATAAATAAATCGGGATATCCATAAAACTTGCACATTGCCATGGCATCCAGGTAGTTTTGTAGCATGTAACGTGGACTCCCCGTGAATGATGACGGTAAGATAACTTTTGTACAACGTTTCTTATTTTGTTGGTTGTTGGACTGTGCCGCTTGTGCTAATCTTGAATATGTTTCACACCTAAGTTCTCTGTTTTTCTTTCGTACATATCGCAGCCTTTCAGCTTCAACCATGGTATAACCGTCAACCAAGAATTGTTGAAATAATCTTCTTCCATTCAAAATAGGTGAAAACACATTTGGGCGTTCTTGAATACGGTAATCAAACCATTCACGCATAGTGACATGCTTTTTTTTACTGTCCGGTGTAGAATCAGTAATACCTTGGTGATAAATATCAGTACGATACCCATCTTCAGCGTAAGGGAACAACAACGGATACTGTAATGGAAGGAATGAAACGTGCAACTCACTAATTGTTTTAAGTTTACCACTGTTTTTGTGCACAATGATGTCCCTTTCATCAGGCATAGAATCAAAGTCACCAACGATTAGTGTTGCAACTTCGTTTGAAGTAGGAAGGTCGTATTGCCTTCCATCATGTGGACGTCTACCTAATAGTTTGTGATTCGTTGTGAGTGAGTGGTGAAAACAAACACAATATCAATATATCAAATAACCGTAAAATTCGACAAATTAACCCTTTAGGAAAAAGGTCAACGTGCCAAACCTCACGGGTGTGATAAAAGTGATACCGGAAAAGTGATTTCCCGGGTCGTGTCCCAACGAGGTGTGAATGGAAGGATTCGTTGAGTTTCGTGATTTGAACTTGAATTGGATTTTTAATGATTTGGATTTGATTACGGATTCTACAAATTGATTAACGGGAAAGTAATTAAGGCAAGGGAACCCTAATAAACTAAAATTAAACTATCACTAAACCTAAGGAATGATAAAACTAAGTTACACTAAGTCCTAGGGTGCTAAAACGCAAAAACGTAAAAACGGTAAAACAACCCGAGCCATAAACGTAAAAGTTTTGCAATTTAAGGGCTACGGGTGTGAAACCAATTTTCCTACGTTCTATTTAACTAAAAATGATTTTAGGAAAAAGCGGAATATTTTTTCGACTTTTAAATTAATTTCTATGAATTAAAAATGATTTAACACTAATTAAATTATTAAAAATACTAAACTAATCAAGAAAAATCTGAAATTTTAACAAAAAATACTTTAGATAATGCAGATTCTAGGAAAAATAAAAAATGGTGGGTTGCTTTATGAAATAAGCACGAAATAAGCTAACAATGGCTGAAAAGCTAAACTGACCAGGGTTCTTTAAATGATTTGTTTGTGCAAGTTTCAACGAGACAAGTCCCAAGGGCGCAATGGTAGGAGTGTTGTGTGTGAGCTGAGTGGCTTGGGTTCGAGTCCCACCACTGTCAGTTTTTTGTGAACTATTTTTTTCTTTGATTTTTCTTTTTGCACTTGAAGATAAGATCAAATGATGAAACTTTTGTAAAAACTTCACTTCTAAATACTTGTCAATAAGCTGTTTGAAACAGCTTTTTCCAACAGTGAGCAAGAATTTCAACCAAACACCTTTTTTTCTTGATTCAACTTGGCTAAACTACGTTTAAATTGCTTTTGAAACTTGAAAATTTTGACAAAATGAGGAACCTTGCAAACACTTAAGTTTTGAAAACTCAAAAACAGCTTATGTGTAACTTATTTTAACAGTAAACAAAGAAGCACTTTTAAGAACAAACAAACACTCCTTTAAAGCAATCACCCAAACACCCCTTAACAGATTTCAAGTATGAAAAGGGAAGGTAAAGCAGTTGGTAATGGACAATTGGCAAATACACACTTGGGTAAGAGATTAAGCTAGATACAAAAGGAAAATCAGCTAAAAGAAAAAGAGCAGCAGTTGGCTTAAAGCTATTCTAAGGGAAATCCTAAGATTATGACTAAACTTGAACTCCTAAAGTTTACAAATAAGCACTACATGGGCAAGAAAAATAAGGTCCTAATAAGCAATATTTAAGCTAAAACCAAACTATTATGCTAGAATACAACTTATAAGCAGTTAACAATACTTGCAAAGCTTAAATGAAAAAAAATCAATAAGTGACCTGTGGCTGCTAGTTGCAGACTCAAATCAGGCTTAGGGTGTCTGTTTGCAGCTTATTATTGAGCTGAGAAGTGGACTCCAAGGTGAGAACAAGCTTCAAAGAACAAGGTTAGCTAGCAAAGATTCACAAAAAACTAATTATCCCCAAAGAAAACACTGTTTAAAACTCAAAAATAAGCTGATATCAGCTGGGTTGATACAACTGATGCAGAAAAACAATCGAAATGGGACAAGTTGTGCTTCAAGTTAAATTGAGTTAGAAACTGATTTGATGCATGAAATTAAACACATACTGAGTTGGTGACATAATAATTTAAGAAAAGCAAGATTTGCATGATTTGGACATCAAGTGAGCCTATAAAATTGCCAAGAACAGCAGCATCTGCTACTGTCTTGTGCAGTACCCAAAAGACAGATAACACTCATTTTTTTTACTTGATTTAAACAAAACCTTTTCACACTGAACTCCACTTTACACAGACTGACTAGTTGCACTAAAATGAGTTTGACTTCGTTTGTCAAAGTGGGTAGAAACCACTTTGACCCATTCAGCAAGCTCAATCCAAACACACTTTTTACCAAGGTTTTGACCCCCCTTTTCTTCTTTTCTTTTCTTTTTTTTTTTAAATAGGATAAAAGCAATTAACAACAATAGAATTATAAACTAAAAGAGAACTGAATTTAATTAAAAGAGACTTTTCATTAAACTTAAAATGGAGATTACAAAAGAAACTTAAAACTGGAAAAAGATTTCTAAAACTAGGGGTGCCAATGAATGGCTACAATAACTACTATATATACTAAAACTACTGGGTCTTCAACTTCTTCATTCTTCTCTTGATGTGTTTCTTCTGTGAGATAAGTCCAGCAGAAATCATCCTTTGTGCTTCTTGAAGTCAATCTCAACCCTTCAATAGTTAGGTACCAAATGAGAGTGAATCTGAGCCGTTCTTTGGAGTCCTTTGTAGCTTGGATTGATGACTTGGAGGGGGTGGAATAAGATAGTGGGTTGGGGAGTTGTGATGTTTCTGGGTAAAAGCTAGGGCTTCTGGGTATTGTGAAGTGGAGGGAACAAGGGCACAGGTAAAACATTTTTTTTTATTATTTTTCTCTTCTTGTGTTCTGTGTGTGTTTGTTTTGGGCGGGAAGATGGGAAGAAGAAAGACAGGGGTGGGTTTTGTTTGGCTTATCAATTGACCGGGTCTAGGTGTTGGTTGACCGGGTATGACTGGATGAAATGGGTCGGGGTGAACGGGTCACAGATTGGACCAGGGTTTGTTTGGATTGGGCCTAAGTGGTTTGAGTTAGTGTTTATTTTTGGACTCAAGGATTATTATTTATTAGTGAAACCCATTTATCATTTAGGGACCAAATGTGTAAAATCCAAAAATCCAGGGACCAATCAAGTAATTTCTGCAATAGTATTCCAAGGGCCTTTCTTGTGAATCTCAAATAAACCAAGGGACCAAATCTGTCATTTTTGAAATTCCAAGGACTAAACTTGACAAATTTAAAAATCCAAGGATTAAAACTGTAATTTCTCAAACTTTTGAAATATTTCACCAAAGGACTAATTATGATAACTTATGATTTCAAAAGGACCTTTGGTGACTTTTCTTTTTAAAAATTCGTGCTCAGGGACTATTTCTGTCAATTTTTGAAAGACGGGGGACTGAAACTGCCAATTGTGCAAACTTTGTTCGTTTTTCATCTGATTTTAAACATTTTGCATCTGAAACATATAAAACACAATTTTGAGATATTTTCAGTATTTTGATGCATTTCAGAGTGTTTTTAGATGTTTTGCAGTTCAGATTTGACCTAAAATGATGAGTGAATACGCACTCATCAAATCCCCCACACTAAAACATTGCTAGTCCCTAGCAATCTTTTGAGAAAACTTAATGGATTTGAGTCTCTTTACCAAAAGCCATTACTTCTGGAGTAGCCAAATGTTTTAGTTCAAGTAAGAACCATGGTACACCGATAACCATATGATTTTGAGCAAACCACCAGCTTTCAACGGTTTTGATTTGTCTTTACCAGAAGCCGTTTGCTTCTGGACTAGCCAACTCTTAGATAAATTATCAATATTATCTTTGGTGAGTCGATTACCAATTATGGTTTTCCAACTGCCTTTACCACAAGCCATAAACTTGCGGGCTAGCCAACTCTTTACTAATTAAAGATATGGTGAGCTGAACACCATACAATTTTGGGCAAATTGCAAGCCGTCAACGGGTTTGAGATATCTTTACCAAGAGCCGTTTGCTCCTGGATTAGCCAATCCTTTTGTTTATTAGACATGGCGGACTGATAACCGAAATAAGTGCAAAACACTTATTCCAAAAAAAAAATTTGGCCAAAAACGGGGGAATTGGGTGGTAAAACATATGATAAAATTCGCGAGAATTCCCCCCCACACTAGAAATGAATATTGCCCTCAATATTCAAAGTACCGGCGGTTATGCCGAAACTGAGAACGTAAAAGGGAAATACTATGGCCATTATTTGGATTTTTTTTTTTTTTTTTTTTTTTTTTTTTTTTTTTTTTTTTTTTGAAAACCTTTGTACAACAGCGGGGGGCAACTCCCCCACACTAGGGTGGTAGAAAGTAGAAAGAAATCAGAAATACGGGTGAAAACCCATATAGTGTGCTACTGTTTTTGTTTCCCGAGTCGCTAGCTTGACTCGATCCCCGCATTCATTGGTTCATGGGGAAAGTTTGTAGATCCGGGACAACCAAGGATGGTATGTCCCCTCCAAAATAATGTTTCAATCTATGTCCATTCACCTTGAAGTTTGGCCCGTCGGTTTGAGATAACTCGACGGTGCCATATGGAAAAACTTTAGCAATGGTGAATGGACCGGTCCAACGGGTCTTAAGTTTCCCCGAGAAGATTTTCAATCTAGAATTGAAAAGAAGGACTCGGTCACCGACGTTGAAAACGCGGTTCTTAATCTTTGAGTCATGGATCTTCTTTGTCTTTTCCTTATAAATCAACGAGTTCTCGTAGGCTTGATCACGGAGTTCATTTAATTCATTGAGTTGAACTTTCCGGTGATCACCCGCGGACTTAAGGTCAAAATTAGCATGCTTCAAGGCCCAATAGGCTTTGTGCTCGAGCTCGATCGGGAGATGACACGCCTTTCCATACACAAGCTTGTAAGGAGTACACCCGATGGGTGTTTTGAAAGCGGTACGGAAGGCCCAAAGTGCATCTTCAAGTTTGTCCGACCAAGAGGCACGGTATTCACCTACGGTCCTCTCCAAGATTCTTTTCAAACCACGATTCGAAACTTCCACTTGCCCACTAGTTTGGGGGTGATACGCGGTAGAGAGACGGTGAGTGACACCGTACTTAAGCATGACTTTTGCGAATTGGTCGTTGCAAAAGTGCGTACCGCGATCACTAATGATGGCACGGGGAGTTCCGAAACGGGTAAAGAGAGACTTTAAAAACTTCACAACTACTCGGGCGTCGTTGGTGGGGAGCGCTTTCGCTTCCACCCATTTAGACAAGTAATCGACCGCCACGAGTATATACTTGTTCCCTCGAGAAGACGGGAACGGACCCATAAAGTCAATGCCCCATACGTCAAAGATCTCGCACACTTGAATGGCATTTTGAGGCATTTCATCTCTTTTAGAGATGTTGCTATGACGTTGGCAAGAGTCGCAAGATTTGACGAGGTCATGGGCATCTTTGTAAATCGTGGGCCAATAGAAACCGGAATCAAACACCTTTTTAGCGGTGTAGTTCGGGCCATGATGTCCCCCCGTGGGTCCATGATGACAAGCCTTGAGAATTTCATCGGCTTCTTGGCCGTGAACACACCGTCGGATGACTTGATCCGCACAAACCTTAAACAAGTAGGGGTCGTCCCAGAAATAATGCTTAACATCTTTGAAAAATTTGTTCTTTTGTTGGGACGACATCCCTTTCACAACAAAGTTACCCGCATGATAGTTTGCAAAGTCGGCAAACCAAGGGGTACTCGAATTTTCATGATGAGATACCACATTAAGAGTCTCGAGAGGAAACGTTTCATTAATTTCCTTTTTCTCGAGCACACCTTGATGTGGGTTTTCAAGACGAGAGAGATGATCAGCCGCTAGGTTCTCCGCTCCTTTTTTATCACGGATAGTGATATCAAATTCTTGTAGGAGGAGAACCCATCGGAGCAACCTCGGCTTTGCATCTTGCTTAGCAAAGAGATATTTGAGAGCCGAGTGATCCGTATAGACTATGCTTTTGGACAAGATCAAGTATGGCCGAAATTTCTCGAAAGCATACACCACGGCTAGTAATTCTTTCTCCGTCGTAGTGTAATGTGCTTGAGCTTCGGTCAAAGTTTTGCTAGCATAATGTATAGGCTGGAAATGTTTTGACTTTCGTTGCCCCAAAACGGCACCTATGGCGAAATCACTTGCATCGCACATAAGCTCAAATGGTAATTCCCAATCGGGGGCAACTAGAATTGGTGCTTCCGTGAGCTTCTTCTTAAGAATTTGAAAAGCTTCAACGCACTCACTAGAGAAGATGAAAGGAGTGTCTTTCTCAAGAAGTCGGGTCATAGGCCGGGATATCTTCGAAAAATCTTGAATGAAACGACGATAGAAACCGGCATGACCAAGGAAACTTCTAACTCCTTTGACGGTTGTGGGAGGAGGTAATTTTGAAATGACATCGACTTTAGCTTTGTCAACCTCAATCCCGCTCTTAGAAATCTTATGGCCAAGGACAATTCCTTCCTTAACCATAAAGTGACATTTCTCCCAATTTAGACTAAGATTCGTGTTTTCACAACGTTCAAGCATCTTGTCCAAATGGGAGAGACATGTTTGGAAAGAATCCCCAAACACTGAAAAATCATCCATAAAGACTTCCATAGTCTTTTCGATCATGTCATGGAAAATGGCCATCATACACCTTTGGAACGTACCGGGAGCATTACACAAGCCGAAAGGCATGCGTCGGTAAGCAAATGTTCCATAAGGACATGTGAATGTGGTCTTTTCTTGATCTTGTGGGTCAATGGGAATTTGGAAGTAACCCGAGAAACCATCGAGAAAACAATAGTATTCGTTTCCCGCTAATCTCTCAAGCATTTGATCCATGAAAGGTAATGGAAAGTGGTCTTTACGGGTGGCTTCATTTAACTTTCGATAGTCAATGCAAACACGCCATCCCGTAACCAATCGAGTAGGAATCAACTCGTTTTCATCATTTTCAACAACGGTAATGCCACCTTTTTTGGGCACACAATGAACGGGGCTAACCCAAGGACTATCCGAGATAGGGTAAATCAATCCGGCATCGAGAAGTTTTATGACTTCCGCTTTGATAACCTCATGAATTTTAGGATTCACCCTTCTTTGGTGTTGAACCGCCGGTTTGAAGTCATCTTCCATGAGAATTTTGTGAGTACAAAATCTCGGGTCAATACCCTTGATGTCGGAAAGGTTCCAAGCGATGGCTCGCTTGTGTGACTTCAAAACCTTTATGAGAGCGGCTTTTTCATCCTTACTCAAGTCCTTAGCAATGATGACGGGTGATTTATTGTCACCCTCCAAAAATGCATACTCGAGATGAGGTGGTAAGTCCTTAAGTTCGACCTCGGGAGGATCATTAGATTTTTCAATCGTTTTGATTTCCTCTTTATGAAGTTCTTGAGGAGGGAGTGATGAAGGATCTTCATTGAGCAACTTCTCGATGAGAAGTATATCTCCCTCAATGTCGATGGGAGCGTGATCAATTTCCCATGGAACAGAATCACTAGCCAAGTATGCTTCGATCTCTTCCAAAATAAAGTCACTTCCCTCAAACGGAGTGAGGGGAGGGGAAGAGAGAGCAACAATAGGATCAACCGAAGTGGGATTGCCACTCGAGAATCCAAGAATTTCTTGAGAATACTCCTCCGACACAATGTCAAGGACATCAATTTTGTTGACGGAATTGTCTTCATAATTGGGGGAGTATTTCGTAACTTGATTGAGATTGAAAGTAACGGCTTCCTTGTTCACCCTCAAAGTAATTTCCCCTTCATCAACGTCGATCAATGCACGACCCGTTTTTAAGAAGCACCTCCCAAGGATGAGGGGTACTCGAGGATCGGCATCAAATTCAACAACAACAAAGTCGGCGGGGAAATGAAACTTGCCTACTTTCACAAATACATCCTCGGCTATTCCTAGCGGACGAGAACTTGTACGGTCCGCAAGCTCGAGGATCATACATGTAGGTGTAAGCGGAGGTAATGAAAGCTTCTTCCACATGGAGTGTGGCATCAAGTTAATGCTAGCGCCAAGATCGGCTAAGGCGGAGCATTGAACTATGCCTTGAAAATCACATGGGATGAGAAAATTTCCGGGGTCTCCTAACTTTTCGGGAAGCTTTTTAAGGATAACCGCCGAACAATTTTCGTTCAAAGAAGTTTTAGCCATTTCGGAAATCTTTTCTTTGTTATTCAACAAATTTTTGATTGTTGGACCGAACTTTGGCATAAGAAGAAGAGCGTCCGCGAAACTAATCTCGAAGTGCAAATCTTGAAAGATTTGTACAAGCTTCTCCATTTGTTGACTAGTTTTATCGCGGAGTCTTTGGTCATTAAGCCTTGAAGGATAAGGAAGTGAAGGCTTAGGAGTAGTCATCGGAACAACGGGTTCCGGAATTGGAGGGAATTCCACCGGGGGTTGGACTTGTGCGGTACTTCGTGGGCTTGAGTTTTGCACCTTGTCCTTTGAGACCTCGGTAACTTGACTCATTGCTCCTGGTGGAGGAGGCATTGGAGTCGAAGGTCCATCATAAGATTTACCACTTCGGGTGGCAATAGCATTCAATTCACCTTTTGGGTTGGGAATGGTATTACTCGGAAGAGCACCCGAAGTTGAAGCTTCATTCTTTTGGCTCATGAGACTAGCAATCATGCTTTCAATCTTGCTATGAGATTGATCAATCTTGTTACTAGTAGTTCTGAGCTCGGAAGTGAAATCATTCTTCAAAGTGGTAATTTGATTTTGCATGGACACCATCTTAGCTTCATTGCTTTTGATGTAATTAGCAATGTCAATGGAAGCTTGAGGAGGTTGGGCATGCACGTTTTGTTGAGGAGCTTGGAATCGGTTTTGATTGAAATTTCCTTGATTATGAAAACCTTGATTTTGATTTTGAAAATTCCGATTCTGACTCTGATTTTGATTGAACTGATTATTTCTATTTTGCACATTCTGATTGTTCTGATTTTGATTAAACCCGGGTGGTCCAAGGAAATTGTTAGAACGATAGCTGAGAAGGTTTCGGTCCCCTTGCGGTTGGTAGGAATTACCTCCCGTATTGTAGGAACCAGAAGCGGCATAAACGCTCTCTTGAGTGAAGCCACCGGAGGCTGGACACTCAAAATAAGGGTGTGGACCACCACAAGTTTCACAACTCTTGTTTACGACATTCACTTGTTGATTGTTATTATTGTGACTCAATTTAAGCACGGCAGTGGATATTTCTTCAATCGTTTTGGTTAGAGTCGTGAATTCCGAAGATGGAAGGGTGGTAGATCTCCTTGACTCACTCCTCTCGGCTGAGGAATCCCAATAATTGTGGTGGGCAGTCATGTTTTCAATGAGATCATAGCACTCTTCGGGTCGCCTTTTCATAAAGGTACCACCGGCAGCAGCATTAATCGTGTCACGATGTCTCAATGTTAACCCGTTATAGAACGTATCTATTTGGGTGACAAGCAACATGTTGTGGTTTGGACATCGATCAATCGAAAGCTTATAGCGTTCCCATGCCTCAAATAAGGACTCATCGGGATGCTTCCGAAAATTACTGATTTCATTCCGTAGTTTCGTCACCATCGATGGTGGAAAATATTTCGCCAAGAATTTGGAGACCATTTCGTCGAAACTATGCATTGAGTTCTTGGGAAGACGATCAAACCATGCGGTGGCATGAAGCGTCAAGGAATATGGAAAGAGGTATAAGCGAAGGGCGTCATCGGTGACCCCATTTTGCTTCATACTTTGGGTGACGGTGAGAAATTTGTCGAGATGCTTGTTGGCATCGTCACCCGGTGATCCGTGAAATTGACAAAAACTCTGGACTTGTTGAATCATATGATGCTTAAGTCCAAAATCCGTGGCCTCGATGTTGACCGGGGCAATTGGACCGCCCCGTCCATCCATCGTGGGTTGACAAAGCTCCTCCATCGTTCGGAGATCGGGAGCTTGATTTTGTGGCCCAGGTTGTTGGACTTGAGGTCCGTTTCCTAGGTTGTGTGTCATTGTGATTTGTTCGACAGTACGTATCTCGGGTACGTTTGCTTGGTTACGGTTACGTCTACGAGCTTGAGAGCGAGTGCGCATGCACTTCCAAAAACAACACTTTCAATTAAAACAAGACCGAGGCAAAACAACAGTGAACTTAAACCAATAATCCCACGTGAAATGATCACTTCTACAAGTAAAACGCACAAAGGAGCGGAGAGACTTTGTAGGTCAGCGCGAAGCTTATTAAAAACCCGTCTCTTTTCAGCCGCAATTTAATGTCAGGCCGTCCTTATACCCCTCACACAGTTTGTTAAACCGATAGAAATAAACCAAAACACGAGCGACACAAAGGCAAGTTTTAAATCTTTTGTTCGGGAACTTATAATGATAACACCTCAGTTAAGAATGTTATATTGATTGTGTCTTCTATTTATTTAAAACAACAAGGAAAATCTTTTTGTATTTTTAATCTTTTACATATATATACAAAGAAAAGAAAAATATTTTTGTATTTTTGTATTTTTATAAAAACAATAACTTCACGAGGAAGGTTCTTCAAGTCACTAATCGCCAAAAATCACGATATTGTCGCAACACACCTCCCCGGCAGCGGCGCCAAAATTTGATTCGTTGTGAGTGAGTGGTGAAAACAAACACAATATCAATATATCAAATAACCGTAAAATTCGACAAATTAACCCTTTAGGAAAAAGGTCAACGTGCCAAACCTCACGGGTGTGATAAAAGTGATACCGGAAAAGTGATTTCCCGGGTCGTGTCCCAACGAGGTGTGAATGGAAGGATTCGTTGAGTTTCGTGATTTGAACTTGAATTGGATTTTTAATGATTTGGATTTGATTACGGATTCTACAAATTGATTAACGGGAAAGTAATTAAGGCAAGGGAACCCTAATAAACTAAAATTAAACTATCACTAAACCTAAGGAATGATAAAACTAAGTTACACTAAGTCCTAGGGTGCTAAAACGCAAAAACGTAAAAACGGTAAAACAACCCGAGCCATAAACGTAAAAGTTTTGCAATTTAAGGGCTACGGGTGTGAAACCAATTTTCCTACGTTCTATTTAACTAAAAATGATTTTAGGAAAAAGCGGAATATTTTTTCGACTTTTAAATTAATTTCTATGAATTAAAAATGATTTAACACTAATTAAATTATTAAAAATACTAAACTAATCAAGAAAAATCTGAAATTTTAACAAAAAATACTTTAGATAATGCAGATTCTAGGAAAAATAAAAAATGGTGGGTTGCTTTATGAAATAAGCACGAAATAAGCTAACAATGGCTGAAAAGCTAAACTGACCAGGGTTCTTTAAATGATTTGTTTGTGCAAGTTTCAACGAGACAAGTCCCAAGGGCGCAATGGTAGGAGTGTTGTGTGTGAGCTGAGTGGCTTGGGTTCGAGTCCCACCACTGTCAGTTTTTTGTGAACTATTTTTTTCTTTGATTTTTCTTTTTGCACTTGAAGATAAGATCAAATGATGAAACTTTTGTAAAAACTTCACTTCTAAATACTTGTCAATAAGCTGTTTGAAACAGCTTTTTCCAACAGTGAGCAAGAATTTCAACCAAACACCTTTTTTTCTTGATTCAACTTGGCTAAACTACGTTTAAATTGCTTTTGAAACTTGAAAATTTTGACAAAATGAGGAACCTTGCAAACACTTAAGTTTTGAAAACTCAAAAACAGCTTATGTGTAACTTATTTTAACAGTAAACAAAGAAGCACTTTTAAGAACAAACAAACACTCCTTTAAAGCAATCACCCAAACACCCCTTAACAGATTTCAAGTATGAAAAGGGAAGGTAAAGCAGTTGGTAATGGACAATTGGCAAATACACACTTGGGTAAGAGATTAAGCTAGATACAAAAGGAAAATCAGCTAAAAGAAAAAGAGCAGCAGTTGGCTTAAAGCTATTCTAAGGGAAATCCTAAGATTATGACTAAACTTGAACTCCTAAAGTTTACAAATAAGCACTACATGGGCAAGAAAAATAAGGTCCTAATAAGCAATATTTAAGCTAAAACCAAACTATTATGCTAGAATACAACTTATAAGCAGTTAACAATACTTGCAAAGCTTAAATGAAAAAAAATCAATAAGTGACCTGTGGCTGCTAGTTGCAGACTCAAATCAGGCTTAGGGTGTCTGTTTGCAGCTTATTATTGAGCTGAGAAGTGGACTCCAAGGTGAGAACAAGCTTCAAAGAACAAGGTTAGCTAGCAAAGATTCACAAAAAACTAATTATCCCCAAAGAAAACACTGTTTAAAACTCAAAAATAAGCTGATATCAGCTGGGTTGATACAACTGATGCAGAAAAACAATCGAAATGGGACAAGTTGTGCTTCAAGTTAAATTGAGTTAGAAACTGATTTGATGCATGAAATTAAACACATACTGAGTTGGTGACATAATAATTTAAGAAAAGCAAGATTTGCATGATTTGGACATCAAGTGAGCCTATAAAATTGCCAAGAACAGCAGCATCTGCTACTGTCTTGTGCAGTACCCAAAAGACAGATAACACTCATTTTTTTTACTTGATTTAAACAAAACCTTTTCACACTGAACTCCACTTTACACAGACTGACTAGTTGCACTAAAATGAGTTTGACTTCGTTTGTCAAAGTGGGTAGAAACCACTTTGACCCATTCAGCAAGCTCAATCCAAACACACTTTTTTCCCAAGGTTTTGACCCCCCTTTTCTTCTTTTCTTTTCTTTTTTTTTTTTTAAATAGGATAAAAGCAATTAACAACAATAGAATTATAAACTAAAAGAGAACTGAATTTAATTAAAAGAGACTTTTCATTAAACTTAAAATGGAGATTACAAAAGAAACTTAAAACTGGAAAAAGATTTCTAAAACTAGGGGTGCCAATGAATGGCTACAATAACTACTATATATACTAAAACTACTGGGTCTTCAACTTCTTCATTCTTCTCTTGATGTGTTTCTTCTGTGAGATAAGTCCAGCAGAAATCATCCTTTGTGCTTCTTGAAGTCAATCTCAACCCTTCAATAGTTAGGTACCAAATGAGAGTGAATCTGAGCCGTTCTTTGGAGTCCTTTGTAGCTTGGATTGATGACTTGGAGGGGGTGGAATAAGATAGTGGGTTGGGGAGTTGTGATGTTTCTGGGTAAAAGCTAGGGCTTCTGGGTATTGTGAAGTGGAGGGAACAAGGGCACAGGTAAAACATTTTTTTTTATTATTTTTCTCTTCTTGTGTTCTGTGTGTGTTTGTTTTGGGCGGGAAGATGGGAAGAAGAAAGACAGGGGTGGGTTTTGTTTGGCTTATCAATTGACCGGGTCTAGGTGTTGGTTGACCGGGTATGACTGGATGAAATGGGTCGGGGTGAACGGGTCACAGATTGGACCAGGGTTTGTTTGGATTGGGCCTAAGTGGTTTGAGTTAGTGTTTATTTTTGGACTCAAGGATTATTATTTATTAGTGAAACCCATTTATCATTTAGGGACCAAATGTGTAAAATCCAAAAATCCAGGGACCAATCAAGTAATTTCTGCAATAGTATTCCAAGGGCCTTTCTTGTGAATCTCAAATAAACCAAGGGACCAAATCTGTCATTTTTGAAATTCCAAGGACTAAACTTGACAAATTTAAAAATCCAAGGATTAAAACTGTAATTTCTCAAACTTTTGAAATATTTCACCAAAGGACTAATTATGATAACTTATGATTTCAAAAGGACCTTTGGTGACTTTTCTTTTTTAAAATTCGTGCTCAGGGACTATTTCTGTCAATTTTTGAAAGACGGGGGACTGAAACTGCCAATTGTGCAAACTTTGTTCGTTTTTCATCTGATTTTAAACATTTTGCATCTGAAACATATAAAACACAATTTTGAGATATTTTCAGTATTTTGATGCATTTCGGAGTGTTTTTAGATGTTTTGCAGTTCAGATTTGACCTAAAATGATGAGTGAATACGCACTCATCAGTTTGATCTTAACATTTTTCTCACCAGATGCTATTTTAAGACAAGCATGTCAATACTTTTGAACCAAAAAGTTGTTTAGATCCAACATGTTTTTTATGTCTTTTGTGAGTTCCCGGCCTATGTTATTTGATGAAGACGACGATGCATTATCTCTTGAGCTAATAAAAATGGAAAAAAGTAAAGTTAGGATAAAGATACCGATAAAATAGAATAAAAGTTTATAGATGTATGAATAATTTGCAATACCTAAAAACATTAATGCGTTTTTGAACCTCATTGCCTGGATCATATATGTAAAGCTGTCCAAATTTAGGTGGTTCACCAGGTTTTGGTAACAAATCGCCCATTACATGGTTGTTTTCTCCTAGAATTCTGAAACAAAATGGACCACGTCCATTATTAGCCGTGGTATCTTGCTTACCAGACATCCATGTAAAAGCAAACATCGAGTTGTATCATCGAATGTTCTCCATAAATGATTCACTTTTAGGGTGGTCTCCTTTTAAAAGACTTTTTAACAATGTTGGAGGAGTATTCTTTGCAACAGGTAGCTTAACTTTCCCTCGACCGCAACAAATAGAAAATGCATCAGTGTTACTTGCGTTAGTCGACCCTCTTTTACTTTCAGGAAGCCACAACAATGCACCACATTCGTCGCATTGTTCAGTCAGATCTCCAATGTCTAAATAATCTAATTACATCAAAAAAAAGTTTGGCTTTTAGCATTAGGATGAACATATATAATATGTCTTCTTCAGTATTAATATGGATTAGAAAAATACCTTTAGATATTCCTTGTATGTGTTCAGTATATCCATGTTCATCTTCAGATTCTTCGACAGACAAATCAATTTCGGGTATATTTGCGATTGACTTGCCTTTGCATGTTGTTCGTGCGTGTGTAACAGATTAAATTTTATCCTCTGTAGAAAAATATCCTTGTGGAACATTAGGACTATCTGTTTAATATATAAATATAGTATTTATGATTTGTTTGCATGAAGTAGTATACAAAGATATGAATAGAAAATGGATAAGATGCTTTCAGCTCACCAATGCCAAACTTAACAGGAGTTCTGTTTTTAAACTTTGATCGTGGGTTGGTCTTTAATGAATGACCTGTAATGTGTCATGATATATAAACTGTTAGCATACATATGTATGGTTTATGAAAAATTACAACCTGGAAAATGATGTAAAATATAGCTTCGTACAAAGAAAAATTATACTTTAAAGTAATATAACTTAATTGTATACGTGTTGTCAATTGTATTAATGGCACTTGGTAATTCAGGGGTGTATAAATTAGGAGTAGAAGATCCAACATTGTTGCTGAAAGGAGAGGCTCCGACATGTCGTATAATACTACTTGTACTATGATCTAGTAAAGATATATAGAGGTAATAAATATTTTGTTGTCAAATTTATGGCGGTTGTATATACACATACAATAAAAAGATTTAGTCGTAATGCATTTAACCTGTTGTGGTACATGACTGCCGATTTGAATCTAATGGAGAACTTGCATTGATTGGCAATTCAGTTGATTTGGACAGTTTGCGAGGCCTTATAGTTTTTATAATCCTTTTTGACGTAACTGGTTGTGATGAGCCAGCATCAACAATCTGTGATGAAGGTAAACCTGTTACAGGCTCCTTACGGGGTCATCCTCGTTTAAATATAGGCGGTGTAACAATCTGAGAAGTGACCAATGTTTGTGATTGATTGCCAGTCTGTGAAGTGCCTATTGTTTGGTTTGACCGAGACAAAGTATCTAATAAACATAAAAGGCATATACATTAACAATAATGTAAATAAAACATGTAGATAATGATTGCAAAAAGAGTAATTAAAAAACATTACTTGATGTGATGTCCGACAGAGGATATGTTTGTAGTTGGGTGGTAGGAACAGAGGGACTAAATGAGTTCTATTCGATACGCGCCTGTTAGTTATTGCAGGAGTTCTATTCTCATTTTTTTTAGAGCGTTAGTTGTATTGGATATATTTACAATATCATCAGGGTTTTTACAGGGGCGTCCTGGCTTCCTTTTAATTGATACCTCATTTTCTGATTCTGCTATAAGAGTAGCATTTGGTTGTATTGTTGACTGCTTACTCCCAAAAGTTGAGTTGGCTGACGTTTGATTCATGAATGATATTTTACCTACAAAACTTAATAGAGTTAGTTAATATATAAGCAAATATGGTTTGTGTAGAAAATGAAATTGATGATGAAAATAGGAATATTTAAAAATATTACTTGATGTGATATCTATAGAGGAGATCTGTGAATAGGACTCTTAGAATGTTGGTTAAACACATTTGATGGACGTGGGATATATATCGGCTGATAGTTAAGAACATTTGACATAACTTGAGACGATGCATCGTGAATCATGTAATTAGGTGTAATTACGTAATCATGAATCATAGTTACGAACATACAACAAAATAATAAGATACATTTTTACTACATGATCATTATTGATATATGATGACTTACATGTTATTGGGCGTGAACCAATTTTTTGAGTAGTACGAATCGGTGTTTGATTTGAAAACATGGTAAGATTTGATCCAGAAACATGCGAAGCAACATCATATTGCTTATAGGGTACTTGTTTACGCGAAACATCATGACATAATGGGGTAAATGGCAAATAACGATAACACTTTGTCATTGAATGTTTTATCTAACCTAACGGACTTTCCATTGTTTCTTGTCTCATGATGATTTGCATATGATTGGTTTATATATTTTTGTAAATAAATACAAAATGAAATGATAAGACAAACATATGGTTAAATAAACAAAATAATAATCACTTGACATAAATTAGCTAACATACCATGAGATAAAGAAGTATGATCATGAAATTTTGTATTCAAATTGTTGTGATATAAAACCTTGTTGGAGCTGATATTGTTGGATGGACATTTTTGATTGTTTGAATGATTTTCTTGTACACCAATCGCTTCATTATCATGATGATACATGTTGTTTGGATAACGATGCTCATGATCATTCTTTCTCATTGAATGATGTTCAAAGAATCGTCTAAAAATGGTTTGTTTGTGAAAAAAACGTTTGATGTTGATTTGATATCATGAAAACTGGTAACCTAAATCTGAATTAATGAGATGAATTAGTGTACAAAAATACATCTTTGTATATATCTCTAAGCCAAACATGGAATGTAATTAATTATTAATGTCATGTTATACAAAATTAACCACTTATATGCTCCAACAAAAGGCCCATTTTTTGTTTAATATTAGTAGGCCCATGTTATGCAAAATAGCCCAAAACCCGAAATATTGCATCTAACTAACCCGGTTTATGATTACATGCAAGTAAATATTTTGGTTGAGTGTAAGCTGCAAAATACAATCATTACGGCACACATACCAAATTGACTATCTAATCACATTCCCCATCAAAAGGTTAGTCAATTTTTTTACACCTAACTACCCAACAATCTAAAACTCTGTAAGTGTAAACTTGATAACGATTCATCATCCAAATAGTATATTATTTTCAAAATGTTGTTTTGCATGTTTTTTTTCTTCATGTTCTTAAGAATAGTGATTGATTGTAATGAGAAATAAAAATAGGTTTGTGTGTTATAGGGTTGAAAATAACTTAACAACATATGTTTTAGTTGATAATAGAGTGTGATTAATTTAATATTTGTTATCTAGGGTATTTGATTCAGATTAATGTGAATTTCATAATGTATATTTAGAGTTTTTTTATAAGTCTTTAATTGGACTCTTGATTAATACTTATATATTACTAATGTTATGGATTTATCATTTCAAAAAGTTATGATGCACCTGGTAAAGTAGTTTGCTGGATGAAACAACAAATATGAACATAAAGCTTGAATGGGATTTTATGGTTTTTCTGATTAACCATTAATGGAAGTTACATACATAGGCCACCAAGTTTCTGATAGTGTAGGATTTAGGAAATAGATGCTTATGATATTGATTCAGTACATAAGCATCATACTAAAATAGTCGATGTTAGGTGCTTTCAAGTGAAGTGTTTACATCTATTTATAACGAAACTGATTTGTAGTTACTGATTTGGCCATTGTATGTTGATTTGGTCTAAAAACATGTTTCATTGTTTTTGTAGTAGGATGCCATTTGATATTGATTAAGTACATAAAATCATACTAAAATAGTAGATGTTAGGTGCTTTCAAATGAAGTGTGTACATATCTTTATAACGAAACAGATTTGTAGTTACTGATTTGCCCATTGTATGTTGATTTGGTCTAATAAAATGTTTCATTGTTTTTGTAGTAAGTACCATTTGATATTGATTAAGTACATAACCATCATACTAAAATAGTAGATGTTATGTGCTTTCAAAAAACCTGTGTTTACATCTCTTTATAACGAAACTGATTTGTAGTTTCTGATTAACCATTAATGGAAGTTACATACACAGGCCACCAAGTTTCTGATAGTGTAGGATTTAGGAAACGGATGCTTATGATAATGATTAAGTACATAAGCATCATACTAAAATAGTCGATGTTAGGTGCTTCAAGTGAAGTGTTTACATGTATCTATAACGAAACTGATTTGGCCATTGTATGTTGATTTGGTCTAAAAACATGTTTCATTGTTTTTGTAGTAGGATGCCATTTGATATTGATTAAGTACATAAACACATACTAAAATAGTAGATGTTAGGTGCTTTCAAATGAAGTGTTTACATCTCTTTATAACGAAACTGATTTGTAGTTACTGATTTGCCTTTGTATGTTGATTTGGTCTAATAACATGTTTCATTGTTTTTGTAGTAAGGTGCCATTTGATATTGATTAAGTACATAACCATCATACCAAAATAGTAGATGTTAGGTGGCTTTCAAAACACTTGTGTTTACATCTCTTTATAACGAAACTGATTTGTAGTTACTGATTTGCCCATTGTATGTTGATTTGGTCTAAAAACATGTTTTCATTGTTTTTGTAGTAGGATGCCATTTTAATTTTTTGATTTGGTCTAAAAACGTCGATTCATGAAGTTTGGAAACGGCTCATATCTGAAACCACGAACGTTTTTGTCAAAATTGTCTAGTCTTGTTACAGCGGTGTTTTTAAACAGATTCATCTTGTAACGGTGATTGACTAATGGATAGTTGCCACCATTCTATCCGACCCCAAAGTTACCAAATCTGTAGCATGACCCTTCATCCAGCAAAAGTTGGAACTTGTTAATATGGTCTTTCTTAGTTGTACCGTGTATACGGTTACCCTGAAATACATTATCAATTATAAAAGTTAATAACATTTTATTATATTAATGTAAATATTATTCAAATGGTAATATCACAGTTGCATATCAAAAGTGCATTGTTTACTAAAACCATATCAAAGTTGCTGAAGTAAAGCACCCTAAAAGGTGTATCAGTTGGAAAGTATTGCATATCATAAGTCATTAAACAGGAAGCACCTTTATTATACTAATCTAAATAGTCATAAAATGTGCATATCACAATATAATAACATAAGTACATCATTCTTAAAAGCATATCATGTTTGGGAAAATAAAGATCAAAAAATGCCATATCACTTGGACAATATTGCATATCAGTTGGACACTATTGCATATGCATTTTAAATAAAAAGGATACACCTTTTATTAAACCAAAGGTGCATAAACTCCAAAATCATAAAGTTGCTAAACCACAATTTACCCTAAATGCCATATCAGTTGGAGACTTTTGAATACCAGAAGGCATTAAATAGCAAAAACATTTTAGTATACTAATATAGATAGTGCATATCAAAATTGTATAACAGATGTATACATTGGCTAGTATATAGGATTCTACATACCTGTTCATCTTGTAATACAAAGTCCAATGACCAAACGTCATTTGGCTTTCCTGGAGTATGGGGCTTCCACTTGCTAATGCATCGTGCAACAACCTTGATATTATCCAACATAGGATCAAATGTCACACAATGCAGTCAAATTGTGTTCCATTTTTTTCCCTACAAATCAAAATACAATATCAGAAATATATATCAATATGAATTTAGTTTATCATATTTTTGGTTTTATATGCATATAAAACATACCTTAGGTTTCAGAGAATAAGCTACAGGGGAGATAGGGTATTGAGTGATTAACTTTGCATATGATTCAACCAATTTATAGAGAATTATTAGGTTAAAATGCATTTCAAATTAGTGTGCATATGTTTATAAGTAAGGAAACTATTTTCAAAAGCAATTAGTTTTCAATTTTCCAATCAATTTATATAACTAATCTCAAACTTTCCAATATTAATATCAATTTTTCAATCAATTAATACAAACATAATATTAATATCAATTTTGTTTTTCAGTTAATATAAGTATTTTCAAACTGATTTCTAACATTTTAATTGGTAATAGTGATTTCTAACATTTTTAGGCTTAACAATATTAATCTCAAGTTATGTCATGATGCATTGTCTCAGGTTAGACTATCATATAACAAATTTGACAAACATAACTGATTTCTAACATTTTTATATAAATATATGAATACCAATATATCAAATAGCATAAAATTGATTTATTAAATTTTTAGCCATAACAAACAATCACTAATAACATAAGTGACAACAAAATATGTATATAAGAAATTAGGAGAAGAATAACAAACATGTATTGCAAAACCATCCAATGCTTTCAGAATTCCTACAATCGGTTTTTGGTTTATGATAATAGAAAGACATAATCGGCTGTTTAATGAACATTGATATATGATTATTATTGTGACATCATATTTATTTGGGGATAACTGAATGGAGTATGAACCCTAATTTAGGGATAATTAATTTTAAATATGAATACTACACTATATCAAGATTGATGTGATTAGGGTTTAATCGATTGTTGAGGATTATTGTGTTGGTGATTTAGGGTTCACTACTTTGTGGTATAATTGATCGGTTTTATTTTTTGATGTGAAACTGATTTTGGAGGAAAAGGTGTTTGGGGAAAATTAATGAGGGCCGAAAATGTTGGGGGCAGAATTGCTTGTCGACCATTAGATCAAAAAAAATGTCACGTGTCTTTTTTTTAGAGTTTTGGGAGAAGGGTTTCCTAAAGTCAAGCTTGTTTTATATAGTGTGGGATGGGAGCTCTTTGGATTTTAAAGGATTGCGACTGTAAAGGCTTAGAAGTTGAAGGGTGCTAAGATAACATGGAGTATCTCCAACCCACGCAACCTCAAAGTACGAATTCGATTTTCATTCTTGTTTCCTCCAACAATTGTTGTTGAGTGATTTTATGATACTATCATATTGATAGTAATAATCATCTGTTGTATTATTTGTTCTCATATTCAAAGTTTCATAAGTGGTTGATTGTTTGAAAGTTTGGAGAGCTATATTCTTGATTCTGGTTGGTTTATATATCTTTGGTTCAACACTTCATAACGCATAAAATCACTTTTCCTGTTGTTCTTCCCAAACACTCAAAACTGATTATTTGCGTTTTCATAACGCAATCCCAAACACCCCCAAAAATGTTTGACGCCTCAGGTTCAATTCTTGCTAGGCGCAAACTTTATAGTCGTTACGCCAACCTCTTGAAAAAAGAGGGCTTTACCCGGTTTGAATCTGTATGACGGTGAGTTCAAACCCCGTCAGCCAAAAGATCATAAACGAGGACCCTTAAAAAAATCTTGCAATTGCACATTTCTTTCGCCTAACAGAAAGAGTATATTAAAAGTTGAATTGGCTGAAACTTTTACTAAATTTAGTGTACACGGATAAGACTATAAATTGAAAACAACACTAGAAGTATCCACGAATCTGTGACGCAATTTCTTAATGTGAATGGACAAAGTGTTGACAACGAGTCTACTGCTATTGGTCTTCATCCATTCGATCAGTTTGTGCAATCGAGTCTACTCCTATTGGCTCCTCAGAGTTAGATGATTTTGTAACAGAATCTTCAAGAGCCTCGAGAAAAGATAGGACCGTGAACTTGTCTGTAGTGAAAAATAATTGGTGCTTTAGAAGTTGTTAAAATAAACAATCCGATCAAATCAAAACCAGAAAATAGATTCTACCACCAGGACAATTTCAATAATGTTTGAGGTGACAATACCCACCCAAACTATGAACAGGTGAAATCGAAAAGGAAAAAGCTAAAGGAGTCGAAAGTATTTGGCACCTATAGTTTTCTAAATTTGACCAAGAGAACGGAAATTTGCAGTGCTTACATTTACTTGGGTCGACTCCAAATTGAGTCAGGTCTATTTGACCAGTCTTTAGCACCTGCATAGACCATGTTGATGATCAGTTTACAAACAACATTAAGATATTAATCATAAAACAGTTAAACTAAGAAGCAAGGAAATTGGATATAGATCCTCACATAAGTGAAGGAATCAACTTGTTGGCGAAAAGGAGGGCTTTGCAGCAGCTCCATTATATCCTCTGGAGTCCATTCACCCTGCAGTCGCACAGAAATTCTTAGGCTATGTGAAATAAAGTATTTAGTTAGTCGGAAAAGCAGAAGTCACATGATATCCGGGTCGAGCAGGTTTGGTATGGGTCGAAATGAAATGGGGGTCAGTGTGGTTAACCCACAAACACTTATATTACTTACTTCAACTGATGTAGGGCTAGATAGCGCCTTTTTTTTAGATAACCAAGTATCAATTAAGTTCAACAAATAAACCTGTCCGGGTTGAGCAGGTTAGGTAATGGGTCAAAATGAAAAAGGCCAGGTTAACCCAGAAACAGTTGCTTTGCTTACTTAACTAATGTAGGGCTAAAATATTGGTCCTTGGTAAAGATATTAAAGAGGGTTACTTATGATACAGTTAACAAAAACAGTATTGTTACAATAACAATTTGGGAAAATGGTCTAAAAGTGTATTGAACTTCACTCATTATTCTTTAGTGTGTATCAAACTTTTTCCTTTCCTATTGATTGTATAAACTTCTAATTCTGATATATCCTATTGTAGGGCTAAACTTTTGAGTTATAGTTATAGGTTTGATACATTTTTAAATGATTTTTATTCGAATGCATCGAACTTGACCCGTAACGATACACACAACAGAATAAATTAGAAGTCTCTACAGTCAATAGGAAGAAAGAAAATGATACGCTCTACAGAATAATGGGTCAAGTTCGATACATTTTTAAGTGATTATTCATTCAAATTGTATCGAACTTGACCCGTAATGATACACACACTTCAATTGGGAAAAAAAAATGGTTGACGCACACTAAAGAATAATTATTTGCAAAATAAAAAACACTTAAAGTGGTTGCGTGCATTAATAAACTTTGGTGACTATAAACCCCTTTAAGCAGTTCTGGGTTTCATTATTTAGTTTTTAACATGACATGTTTGAACTCAAGCACAACCAAGTTGACCCATGTGCAAGTCTATGAGTCAAAATTGCCACCTCTACTACAAATCAAGGAGCGCTCATGTTACCTCGGGTAGATGTGTTGCAACTTGCTCCAGTGATAATGTCTCCATCAATGGCAAGATAAGTTCAGGCCTCAGAATATCACCCAATCCTAAACCTATTAAAAAAAAACAATTGGCAATAACAACTATATCAAAACTAAAGCAAAATAAGGTATATTTCTTTCGTCACAAAAAGATACAGAACTTCGTTCTCAAACTGTACAATCAATGCAAGTTTTTCTCTTCTATTTGGTAGTACTTCTCAATTTACTGGTTAGGCCACTAGTATTTAGAAATCATCGCTTCATATTCATAACTTTGATCTTGGTCCACAACTTTTCTTTAATTTGTCCTTGTTAAGGTGCATTAAATATATGATCAAAAGTTGAGCATAATAACAAATTACACAATAACGCATTAAAATCCAACATGGTCTTACACTTTATCTTGGATTGATATACTGACAAATTTTGGACAAGTAAATGTCTTAAGAATTTGATAGAGAAGATCATCTGCTTCCCATTTATATATTTATTAAAGATATAAGGGTGTTTAATATTTTAGGTATAAAATCATATAATTAATGATTTCCATAGCCCAAAAGAAAATTCATAATCAATTTGTAGAAATCATCACCTCCATCAGGATCTGCTGCCTCACCTGAACATCATCCCAGTTAGAGATCAGTTCAGAATGACAATAAATTAACCAAAATGAACAAAAAAAATTAGTAGCACAATCTATTGACATGCCTGAGGGTCCGATATTACTTAAGATTCTCTGAAGATCTGCCAATTTAACAGGTCCTGAGGAGGACACATCACTAATTACGTCTGCACCCATACCTGATCCAACCAAATTTCCAGCCCTGTAAACAAATACCGTCATGTTTAGCCTATACCATTCAGCCAAGAACTAGCTTATTGCGGTAAACAAAGCATATAGGTCTACCACATTTTGTTTCCAAACATCATGAAAAAATTTACACTTTTCTATGAACCTTACAGTTGATATATGTACTATTAATATCATATTTAGGATTCAGATATAGCTTGTATTCCTGCTGAGGCCTAGAAACTTAGACATCTGAATCATTATGGTAACAAGTACCTTCATGTGGTTTATGCTCTGACAGTCATTCCTTCACATTGAGAATAAACTTCTGTTAACATAAACGGTCTTTTATTTGGACATTAGGTTTAAGATGAATATGATCGATCAGTCACTAGAATTAGAATAGGTATATGTTGTGAAGATCAGATCTAAGATGACTGATCTTCGACCATAAGAGTAGATTCATATTCCTAAGACAGGGTCTAAGATGAACAATCTTCAACACAATAGTGGGTTTCAGTTTATAAGATCAAGTTTGAAATGGTAGGTCTCCAAATACAAGAGCGGTTATCTGACAATCTGTTTAAGAATACATGTATAGCAGATAAATATATGTGGATTGAGAGAGAGAGAGGGCGCATTGTTTTTTGGTTTTAAGATTTCAGATTGAGATTGAACATGGCCAACAGCAAATATCTACTACACTTTATTTCCTAGTAGGCAACAAATTAAAAGTTCTAAAAGGTATCAATTGGCCCATGGGTTGATTAGCAAATTCAAGTCCTTAATTAAATCATCGATGGGTGCGTGTTATGTTATCAAAGCAAATTGTGATAAAGGGCACAGGTTGTATCTAAAAAAATAATTGAAAATAGCTCCCATGGAATTTTTTATTTATTTATTTATTTTTATTTTTTTTCCTATTTAGATATATTCACATACCGTGATGAGATATCTTCACCATGAGAGTCTTCTTCTTCAGCTGCAAAGTCTGCCACATATAAATAAACATGTTGAATATGTTATTGAGCATAAACTTTCTAATACTCTGCATTGTAGATGTAAATAATTCACTAGTAAGCATGGTAATTACAAGACTCATACAATTAGAGTAATATAAATCTGAAACTTTGAAGCAGACACTCAAGCTAAAAGATAAGGACCAAAAGTTCAAAAGTCCGGACTAGCATAAACAAACAGTATCACAAAATTAAACAAACAAGTAGATATCTACAATAGCGTTAACTTTTGCGCAATACACAACAAAATGGCGTAGATGATCAAAATCTAGAATGCTAAAAAGCATGAGAGCAACAAGAAATATGCTTACAAACTTCTGAGCAAATTCAGTGACAGAATGTGATCAAATAATTGCTCAGGATCGTAACTGAACTAGTTTGGCAAAAACAGGTTGACCAATGAACACCTTTTGTCCATTTATTTTATTATGAACAAATGTTTTAGTTACTATTACAAAGATAACGCAGCATACAGATAACCTAAATCTTTGACAAATACTCCGTAATATTTTAGACAATTTACAAAAACAGCAACAACAATACCCAATCCTGCCGGAGCGGGGTATGGGGTTTTTAGACAATTTAAAAGGTTGCGTGAATTAAGCCCTTCGAAATATATTTGAGTTAATTTTCACGTTCACCCATTTGAGACATTCCTTCTTTAGCCAATTCTTTAGTCGCTTACAATAAAACATAACCAAATCTACCCATTCAGAAGCACTCATATAATCTCGAACTTTTTATAAAAGAGTAAAGACAAAGAAGATCAAAATAATCATCTGAGCAAATGGATGTGACAATTAAAAATACCGTTATCTAAAGGACTTAGTTATAACCAATACCTATCGGTTGATTGAGGTACACGTTGACTGAATTGCACAATTCTTCATCACCATCGGCTCTGGGCTCCTGGAACACATTTAAGCAATAGAAGTCAGCTTAAGATCAATATAGAGATACAAAACGAGTAAAAGATGAATTATGCTAACCTGCATCCAGAAGAAACACTTCCTGTCGTCTGTCTGAAACTTCAACAAGTAAACCCTTCCGGAAGCTTGACCAACCTAATTTGAACAAATATACAAGATGAGCTGAATATGCATAGAATAGTAATCCGATCAGACCGGAAAAAAATCAAATAAAGAATACCTTCTCAAAAACTGCCTCTTCTGGGAAAACAATTTGATCCTATGTTTACCCATGTTAAGGAAAACCTTCCGCTATAAAATTATGAAATCTGGAGCAAATTATATTATGTCACAAATAACCATATCGGGATAGCAACTGAAATAAATTTGCAGCTAAGAGTCGGCAGAAATCATGCAACTACTAATGATAAATGCATGACATAAATTAGGATACATCTTCAACGGTGTTATTACTCCGATCAAGCCACTGGATATGAACTAATCCCTCCTCCCCCTATATAATAGCCAACATTTCATAAGAAACATATTATGCATTACGCAATAAACTACAAATAATGGTTAAATTCGATTTTTTACATACTCTTCCAATGCGAACAAGTCCTTTACGCGGATCAGCAACAACACGCGTTCCTTCCATAAGCATTTTACCAGCACGAAACTCCAGCAAAACATCCTGCCACAACACACACAACAACTCAACATTCGATATTCATCACAAATATGATTAAAACACAAAACTCCAGTGTAAGTAATTCCCCTTGTTCATAGTAAACATTGGGGTGTAATCAAGCCAAGCCCAACACTGTCAAGTTCGAAACTCAACTCAACCTAAATACTTAAACTCATACTGACTCGAGCTCCGTCGAGTATCAACTTTCAAGCTCGAGTGACACTCTCAAGATCGGCTCGACTCGCTTATCGGTATTAGAACTTTAATAGAGATATTAAGGAAGGTAACATTACTCGACTCAATACTAGACTTGTTTATATACTACGAAAAATATGTAAACAAACATAGCCTATGTTTGGCAACGAGCGTTTAGCTTTTTGATTTTGTTTACACTCTCCTAGTAATAAAATAGGCATTTAGCATTAGCGTTAAGTTTTTACATCATTTTACACTTTACGATTACAGACACATATTTTGCCGAACACTATTACAAAATAAACAACTACTAGCTATCCCTTGCAGCTACTACAAGTTTTGGCCATATACTAAAAGGTAAAAAATGTAAAAAAGACACAAGCTCAACAAAACCCGCGAACTTGACGAGCTGCGTTTAGACAACAAGCGTTTAGCTTTTTGACTTTGTTTACACTCCCCTATTTAAAACAATAATAAAATAGGCATTTAGCGTTAGCGTTTAGTTTTTACGTCATTTTATACTTTACAAATACAGACGCATATGTTCCGGCCATATACTAAAAGGTAAAAAATGCAAAAAGACGCAAGCTCAACAAAACCAGTGAACTCGACGAGCTGCGTTTAGACAACAAGCGTTTAGCTTTTTAATTTTGTTTACACTCCCCTATTTAAAACAATAATAAAATAGGCATTTAGCGTTAGCGCTTAGTTTTTACGTCATTTTATACTTTACAATTACAAACACATATGTTCCGGCCATATACTAAAAGGTAAAAAATGCAAAAAGACGCAAGCTCAACAAAACTCGCGAACTCGACAAGCTCGACTCAAAAGCCTATAGTAGCTAGAGCTCTCGCTCAATGTCGATTTTACGTATTTCAAAACTCGAACTAACCTACACCCGCAGTAACAACTAAAAACAATAACTAACTAAAATCACATCTAATAAATTTCTTACTAGGGCTCATAAATTTGAATTCAACAACCACAAATAAAAATAAATACTAAAAAAAATAATTAAAAATAAAATAAAAAACCTGAATAGCAGGAAACAACTCAGTATCCATAGAATCCATTACTCCAACTGCACACATGTAACAAACATAACTAACTTTAATAAAATGAATAAGTGATGATTTTGGAACCCTAGTTTTCTATTTGATTTTATAAAAAGTTTGATTTGATTAAATTGGGGAAATGGTTTATATATATAAAAGTTTGATTTGATGATTGGTGGTGGTGATGGATTGATTTACCGTTTGTTTATTTCGTGTGTGTGAAGTTAAGCTCTGAATATGAGATTATGAACGGCGGGCTATGAAGCTAGTTTGTTTATATGACCGCCGCATTAACATTTCACCCTAACTTATAAATAAAAAAAAGCATCCCAATCATAACATTAGTTAAACCTTTAACTCACTAATAATTTACAAAAATAACCCCTCATTTAAAAAAAAAAAAACGGCACGTTAACGCCGGAATAATGTCGGCTTCGCAATGGTTAACGCCGGTTAACACCGGAATAACGCCACCCATTGCAAATGCTCTAAGAAATTGTTTAATAGGGTAAAATTACACCCTTTGTTCACCTAGTTGTCAGCGGATTGCGGATACCGTCCTCAGATCTAGAGTTTCGTACCCATAGTCTTCAACATCACGTTTTTTACTCCCTTACAGTCCAAAACCTTAATGCTCGTTAGCTTCAATGGTGTTTTCGTCTTTACGTCATTTCTGTAAAAACAATGTATAACATTGTTGATCTCTGACATTTCCAATGCCGGAACTCAAAAAAATAGTTGTTATATTTCCGCTTTTTTTACTTTTAAAAAAAAATCTTTTAAATTCCTATGAATTCAATTGATCATTACATAAACCATCACTACAATAACTTCTCATATTTTTATACTCTTCATCTCAAATTGATCGCACACACTTCATATGGATTGTTCTCTTCCATATGCCATCGAGGAAATCAAAGCCGAAGTAATGAAATAAGTTGATGAGGATAAGCGTCATTCGCAAGCGATTATCAACACAGTTGTGATCTTTGCAAATGCGAGCAAAGCTAAAACAGAGATGACTCGAGCATATAAGGAATGCAAAGACGTTACGCAAGAAAAACGTACTTTGATTGAGACTTTTCTAAAAGAAAAAGCTTCAAAGGATTAGGATATTTATTTTGATTTGTTTTGCATGTTGGACAAAATAAATAATCGAGGCCAAAATATAGCTTAGTACCATGAATTTGGTTAAGTGGAGTTTTTACTATCTTGAACATTTGAAGGTGCAAAATGGTACCCTGAACTTGACTAAGTAAAATTTCTACTACCCAAAATCCACTTAATAGTTAATCCCGTTACGAATTTAACAGACTTATCCTTCAAATTAAAATACTTCTAGTATAACTACCGAATAAAGGTAGAAACAAACCGATTTTAGCCCAAGATTCGTTGTCAATCATAAGTCTCGAGCTCGAGTTCATTTCAAGCTTATAAGTTGAGCTTGAGTTCGGCTTGTAACGAGCCAAGCTTATAAAATCTCGAAACGATCCAAGCTTAAAAAAGCTCGAGCCCAAACTCGATCGGGCTCGTTTAATAAACGGGTTCAAGCCTTAGCTTTGTATATGTGTGTGTCACGTGTAATAAGGGTTCGAGTCTCGGCTATTGCTCACTCCAGTTGGTGCCCCACTCGGCCAGGAGAGTTGATGGAGCTATTCCTTGCGGGGTGAACAATGTCTGGTGCCAAAGAAACTCGGGGTCCGGGTGTTCCCGCCAATTCACACCTTTTTGTGGATTTATATATAAACGGATATAATATACAAGCTAAAGCCTAATGTACTCAACAAAAACTAGATTGTTATATGTGATAAGAGTTGAACTCGAGCTAAAAGTATAAGGCTCAAAACGAGCTTGAGAATTATGATCGAAAATAATTCGAGCTCAAGCTCAAGCTCGGCCTCGACTCGGCTTGTTTCGACATTTCTCCCTTAATTTGTAGTTATACTATGAATATTGTGATTTTGAAAAGGGATTAAGTCGTAGAATAGTAATGTACTTTTCAAAGTGTCTCGTTTTGGTACGTGTATTTTTTTAAGTTGTATAATAGCAATGTACTTTTTCAATGTGTTCCAATTTTGTACGTGTACTTTTTTTTAACTTTGCTTAAGTTGTAGAATAGTAATGTACTTTCCACAAGTGTTCTAATTTGGTACGTGGATGACATACCAAATTGGAGCACTTATGGAAAGTGCATTGCTATTCTACAACTTAAACAAAGTTAATAAAAAGTACACGTACCAAAACAGGACACTTTGAAAAAGTACATTACTATTCTACAACTTAAAAAAAAAATACACGTACCAAAACGAGACACTTTGAAAAGTACATTGATATTTTACGACTTAATCCCTTTTGAAAATAACATCCATTAAATTTGTAATGAGTTTAATTGTTAAGTGGGTATAGGGTATTAGAAATTCTGATTAGTCAAGTTTTGAAAAGTTTTGAAAACTAAAAATTCCACTTAACCAACTTCAAGGTACTAGACTACATTTTGGCCAATAATCAAATGAGTGCTAAAATTATTTTGATGAAAAAAATCAAATAGGATGATTGTGGTTTTTTATTTGTGTAATGTCTTTTTTTCTACAATATATGTTATTTTTATATAAATATAATGTGTTTTTATATGTGTTTTTAATGATGTCATATTAATGATGATGGATTATTAATTATGGTCTTTAATTATCTTTTATACAATGTCCGAATAAGATATTGTGTCATCTTCTATTAAGGGGGTGTTTGGGATTGCTTATTCAAAATAGATTATGTGTTTTGAAAACGGATAATCAGATAATCAGCTGTTACAAAACGTGGTTCTGAAATATAGTGTTTAGAATTGATTATGCTGTTTGATATCGCAATAATCAGATAATCAGTTTTTATAGTGTTTGAAAAATTAGATTATGTAATGACTTATATTATGAAATGACTAAAAAGAACATCAAATATACCAAATTATTTATTACTTTTGAATACACGCCAAAATATATCTCACTGCTATAAATACCATTTTTATTATAATAACTATTTATTTTTCCATGTTATAGTTATAATCTATACAAATTTTTTGACAATGATAGTGTTTGTAGGTGAAAGTAAAGATAGATAAGACTTACGAGTCAAATGAGGTCATCACCTCCACCCACTCAAAGACAAAAAAATAAATAAATAAATAAAATAAATAAATAAATAAATAAATCTCTCAACGAATGTTCATTCAAACAATCCAAATAGAATTCCTAAAATCTAAAATCTCACGTAGTTGACTTTGTATATGATTTCAGTTTTGAGATACACACAACCCACCGACGCCTCCAACATCACCGACGATTCTTCTTCTTATTTTTCCGGCCACTATCGTCTTCAACATCACCTGGCGACAACAATATTGGCTACAAGAGGTGGTGACGACTAATGAATGTAATGGCTGAGATTTTTTGTAGAAGAAGATAAGGCATATTGGGGATATATTTTGAGGGTGTTTTTGTAATTTGTCAAGTAATACATTATTTCATCAAACCTGTGTTTTCCAGCAGTAGGTTCCCTCTAGATTATCCAAAATAGCGTTTTGGACTCTTCAAAACGCAAATAATATGTTTTTGGCTTCTTTCACCCAAACACTCATTTTAGATTATTTGCGTTTTCAAACTGAAATAATTAGATAATCATTTTGATAACGCACTCCCAAACACCCTCTAACATGTCAACAACTTAAACACAATCCGAAACACCCCTCTTCTCTTCTTCATTTACAATCCTCGTTTTCACCAGCTACACGTTTCAGCAACCGACCACTCAACTAAGATGATAAGTTGAGGTAGTTTTGAAACAAACAAATGGTTTTAATTAAAATATATAATATAATTTTAATCTGAAACAAATGTCAGAATTGACGGTTTGGATGCAGAGAGAGAATTAGTGAAATATATTATATATAATATTGTTTTGTGTATAGAAGGATATTATAGGAAACTTTAGCAATGTTCCCCTATATGTATCATGTTTTTATCACTTGGTAGTAAAATCCATTTTTTATTAGAATCTTTACTAGAAACCGAATTTCAAAATGTTAATTTTATTTATGTCTTACTAACGACAACTTTTGAAGATGTGGTCAATCAAATGGTTTTAATACAACATCACCAATGAATGATTTTGATTTGATGTTAATCTCGAAAAAATAGAGACAATTACGAGAAAAATGGGTGTACAATTAATACTTGATTGTAACGAGATGAATTATTTTCTTACAATCAATTGTAGTAAAACCCATTTCATTTTCATTTTCTTATTCAAGATGTTTAAGAAATAAGACATGTATGAGATGTATACTAATTGTATCCGAAGTCAGTTGAAATAGGTTAAAACATAGTTGTTAAGATCCGATCATGTTCTTAGGATCTTAGCAAAAATGCTCCGGATCTCACGTAGGATCTTAGCAAGCTTAAGATTTTATAAGATCCCGATATTAACCATAAGATCTTAAGATCTAATCTTACTTTTCTCGAACCGCAAACTAAAAAACTACAAAATTATGGATTGTGTTTTTATAGAATTTAAAAAACAACATGTGAATTTTCTTAATATTTTGTATTCATAATTTTGGTCAATATTTTCATGAAACATTCATATAATTTTGTGTCATGATATATAATAATTGGTGTATTTGAATAATATTACAAAGACTATTAAGAAAATGATATTATAGTAGAATCTTAAGATCATAAGTCGATCTTACAGTTTCAATATTGCAAAACGAAAATACTCTCGAGTAGAATTCCGATCTTGACTTAGGTTTCACGAGAAGGTGAATAGTTATTTATTTGGATGATAAGAGAAATCACATTGATAACGCCATAACGGGCGTTAGTGTGCATAACGGCGTTAAGCCCTTGGTCCTCCAACGTTAAACTTGTGTTAAGGGACCAACCTTATTTGCCCAACGGGCCTTAAAGGCTTTAAAAAAAAAATAATAAATAAAAAAAAAAAAAAAAAAAAAAAGATTTCAAAAAATTTACAAAATGACCCCCTAAACGGCTAGTGACCGTTAATATTTAAAAAAATTTACAAAAAACCCCCTAACAGCTAGTTTTAAACATTAAAAAAATAAAAAACTTTTTTTACCACTATAAATACCCAACCAAAACACAATTTTTTTCACACTTCCACTACTCAATCTTCAATCTTTCATTCACTGAAAAAAAAAAATACCGGGAGGCAACGATGATATATTCTTGAATCTTCTCGGTGGTGGGCGGAATACCTCAAACCCGGGTTCATCTTCAAACCCCAACATGTCTCTTCCCAACCCACTAGGCTTCTCGAGCCAAGAAATGTGGCAACAACATCAACAATATCTGTATTGACAACAACAAAGCCAACAAAGCACCTTAAACTCAACTTTCAAAATATACAACACTCACAACATTCACAATTTAATGATACGTCTAGTTTAATAAATGAAGTGTTTGTTTTAGTTCAGGGGTTGAAATTGAAAATATGAAATGTTAAAGTTTAACTTGGGATGTTATTGATATGAGTGTTTGTTGGGATGTTAAGGTGAAATGTTAAAGCTGATCTAACACTAACGTGGAGAATGTTAAACTTTAACAAAAGTTATCGATGGAAATGCTCTAAGCATTTTTTTAAAAGTAAATAAAACACAAAACAAAGTAGCCCAAGTCAAAAAACATAACACAACCAAAGCATCAGCAGCCACAGCAACGGCGGCGCCGGCGCCGGATGATATCATCGTACAAACGACCGACAACAATAGTTGCAGAACTACAATCTAGAATAAAAACAACAACAAGGAAACTGTTTTCCTTAATGGAGAATAATAGCACAAACTTTAAAATCCCTTCCGAAACAACTAAAAAAGATTATGCTCATTATAACCACACTGATTCTTGCAACTCTTCTAGATGGACTTCTAGGTAATACCACTTTATTGCCACAAGTCAACATTTTACAATGTATGTTTATATGGATTATTACATTTTAGAGTTTTTTTTTAGTAACCATGGTTTTCCACATTTTGGCCGACTAATCAGAGGCGGAGATAAAGGGGGTTCGGGGGGTCATGTGACCCGGGCGAAAAATATTGTAGTGTAAATTTTCTGGTTATTTTTGTAATTTGCCCCCAAAACGAACCAATTTTTAATGTAGTTTCTAAAAATTGTCATATTTTGCCCCCTCAACAAAAATTTTCTGGCTCCGCCTCTGGACTAATCCACGGGGTTTGACCCGGTAAGGCGTGCCCCTTTTTGGGAAGGTTGGCGTGGTCACTTCATGGTTGTTTTTGAGAATGCTCTTTTTTTTTTCTTTTTTCTTTTCCCTGCTTATGTGCTTGTTATTAAGCATATAAGCAGTTTGGAATGTGTGGATAATCTAAACTGCTTCTAGCTTATAAGAGGTTGTTAATAAGTAACTTCGAACATGATTATCCCAAAAGTGCTTAATTATGATAAATGTGCAAATATGGTGACTTGTTATTTTAATAAGCAATTTTCTAAACACTTTTTTCTTAAATTTGCTTACTTTTAAGCTGCTAATCTGCTTCTGCTTATAAGCACGGAAGATAATGAATCCCAAACACGCTATTCGTTGAGAAGACATACATTACACTTAATTTTATCCTCCATTTACCCACTTTATTATGCATTCTTAACAGGTAAAATTGATGAGTAAAATGGCTAAAACTGCGCAAAGTTAGTTTGTTTTTTTTATGGCGAAAACTAAATAACAAAAAAGGCCATTAATCTTGAAAATGCCATGGCAAGTGATAAGTAGACAGTTTTGCCTGGCCTATTAATGATCCAGTTACCAGATAACTAAACTGAAACACGAAGCCATCATACTATCGCCCATATTGAATTATTACTACTAAGATCGGCATACTGCACAAAAGTGAAAGTGAGTCGGTGTTATATGGTAGAATCCGTTTATTATAAGGTGGGAGGATAATAAGATTTGTTTTTTTTGATGCTGTAGGGAGTCTTATGTGTTCATGTATACCAGACCATGGGAAAAAGTTGTCAACTTTTACTCGAATTTAGTCAACGGGCAGACTACATTGGTTCAGTTGTTTGGAGCAAAGGTTAGTGTTTGATAATATTTAGATAAACACAGTATCCCACATTCTATCTACTCTAACCTCTCAAAAGGATAAACTTTATCATGAACTTACGCTTAATCATATATTTGCAGACACAACGTGTGCCTGATGACATTGGTATCGAGCCTTCTGATGAACCTGAATATGTGGTTACTGCAGCTCAAAAACGAGCTGGAAGGTGGGCACGAATGAATTTCAAGATAGTTCTGTCGTACCATGGGGGATCCTTTGATGGATGGCAAAAGCAACCGGGCTTAAATACTGTTCAAGAGTAAGATGGTTCCGTATGAATAGTTAACCCCGTGATTGTAGTGAATACAGATTTGATATGCTAACATATACTAATTCATTCCTTGTTGACTATTCTGAACAGGGTGATTGAAAAGTCTCTTGGGAAGTTTGTTGATGAAAGGAAAGCTGGATTACTAAAGGATAAAGGTCGGCCACTCGAAGGCAATGTAGTAGTTGCTGGACGAACTGACAAAGGGGTGACGGGCTTCCAACAAGTCTGCTCTTTCTGTATGTCATAACCTTATGCAGCCATACTTTGTCTTTAAAACTTTAGCATGATTTCTATTGATATCTTCATTATAATTTCTATGTCAAATGAAACAATGAGCCACTGGCTCAAATGAACGCATTACGAAATTGTTGCAGCTTTCATGAGACAAAGGGTTAATAGTTTAAAGAAGGGTTAAGAATGGTAAAACCAACCAACTTTCGACTTTTTGCGGTTAAACCCTTAAATTCTTTTTCGCAGTGGTGGCGTCCCTTTAATTTTTAGGGACGTTTAAATAATTTTTCGGTCATGACAATAGAAAGTTACGGATTACACCACTACTGAACGAAGGTTGAATGAATTGATCGATAAAATGATGAAAGTTGGTAAAGGGTTTGACTTCCAAAAATTTGATAGTTTGTTGATATGTATCACTTTTACCCTTCAAATAATGCTTTGTTTGTTTAACTATAGCTAAAGTTTATGTAGATTGTAATAAATAATAATGACCTTTATTGCTCAAACGTTTAGATACTTGGAGAGAGGATATTAGTCCTCAAGATATTGAAGATGCCATAAACAACACTGTACCAGGAAAGCTTAGGGTTGTATATGTTTCTAAGGTACTACTATAGTTGCTCACATGTGTAAAGAAAATTGAAATAAAAAATATAAGTTTTTGTAATATATTTACATTGTAACATATTTTGAACCGTTGATGTGTTAAATATTACAGGTACCTCGTACATTCCATCCCAACTTTTCTGCAAAATGGCGACGTTATTTGTATATCTTCCCTTTGAATGACGGGGGTGACACAATATGTTATACTGAAGAATCTGGTGACCAAAAAGATAATCACGACGATGGTAACACTGAGGAAAGTTTGGAATCTACGGTTAAGGATGACGCAGCTGATCAACAAAGTATAAAGAAACCAACGACGTTCAGTGTTAGCAAGGTTAACCAGCTTCTTCAACAACTAGAAGGGAAATTATTATCTTATAAGATGTTTGCACGTGATACAAAACCCTCAAGAAACACGTAAGCTTTATTTCACTTAAATGAATATATTTTTTTTATCATTCTTTAATTCATAATCTTTTCATATTGCAGCGGTCCTCCAACAGAGTGTTTTCTCTTCCAGGCACGAGCCACACAAGTTACTTTAAACATAAATACAGAGGTTCCTTTTCTTCACTTTTTATGTTTATCAGCCTTTTTTCTCGTGATTTAGTTCTCATATATTACCGTATTTTATGGTTTATTAACCTTTTTTTTAATCTTATTTTGAAGAAAGGAGAAAATACGGAGGTAATGTGTGTTGAATTGGTTGGTAATCGTTTCTTACGCAAGGTATACTATCTGTTTAGAGGATCTTTTAATATCCTTTTTTGGTATTACTTTTTAATCTTATTGGATGATCATGGTTTGACAGATGGTTCGTGTTCTTGTGGCAACATCAATAAGGGAAGCAGCTGCTGGTGCTGAAGACGATGCATTGTTAAAGCTGATGGATGCCACATGCAGACGTGCTACCGCTCCACCAGCACCCCCTGATGGCCTCTGTCTTGTTGACGTTGGGTATAACGAGTTTGATTCACAAATTTGTCTAATCAAATAGGGTAAGCTGTTTTCACTGATACTGACTAATTAGTAAGAATAGGTATACAACAAAGGTATCGGAGTGACTTTGACCTGGTTGATCCGTTTCCTTTGTTAGCAGATTATTTTGATTATATCTGTTAGAAATGTTAGAGATGAACCTAAATTGACTCAATCATATGTTAACGGATCAAGTTGCTACCTGGGCCGATTGGGTTATACTTTGGGTTGAGCGGGTTAAACAAGGATAGAACATGAAAGGCACCTAAAAATCGAAGATGCATTCAAAATGCATAATGTCTTCAAAATTCTATCTTAAATTATCACTAAAATAATGTAGTTTATCTTTTATCAAGTTTTTGTAAAATTTATAATAGAAAAGACAAAATATATGTTTTGCGGATATGTCCACCCAATCTAATACCTTCTTGTATAACACATCTGATCTGAAGTCTGAACCTGACCCGTTAGTCAACAACCCCCGACCCTGTACCTTTTGCCATCTCTAAAGAAACCTTAAGAGAAACAGCTTGAGATGTTGGTTTTTCAAAAGTTAGTTGAATTACTTGCACATGAATTGCATCTTCTCGTTTACCGTATTATAATAACGAAATTGTGACAAAAGCATATTGTGTTCAAAGTTAGATGATTTATTTGTTTGGTGTTTCAGCGGCCTTGGTTTTACATGCTGCTGCTAATCTGTGTTGGACTTGATCCTTGCTTTCATGGACATCATCTTCATACATACTCTCACAGCCCTTTATTCATACGAGTACAACTGTGACTCGTTCAACAGATTCATGTGATACCATTAAATTAGAATTAAATCAAGGTATTGCTTCCAATGGCTTTTAAACAAAACTAAGGTTAAATGTACGAAAGCTGCACATATAGAACCTCAATAGTTCAAGAACCATGCCCAAATGCCGTCGAGTTCTTGTTCCTAAGTTTTTTTTGCCATCTTTGTTTATTCTTTGTAGTGAAAATTCTAGCTGAACTTGTTTGATGTCCTTCGGCATTCATCTCACAAATGTAATGTCTAACTTATTTTTTCTCTTCTCATGAAAAAGAGTGTTAGTTGCTTCGTATTGGAAACTAAATAACCGCTATTTACATAATAATGACCCGGACTGAGGTCGTGAAATACAAATCGACCGGGTCATTATTACGTAAGCCAGTTCTAGTATTCAAGCATATAAAGAAAAAAAGTTGGATCTAGTGAAAACTTTCTTTCCAGTAACATGTTAGTTTTAACTTTTAACAAGCCCATACATTTTAGGCCTTTTTAATTTATTTTATTATTATTATTATTATTATTTTTTTAATTCTATCAGAACTATAGAAGTATGCAAGTGTAAGAATGTTTTAATAATGTAAACATAGTTGACAATATTCTGTATTATAAGTTCAAAGTTAAATACTATGGTTATATAAATTATATTTTTTCGTGTACTTGGTGTTGTTCCTTTCTTTTTCAACCATAATGGTTCTTAACTCAAAGGGAAAGATATAATAGCAACACTTAACTCAAAGGGAAAGATATAATAGCAACATAAATTATGTTTGTAACATAAAGCAAGAAGACTTGATGTCATATTGTCATTGTTTAATCACAACTATTCTTATAAAAATATTTTTGTTCTATATCAACATACGTAACACCCTTGGAACTTTGGCATTTTGATCGATAAAAGTCAATGCCCATAACTAAAAGCTAAAACAAATATAACATTAAATTACATGACTAGAAACAATAGTGGTATTTTAATATCTAGAGGTCTAAAAAAATAAATAAGGACCATCAATTTTTAAATGGGTCCACTTTGCACTAAAATGCCAACCCTCATTACTCTTGTCCGTATGTCCCATCAAAGGGGGAGAGATGATGCCTTTTAAAATCTCCACTTTTAACCAACACATCATTATAAAACACCCATTATTTTTGCCTAAAGAAATTATAAAATATAAATATCTGCTAAAATATAAAACGAAACAAAAGTGTTGATAAAGCTTAATGTTTTCAAACCTAAAAAGGTACATACTCAAATTAAAGTGGCTGGCTAATGGGTCAAGTGTAAGTTGGAACTATTTTTAACAAATCAAAATTAAAATTCATTCCAAGTTTTAGTACACATGTACGTGCTTTTTTTTAAGAGTAAGTTTGGATCAAGTGGTTAACACTCTTGTCTCTGGAGACAGAAGTCAAGGGTTCGATCCTCACCCTTTGCAAGGTCGGAGGTCATTTTCTACCTTTAGTAGAACCGGAAGCAACCTCTCTACCTTAGGTAAGGGTAAGGCTGTCTACGTCTTAACCTCTCTCATACACCGTGAAAGACGATATTGGGAACCATAACTCGTGAAAGACGGTATTGGGAGTTACTTTACTTTTTTTTTATGTGCTTCTTTTTGGACATGTATGTATTGAAGAATGAATTTCCTGGCGGTATTATATCTCATTGATCAAATACTTATAGATGAATACATAAAAGTGAAAATTTATACTAGTATAGATGGTTTGAAAACCGTGTCATCAATTTTGATCATAGAAATTTGTGTTACGAAATACGACATAGCGAGCGAAACAAGTTTGCACGTCGTTTTATTTGCTCGCCATGTCATTTTGCTTGATGGTAACCAAAATACTTTGCTCTCCATCCATTTTGCTCGCCATTTCATTGTACGAAATACTTTGCTCTCCATCCATTTTGCTCGCCATTTCATTGTACGAAATACTTTGCTCTTGTAATCGTGGTAAAGGATATTTGATCGGCAATACATATAACGAGTACTTGATTTGATTTATTTTGGATAGGAATGTTAATTTATTTTAGGTATGATTTTCTTATTTGGGACACTTCTTGGTTTAGTTAGTTGATAATTTGAGAAGTTTATGAGACCTTACTTGCTGAGTCAAAGTGTAAAACGGCTCTAATTTGGGTCAAGAATTAACATTGGTTGGAATTCAAATAGGAAAAAACTTTTTTTACATATTACGGAGAATATGTTTACATCTATTAAGTTAAGTTACCAATGTTAATTCCTTTTGGCCCAAAATTAGAGCCGTTTTATACTTTGACTTAACAAGTAAGATCCTGTAAACTTCTCAAATTATCAACTAACTAAACTAAAAAGTGTCCCAATTGAGAAAATCATAACAAAAATAAATTAACATTCCTAAAAAAAAAAAAAAATCGAATCAAGTACCCGTTATCTGTATTACCGATCAAATATCCTTAACCATGATATACACCAAAGGTGCTCTTTATAAAGAGACGGGGACCAATTGCTCGAAGTTTTTGTATGTAATTTTTTTCTTGGTTGTTTGTGGAAGAGATGAAAAGATGAGATGATAAAAATGGAAGTGTAGGTGAAAAATTAAATTGATTGGGTTAATGTATTGGTGAGTGTATTTATGAGTAAGTCAAACAATAAATAAAACAAGCACAAGCATACCTTCATTTGGTCCATTTAAAGCGTTTGTAAGTCTGTTTATTGTTTGGGTTTAAAAATGAAAACTTGTCTGAATTGTTGAAAAAACAAACTTAAAAAAATAGTTTAAGCTATAATATGGTCATGAACTTTCTCTATTGTCCCGTCTTGCTATGCAAACTTTAAAAAATATGAGTAAATGTAACGAATATTTATAAAATATTCAAATATTGACATTTTAAATGCGTTGTCACGTTATAAAAGGTGACACGTGTCAGATTTTCAAGTGACAATACATTGAAATGTGCACATTGAAACATTTTATGAAAATTCGTTACATTTACTCATATGTTTTAAAGTTTATGTACCACATTAAAAAAAAGTTTGTTGTTATTTTATGATTTAAACCGAAAAAAGGTAAATCATTAATCTTTAGATGATAAATGTAAAATAATGTTATATTTTATATGATCAATAAATTCAATCAATTTCAAAACTTTATACAAGAACCTAATATTAAATTTAATTTTAAGCACTTACGTATAAAATGTTCGGTTTTCATAGTTTTTAATAGGTCTATATATTTAACAAATACCTCTTAATTATTATTGTCGTTATATTATTATCACTATCATTATTATATTAATAAGAATCGTAATAACCAAAACTCTATATATATGCGGTATCATAATTATTAAACTCTATATCAACGACTTATATAAAAGATTTTTAGTAGTTTACTACTTAAAGTTCTTGCAAATGCTAACACCATGTATATAAGAAGAATATTTACACGTGGGTATAATGCAACATATATGTTGTCTTCTTTTTTAAAGTTTAGGTAAAGGTATTTGACACAAAAACTAAATTTAATATATCATTATTATTAATAAAAAACATAATTACTATAATTTTACGCGTAATATATAAACTAAATTTGATTTATATCTAAACCTCGTATATGCACGAAACTTATATTGAGTAACTGGTACACCCTAGCTCAAACAGAAATACTATTACATCATAGCTAGTCAATTTTTAATACTTAGACAGAAAGATGCTACATCACATTTTCATGCTTGGGCACTTTTGAAATGATTTGGAATATAACTTGTGTAGGGATACATAAGATGAAGCATATAGTTCTATGTTCAATTATTAAAGTAAAATGTTGCACAAATTGTATTTGAATGGTTACTATAATATATCAAAAAGGAAATATCTCCAAACTTTTAAATGAACAAATCTTCTTTTCACTGAATAAAAAACAATTCTTGATGTTTGTCTTGAAGGGATCACACTTTGAACTATTTTACATGGTCCCAAATTCCAAATGTGCAATTTTTTCAAGAATATAATGTTATTTCTTTTTCACACCCAATAAGTGTTTCTATTTGTGTGGACATGGTCAGTTGGTCACTCTTGTAGTGGAGGTTTAGCATATATCACTCTCTAGTCTCTATACATTACAATATACACATGCTTTAATGCAAGGGTGTTTTTGTCATTTAAGTATGTGAAATTTGTTTCATGAAAAGCAAAGATTGACCTATCAGACATGAAATGTTAATAAGTCAAAAAGTACAACACGACGTGTGATAAATGATAAGTAACATTTATGATACATATACAAGGCAACAAATGATAAGGTGCATGTCATGTGTAGTGTTTTTTTTTAAATGTCATAAGGTTAAAAATAAATGATCTGCAGTTGTTTTTTTCAATTTTGATGAAGATTTATTTAGTTGCAAAGTTAGAGTTTCCTTAGATTTAAAACTTACTTAATCATTGCTAAAAGTTTAACTAACATCATGTCAAAGTTCTACCATGTGATATTATTAAGCTTAAATTTTAAGTGGATTTGTTGACCATCTAGTTGAAGTTTGAACAGTGACCATTGTGCCAAGTTTGATCATATAGTCAAAGTTTGAACCACTTTTAATAATCAAGTACGTCGAAGTTTGCTGTATGCTGCAGGTTGATCATATATGGAATTAAGGTAGCCAAACCTGACCCGATGAGTGTCGTTAGTGTGTCACGTAACATCATTATTCGCAATCTAGCTAGCTAGCTTGCATTGGCTAGCATTGTGATTCTCTATTCACGTTTACTAATCTTTTCAACTTCATTGTTCACAGCTTAACTCTTCTTCTGTGGATTGTCATTAAAGGTGTTTGTTGTCTTTTGAGGTTTGTATGCTCCCTTAAGACCACACAAGGATGGTCTCCTGAAACTAAAACTGAACTTTGGGAATGGGGCTTTATCATAACTCTACAAGTAACATAGATATTATAATATACATAATACATGTTACATTTACTTACAAGTGAATAAAAAATTTAAAGAATCATATCAAAATAACTACATTTTTGAAGTTGTTTTAAATAGTGACATTAGAGTATACAAACCTCGTGATCTACCATAGAAGAAATAATTCTAGTTTTGACACGAATACTTTCTAAAAAAAAAGGTTACATCTATTTATCTTTCACAAGTTCTTAGAGTTTTTCATCAATGATATTTATTTTGGAATACTACACTCCTAAATTGAAGAGAGTTTTGTGATGTTTTTTAGGATTGTATGTACCCTCAAGACCACACAAGATATATAGGATGGTTCCTTGGGGAGTGTTTAGTGTGTCTCATCCCTATTTTCGAAAGATGGTATACAAATCGGGTTCTTTTTATAGATTTTTCATACATATTGCCATTGTCATTGACTTGTTTTATTGATATCGATTATTGTATCGGGCGTGATAATCCATGATCAAATATTATGTATGTGATACTATTGATGTTCATGCATGCATGTCTAATTGTGTTTATGCTAGGTTATATGTCTAACGAAGACATTAAGTATGTAAATGTGTATACGTTTATGATTAGTAGATGATTATTCGCGCATACTGACGTCGGTGTATAATATCATTTTTTATTTTATTTTATTTTATTTGAGTGTGTAGTACTCCCTCCGTCCTATATTAACTGTCCACTTTGATTTTTCTAGGTCTTTCATTTCAAACTTTGACCTTAAATATTTTTAATTGTATTATATAATACTTGATGCAAAATATATGAATATATTGAATTTTAAATGTAATTTTCATGTGTATAATTTATTAAATGTTACACAACACAAACAAAAATATTTACGGTAAAAGTTGAGAAAGAAAGACTTAAAAAGTCAAAACAGGACAATTAATATGGGAAGGAGGTAGTAAGTGAGACTAAAGCAAGTTAATAGTTTATATTGTAATTAAATATTTACATATTTAATATATTGTATTAACTTTTATAATTAGGAGTATTTTAATCTGACACATTACTTATATTTTAAGTTTTTAAGTTTTAAGCAAATATGTTTTCTATTTATATGCAATATAGATAAACTCATTAGGCTAGTCACAGTGGTAATCTGGGTCAACCATGTCACATCAGCTTTCTCTCTCCGACGACCTGACGACGACCTAGTTGCCACTAGGGGTGAGCAAACGACCCGAACGGACCGGACCGACCGACCGAGACCGGACCGGACCGGACCGGACCGACCACATTCGGTCCGGTCCTCGGTCTATGCATTTGGGCTAATTCGGTCCTCGGTACGGTCGGTCCGGTCCGGTCCGGACCACAAACCGACTATTTTGGCTTTAGTAGACTCCAAACGGTTCGGTCCGACCGACGGACCGACCGAGACCGGACCGACCACATTCGGTCTCGGTCTCGGTCCCGGTTTTTACCTTAATTCGGTCTTCGGTCTTGTCGGTCCGGTCCGGTCCCAGACCGATTCTCACCCTTAGTTGCCACAGTGGTGACCTGATATTTTTTTTTCAAATATTTTTAACAACAAATTTAAAATTCATTAAAAATAAAAACGTTACAATACTAAATAAAAACATTAATATATTAAAAATAAAAACGATAAGAAATAAATAAATCATAAATCCTAATCTGAATACTCTCCGCATGCAGAGTCATACGAGGGAGTCCGATAACCGCCAAATTCCTCGATGCGAGGCAAACGTTCCTGGTCTAGCGGAGATTGCCCAACAAAGCTAGCAGACGAAGTTGATGCACCTACACCATCGTTTTTGTTCTCCCGATAGCTCCAACTGATTTTGGTGCTGATGTTGTTCGATATCTGTTGAACACACTCCCATAACTTGTCAGCAATGTCGTCGTCTTTGCGGGCTTCATCCATAAAAAATTTGTCGATCACGGCTTTTCGTTCAGGCGTAATGTCGTTGCAAGTCGTGTAGTCTGCTCTCATACGTTGCTTCTCTGCCCTTGCCTGTTCAAACAGATTGATAACGTCTATAATAGCGTTTTTTCGAGCCACATCATCTTCTTCGCATTGTTTGTTAACGTACATTTGCATATCTTCAACGGAATGAGGGAGACGGCAAGCCAAAATAATTCTTGTGTTGAGAAGTAGTTTGAGGTTGAATTGTGTTTGAAATTGTGTGTTTAGAAGTGTGTTTGAGTTAGTATTTATAGGATGTAAAAGTGGTAAAGTTTTTTTTTTTTTTTTAAGATTTTTTTTTTTAAGTTTTTTTTTTAAATAAAAATAATAAACGGTCAAAAAATTGAATTTATGTGTGCATGGAACTCGGTTGAATGCACGAACTAGTTTGTCAAAATGACCACAACCAACCGAATGTCCACAATGGAACAACCGAATGAAATGGTCGGTCGACCTCATGCCCAACCGAACCATTGTCACTAGCCTTATGTATGAGGCTTAAGTATCATTTTGAATTGCTTATTATGTTATCATTTCCCATTAATTAAACAGTCGAAAGTTTGGTTTGTTTTGTAAATAAATATTTAATATTTGTATCTCGTTTATAAAGCAAGATATGTTATGTGAAAGTGGAGCATAATCATAAAAAATTAGTACTTGGAAGGAGAGAAGAAAAAAAGTAGAAACTAATCCAATGAACTTTCTTTTGTGATAATTATAATGTAATTCTAGCATCATTACTTTATATGATGATGTTATACTACTATCACATTTTTATATCCTAAAAGTCATTATCATGATAATATGTTTCTTCTCGTTGTTTATTCTTAAAAACTTAAGCAAGTTCATACAAAATATATAGTAACTTAAAAAGCTAACTAATTAATATAATTCTAATTTTAATTTATATCAAGACGATCAAGGACTGTAACAATATTTTCAATACCTATACAATTAATTTTAATATGGAATTGCCAAACATCTAATTGAGTTCTTTTGATAATCACATTTAACTAGCTAGCTCTAGAAGAAAAAATAGTTGATGTTGGGGTGAACCACTTTTGAAGCATGGATGCAATTTGTATATTGAAGATTGAGTTTGGGAGAAAACAATGATAAAGTGTTTCACAAGTTGTCACTCACTAATTTATTTTAGTTTATTTAAGATTCTTTAATCCTTCAATAAATCAAGATTTGATTTTTATATAAAAAGTTAATAAATTACTTACCTTTTTAAATATTGTAGCAAATTTCGATTTTTCTTGAGGTTAAAACAAGCACTAATAGTCTAAGATAATGGGAATGAAAATACAAACAATTAATCCGCCTAAGAAAAACGAGTTTATAAGGAAGCTTAATGTAAGATTCTTTTTAGTTGTATTGTGATCTTACAACTTAAATTGTTTTAGCAATATTGTAAAACGATAGAGTAAGTTTACAAGAACAATCAAACATGATGCTACAATAAGTCAAGTCAACCATTATCCGAAAATGTTGATGTGTCAGCCGTAAATTAAAAGTGTGTTTAGCAAAAATAGCAGTAACAGTAAGCGGTAGCAGTAAGCTGTAGTTGAAAGCAGTACCAGTATTTTCTTTTATAAAATGTTTGGAAATATAATTGTAAGTGTAATCATAATATGTAAAATAGCTCTAAATGTTTAACGCCCATAAATGCTACATGGAGCGTTGAAAAAAAAAACATTTAAAAAAAAATAAAACTATTTAATGCTTGCCAAACAAGGATTAAATATCACGACGTTCAACATTCATCGTGCACCGCTGTACTGGCTTATTTATTAAGAGTTGATTTACATTGTGTATTTGAGTTTTTTTAGTAAAGAAAAGTAAAGTAAATGAAAATAAATATTTTCAGCCCACTTTTGAAAAGAAATACTTTATTTTAAAACTCATCCAAATCATACTATTTTTTAGTCATTTTTTTTTCTCCTCCTTAAGTGTTATTCAAGAACACAATTATTTATTTACTCTATTTTTTTTAAGTGATACTCGAAAACAGGATGTTAAAAAAAAACTTTGATTTAACTGAAGGTTCGGCCGGTAGAATCAGGAAATGGCGGGATTTGCATGCTTTCAATAAATGAACATTTATCAATCTGTTTAAAAACATTAAATAATTTTTCTCTACCATAGTCTTATTATTATTATCAAAATTCTTTTATTAGTTGTTCAACTAACCAAGGAAGGTGGGGAAATTCCCTAGATTCTCATACGTACTTTCTGTTTTATAGACCACCAAACATACTAGAATTAATTTAAATAAACAAAACTAGCCGAAGTATCTTAATTTAAAATCACATAAATAAAAAATAAACCAATGATCAAGTAGTATTTAATAAATTCTGCTGTTAAAAAAAAAGATCAAAGTAGTATTCAACAACGGTAAGGGAGAATATGTTACTATAACACATGATGCTCTCATTTACGTTATACGGTAAAAGGGACGTGTTGGTATTATTGTCAAGTCGTAAATTAGACAAAGACATTGCATAACGACACACGATTTTAGAGGCGAATGGTGTAGAGAGAAAGGAAATGAGGTTGGGTGTATCGTACATTCGTACTAAAATCATCTCAACGTCTGGCTTTCAAACTCGTAAAAGCTTTAAAACGCGTTTTGGAACATTTTGATGTGTGGAAACACGAGGTTAACTTTCTAACTTGGTGCTTTAGTTATTAGACACATTTACCCTTTCCACTGTGTTTTTCTTCACCAATATGGTTATATGATGACAAGCAATAGTAGGCATGACCGCTTGGTTGTCTTTAATACACCAACGTGTGTTTTGAGTGAAATGTATGTGTTCAAAACTTTTGTCTTAAGTGATATTTTAGTATCGACACAAGATAAACGTCCAACATATGACCTGGTTAAACAAATATGGTTACAAGAGCTCCTGCTATGGGTTGCTATGGGTTTTATACATCGTAGAATACTAGTAGGGTATTTGCACGTTTCAGCGGCGGACACCTTGTAATAAAGATAACTTTAAGAAAAGGCATAAAGTTTCATATAATATATTCGTGCGAAATTACGGCAATATAAAGTCGATAGTGAGTAATGTTATTAAGATAGAAGGTCAAATTGGCTGGTAACGACTTATATTCGCAAACAGTTAATAAACGGTGTGATAAACTTAATTGTATTGTATACGCCAAAAAAGTTACGTCTTCTAATCGCAAAAAATGATAATTTATTTTTGAAATGTTTTCACCATATTTAATTTTTAAAAAAGTATCTGCATCAACTTAATAAAAGAAATTTTCAAATATACATCTTCTAAAGTTACTTTTATGTATTATTAATAAGTTTTTATACTATCTTTGTCCCACATAGATGTAGAGTGTTTATAAATGCAAGAAAAACTAATAATCAAAAAATCATGTGGAGATGACTAAAAAAATATATTCATATTATAATTATTTATATTATATATTTAGCATTTTGCATCATTTGTCATTAATTAATATGTACAAAGTCAAACTAAACTGTCTCAATTCCCGGCAATTGTATATATTCATAAAAAACTTTTTTTTTCTTTTTAATTTTTTTGTGTATTATTTTGGTGAAAATTTAAAAAGGTATTTTGGTTGGCTATGGAAGAAATAACAAAAAATTATAAGTTTTAAAAGTCATAATATAAGTTAAAGTTAAATTACACAACTATAAGTTATATTTAATAATAATATAATGTTAATTATTATGAGTAAATTCAATTAATAGCATTAAGTTATTATCTGTTATAAAATTTCAAAGCTAAAATATATAAATAAAAGGTGTATAAACTTAAATTTCATAAAATCTTTTATATAATAAAGGAATTACATCATTTCGAAGTGATTTTGTCAATTCATTTTTATTGAATAAAACAATTGGGCTAATAAGAAAGCTCGATTATGCCACGTAAGCAAAATCATGTGATGTGAATGGTTAATAAAAGTCAAAATTAAATTGATTTTGGTCATTTTTAATAAATTTGGTGTAGAAATTTGGTTGATAAAAAAAACACATAAAAATATAGGTGTCAAATTTGTGAAAACAAAAACTTAAAAAAAGATGAGGTAATTAATAAAACTTTAGTGGTTGAATTTTTTCAAAATTATATAGATTTAAGTGTAATATTATATGCCTCTATATTTTTTAATAACTTTGGATTATAAATAAATACCCCCTTATACTTTATACTCTTTATACTTTATATTTTAAAATATACAATGTATATGTTGTTTTAAAATAACAACATATAAATTTGCATAAGATTATAAGTATCAATTGTTTTACTATATAAGTTCAATAAGTACTCATTTATTTTATTTTTATAAGTTTAACCTATGTGGACACGAGTTCACATTTTAAATACCGCTAAATTACTGAAAACGGGAATATAATTATCAAATTGTAAGCACGGGTTACTTTAATATAAAAATAAAGGGTTATGGTACACAAAAGTTACTAAAGTTTACAAAAATTTTGTCCTAAGGTAATATAGTTTCATTTTGTTCATCCAGGTTACTGAACTTTGTAACTTTGTTCAGTCACGTAACTGAACTACTAAAAGTGAATGTTCAGGTTATTGAACTTTGAATTTTGTTCATTCAGGTTACTGAACTTATCAAAAAATGTACATCCAAGTTACTCGGACTAACACTGAATTTTCGAAGTGTATGCTTACCGAAAGTTTAGTAACCTAACTGAACAAAATGAAACTATATTACCTTAGGACAAATTTTTTGTAAACTTTAGTAACTTTTCTGTACCATAACCCAAAAATAAATATACGCGATTGTACTTATAATAATGACTCATGTAATTCTTATTTATTTATATAAGGATATCTAGAAAAACATTTTTAAAAAAACTTTAAGGAGTATACTTTAACTTTATCAACTCTCATTATATGCTATTAAACTTGCATCATGTGTACAACATAATATCGGTAGTGAAATTTAAATAACAACATCAATATCTTTGTCAGCTAAATAAAATTAAATCTTGAGTTACCTAACAGAAATTTTTACAAATATTTTACCAAATTTTAATGGATATTAATGCATAATGAAAAACTCGTGCATAAGTATTAGTTGTACTTATATCACAATTTTCATGGTCAAGTTCTTATATGTGTGTATACTGAACTAAAATGTTAAAATAAATTTGACTTATTTGTAAACTTCGTGCGTGCACGAAACTTAGAATTATACAATTATATGCAATTACCTTTAAAGACACAATATTCAGTATTAATACAGAATAATTTTTTTTGTCAAAACTCCATGCGTGCACGGGTATTATAACTAGTTAATATTAATAAAAATACCGGAGTGCTTTGTAGTAGTTAAAAATAAAATAAGGATTAAATATACAAAAATGTTACTAAACTTTCAAAAAAATTTGTCCTAAGTCACTAATGTTTGTATTCTGTCATCTAGGTCACTATACTTCACGGGTTTTTCACATATGTTACTAAACCTTTTTATAAGTGTCACCCTAGTCACTCGAAGGATTGGTAACCGGTTGTGGCACATACGTTACTAAACCTATACAAACAAGTCACTAAACTTTGCGAAAAATTTGTCTTAAGTCACTAATGTTTCATTCCTGTCATCTAAGGTACTAAACTTTGCTAAAAATTTGTCCTAAGTCACTAATGAAAAATTTGTCCTAAGTCACGAGTTGTGGCACATGTTACTGAACCTTTAAAATTTTACGTTTTATACGATTTTGTACACCTTTTATACATTTTTATTCATTTTTATTCGTTTTTATACGTTTTTGTTTGTTTTTTTACACTTTTGTCCGTTTTTATACGTTTTCGTCCATTTTTGTCCCATTTTTTACGTCCGTTTTTATACGTTTTTATGTTTTCATCCGTTTTTCTTATGTTTTTGCCCGTTTTTCTATGTTCCATTCGTTTTCGTCCCTTTTTTATGTTTGAAAACATAAGAAAATAGGCGAAAATGTAAGAAAAACGGACGAAAACGTATAAAAACGAATAAAAACGAAAAAAAACGTATAAATAATGTATAAAACCATATAAAAACGGACAAAAACGTATAAAAACGGATGAAAACATAAAAACGTATAAAAACGGACGTAAAAATGGAACAAAAACTGACGAAAACGTATAAAAACGGACAAAAACGTAAAAAAACAAACAAAAACGTATAAAAACGAATGAAAATGAATAAAAACGTATAAAAGGTGTATAAAATTGTATAAAACGTATAATTTTAAAGGTTCAGTAACATGTGCCACAACTCGTGACTTAGGACAAATTTTTCATTAGTGACTTAGGACAAATTTTTCGCAAAGTTTAGTACCTTAGATGACAGGAATGAAACATTAGTGACTTAGGACAAATTTTTCGCAAAGTTTAGTACCTTAGATAACATGTGCCACAACTCGGTGTGTATACCTTAACCGGTAACAACCGGTTGTCTCACTATTGGTATCCAAGATAACCGGTTACGTAAAGTATAGTAACCTAGATGACAGAAGATAAACATTAGTGACTTAGGACAAATTTTTTTGAAAGTTTGGTAACTTTTTTGTATATTAACCCTTTCTTTTTCTACAAACTTACTTATCTACACATATGAACCCTTGAAGTGTATAAGTGGACCTAACATAATTTAATTTGTTATAAAATTATATAAGTGGACCAACATTTATTCTTTCTTCTAAAGTCATATGCATGGACTTTATACCTATATAAACTTGGCTAAACAACTAGCCGTTACACACATAAAATCTAACTATGCACGAATTCATCAGGGATCTTAATTATGTGAGAAAGAAAATAGTTACAGAATGGTATATTTGTATAACTAATTCTATTAAAAAATATATATAAGTAATTAAGTGGGTGTTTATTGAAGTTTATTTATGAGCTTATTAGTTTATATAACTAAAATCATCATACTTAAGTATTTGGTTAAGTTTATAAGATTACGAACTTATTATTTATAAACCAAAAAATGCTATAAAATATAAGCTTAAGTCGATAACATAAGCTTAGACAAACACCCCTAAAACTTATCGAATAACCCATGGTTCAAAAAGGAGAAGATAGTTAAAATTGAATCACTAAGAGGTGACTTAGGGCATGTTTATATTTGAAAAATGTCTTACTGTTGGGATTTTATAATCGAGTTAACCAAGTAACGCAAATGAGTACGCAGCGACATTAGATCTAGTTAATGCAATTACCATTAGGTAAGCACGTAAATTATAAACAATAATAATTAAAAGGTACAGTAAAACCACTATAAATTAATACTCGATAAATTAATAACTTCGTTAAATTAATAATTTGTTCAGTCCCATCTTGGGACCAGTACAAATTTAGACTCAAATCGATAAAATAATAAAATAATATTTTTTTAAAACCCTAGTGTATATATATTGGTCCCAACGAAACTACAAATTAATTATTACTAAAAATTTCCATGTATATATACGATACATTTCAAAATTCTAAAATTGTTTAGAAAAAATAAATCTATATCAATTGTTTTTTGTTGAACTTTAAATCTCTTTATTGAACTTGACAAATTCAATTAATATGTGAATGTTGATTCATAAATGTTAATTGGATTTTATTTATTTATTTTCATCTCTAACTAGTATATATTGTAACTTATATATTAGACTTGCAAATTTAAAGGCCATACGTAAAACCTCTTTGAATTAATAAATTATTAATTTATCGATATAATAATATCTCGCTAAATTAATAAAAAAATTATGGTCCCAACATCATTAATTTATAGAGGATTTACTGTAAATAGAAAACTAACCCCCGATGTCAACTGCACGCTATAACACGAACAAGAAACCAAGTATCTAAAGTAGATACCTCTACGAGTCCATACACAAACACTTAAACCAAGTACGTTCGAATCAGCTAGTCGAGAACGTTTAAAACAATCAACCCCTTGAATAACTTGAATACCACGAACAACGAAAACCCAAGAACTCCTTCTTTCTTTCTGCCAGAGAACCAACTGTCCGAGAGACAGTTTCACCTTATCACCCGATATCGGACAAAGCGGTCAGATATCTTCCCTTTGCTGTCCGAGAACAAACGAGCAGGAAACCCAGAAAACTTGCTGCCAATCTGGTTCGACTAGGAACTTTAGAACAAGTAAACACCAATTAAACGAAACCTAAACTACTTGGATCAAAGAATCGATGCAAGTTTAGGTTTTTAATCAAACCAATCTAAAACCCTAATCGGGTCTAAGAGGATTCCGATCGGGTATAAAAAGTCTTGAAAGTGAATCGGTTTTATCAAGGTTTTAGGGATAGTTATGCGTAAGAATGGATGCAAGGGTGTGTTTGTTTATATAGGCTCATGAACCGACCCAAGCTTGGGCTCAATGCTTGAGCTCCAAGCAATCGATCCAAACACCCCTATCCCCGATCGTTTACATGCACTAGGCCCAAGGCAAACATGAAACCGACCCAAGTAATTAAAACCTGTACAATGGGTCGCTTAGGGGATCGGGTTTGCATGCATGCATAAAACGGGTCTAATATATTCAAATATAAAATGTTTGTCACGTACTCTCGTGTTTAATGTGTGTGCCCCCATAGGCTCACACACTTCTAGTCGTTTACGTGTGTTTTAAATCCCACAAACCAACAGCTCCCACTTAGGAGTTGGAGTGTCGAGTGGCACACAAAACTAACGACGAAAACGCCTAGAAACGCTCTCACTCGCTTTTTAACTAAAAGTGTTTGAGCTTTAGTTTCATAAAATTTCCCAATGGCATGGTCATTCAATGTCTTACTTTAATCATCTTTTGTTATAGATACCGTTAAACCATGGATATGGATCCGAACTCATTCCATATAGTTTAACAATTTATAATCTCGTTATAGATTTTAATTCAGATATACCAAATGTAATCGAGAATCATCTTGCATTACCCTTTGGGTTTGGCCAAACATTTATCTGATTAAATCTGGAGAGGTGCCATGGTATCTTTCTTCACATATCAAGTGGAGTAACAAATTCTTTATTGATTACAAGCGTTGTGGATGCTGCTTCACATTACTCCGAAATATAGCCTTTATAACTACCTTATTCAGATAGCGTTTTGCGTATACTTACAAAAGTGATATCCACACATAACAGAACTTGCTTGTATCTCAAGTCTAAGGACGAAATTAACAAACCATTTTCAATATTTAACTTATGACAAGGATCCAAAAGTAAATGTTTGAAAGTTGGGGTATCCAATATGCATCTCTAGTGAATACATATGAGTTTGGCGGGAACAATCCACATTCTCGTTAGAATATAACCAACACTCATATTTGCCTTACATAACAATATTCCCACATTGTTAACCGACAGTGGACATATTTAGAATGATAAATCATTTCATGGATTAAACATGAAAATATGGAATAACAGATTATATGAATATAATAACAAATACCTCGTATCTTTATTCATCAGAAAGTAATAATTGTCTTACAATTCCAAAACTATCCAAATACTAATTAACACACATATTTACATGAGACTACTAGCAGGTATTAAACCTATACCTCTAGTCAATTTAGAATAGGGGTGAGCAAACGACCCGAACGGACCGACCACATTCGGTCCGGTCGGTCCGGACCACAAACCGACTATTTTGGCCTTGTTGGACCGGACTGACCGACCGACCACATTCGGTCCGGTCCTCGGTGTAGGCTTTTTAGATAATTCTGTCCTTGGTCTTGACGGTCCGGTCCGGGACCGATGCTCACCCCTAATTTAGAATGCTTAGGATACGCTAAAGCTTTCGTAAATGGATCTGCTAGGTTGTCATCTGTGTGAACCTTTGATATCTTCACGCCACCTATTTCAATGGTCTCTCAAAGATAATAAACTTTAGCGTGATAATGTCTAGCACCTTTGGTGATTCCGATTTCATTAGCTATAGTAATGGCTCCAGTATTATCACGATACATATTTATGGGTTCTTCAATTGTGGGAACAATGTTCAACCCAGAAATGAATTTACGAATCCATATAGCCTCTTTAGATGCATAACAAGCATCTATATACTCAGCTTCTGTAGATGAAGTGGTAAAAATACTTTTCTTTGTGCTTTTCCAATCAACAGCACCTCCATTTAGAACAAATACATATCCAGTCTGAGATTTTAAGTCATCAGCATCTGTCAAATATCCAACATCAATGTACCAAGAAACCCTGAGCTCTTGTTCCGTCTCCCCTCTATAAACCAAAAACATATCCTTAGTATTGCGTAAATACTTAAGAATATTCTTAACAGTAGTCCAGTGAAGTTCACCTGGATTATGTTGAAATGGGCTTGTCACATTCTGAGCGAACGCAACATCCGGACGAATACATCTCACAACATACATAATAGATCCTATAGCCGAAGCATAAGGAACTCTTTGCATGTGCTCTTTCGCAGCATGTGTCTCAGCACCTTGTGACTTACTCAACTTAGGCTCCTCTTCCATTGGGATAGCTCCACGTTTGGAATTCTCCATACAAAATCTCTTCAAGATTTTCTCAATGTAAGCACTTTGACATAAACCAATCAATCGTTTAGATATGTCTCTATAGATCTTGATTCCAAGAATATATGCAGCTTCTCCTAAATCTTTCATGGCAAAATATCTTCCAAGGTAGGATTTTACATCTTGTAACATTGGAATGTTGTTTCCCATAAGAAATATGTCATCAACATATAGAATTAGGAAAGTGACAAAACTCCCACTAGCTTTCTGATATACACATGGCTCATATTGATTTTGAGAAAATCCGAATTTCTTAATCTCATCATCAAAACGCTTATTCCATTGCCTAGATGCTTGCTTAAGTCCATAAAGGAACGCTTGAGCTTGCATACACGGTTAGGATATTTAGGATCAACAAAACCCTCAGGTTGCTCCATATAGACCTCTTCGTAAAGATGTCTATTGAGGAAGGCGGTTTTGACATCCATTTGTCATATCTCATAATCATAAAATGTCGTTATGGCTATGAGAACTCTTATAGCTCTAATGTCTGCTTCAGGAGAAAAGGTTTCTTCATAGTCAATCCCGTAGGTTTGAGTGAAGCCCTTTGCTACGAGACAAGCTTTAAAGGTGTATACCTTACCATCCATGTCGGTTTTATTTTTGAAAAGCCACTTGCTACCGACTGTTTTACAGTTAGGAGGAAGCTCAACTAAAACCCATACATCATTGTCTTTCATGGATTGCATTTCCACATTCATCGCATCAAGCCATTTCTTGGATTCAGGATCAAACAATGCAGCTTTATAGTTATTGGGTTCACCAAGATCCCCTAACTCATGTTCCTCAGCATCGATGTATAAGTACATTCGATCAAGAGCATGGCGTGTCCTTGTGGACTTACCAATTGGAACAATATCACTTTGAGGTTCTTTAATTTCTTGATCATCCTCATCATGATGAATGCTAGTGTTTAAAGAAGGATGTTTAACTTCATCTTGAATTATTTCAAGATCTTCTAGACTCCCACTTGCTTCTTGATCCATGAGATTGCTCTCAAAGAACTCAGCATTTCTAGGAACAAAAACTTTGTTCTCTGATGGAAGGTAGAAAGAATATCCTATCGTTTCCTTTGGATATCCTACAAAGATACACTTAACAAATATGGGTTCAAGTTTTTTAGGTTTGATAAGTGTATCACGCTTAACAAGTGCCTCACAACCCCAGACTTTTAAGTAAGACATCTTAGGGGCTTGCCCATGCCATACTTCGTATGATGTCTTATCAACCTTCTTAGTTGGAACCATATTGAGAATGCGTGCAACAGACTCAAGGGCATAATCCCAAAAGGACTTTGGAAGAGTAGTTTGACTCATCATGGAGCGCACCATGTCAATCAGGGTTCGATTTCTCCTCTCAGACACACCATTATGTTGTGGAGTGTAAGGAGGAGTTCGATGGGCAATAATCCCATGCTCCTTTAGATGATCCAAAAACTCTTTACTCGTATATTCACCTCCACGATCAGAACGTAGTGAATTTATGGTCTTCCCGAGTTGGTTTTCTACTTCCTTTTGAAACACCTTAAATGTTTCAAACACTTTATGTTTATGTTTCAGCAAGTAAACATAACCATACCGACTATAGTCGTCAGTGAAAGTCACGAAATAATTTACTCCTTGTCTTGACATAATTCTAAATGGGCCACATACATCTGAGTGTATTAGTCCAAGTAGATCTTTAGCCCTTTCCACTTGATGTGTATAAGGTTTTCTTGCCATCTTACCAGACATGCATGAAACACACTTTTCAAGTGACTTAATGTCAGCTGAGTTGAGAAGTCCATCGTGTTGCAACTTCTCCATGCGTTTCTTGCTAATGTGTCCAAGACGACCATGCCACAAGAGAGCAGAGTCCAAGTTAGACTTGGCTCTTTTATTGCTTACAACAAACATAGAACTATCATTTGTATTTGAACAAGACATATCAATTTCATAAATACCATTACGAGGAATAACAGTAAAATAAACAACTTTATTCTTAGAAACTGAAATTGCATTATTTGATTCAAAATGGTTAACAAAACCATTGTCATATAAACGGGAAACTAAAATAATCCCTCTAGTAATAGAGGGATCACAATGACAATCATTTAAAACAATTACTAATCTGCTAGGGAGACATAAATGAAAAACACCAATAGCTTCAACTCCTGCCCGTTAACCATTGCCCACGTACAGACTTAAAGCTCCTGGCTTCAGCTTTCTACTTCCCCTGAGACCCTGAGTAGTATTACAGATGTGAGTACCGCAACCCATGTCATATACTAAGGATGTATTAGGAAAAGAGTAGAGTTCTATAGTGAAAATACCTGAAGAACTAGCTGCAAGAGACTGTTTCTTCTTTTTCATCAACTCGGCGAGATACTGGGACAATTCCTTCTCCAATGACCCATCTCACCACATTGGTGACAGTTTGCGTCCTTCGCACGATTATCCTTCTTGGGTGGTGGAGGAATCTTGGGTTTGGAAGCATTGTGTGGTTTATACTCAGTAGCATAACCAAACTTGCTCTTTCCATTTCCTTGATTCCCCTTAGCAGCCTTAAACGATTTATTCTTTTTTTGGTTTTTCTGGACCTTCCCCATACATATGTTATGTAGTGCAGGTGCAACATCTTTCTTTGGCAACGTCTGCTCATGTTGCTTAAGCATAGCATGTAATTCATTTACAGTCTTCCCCATGCTGTGCATATTAAAGTTATGCACAAACGAAATGTACTCTTTAGAGAGACCGATTAGGATCAAACTAACTCCATAGTTCAGAGTAACTGGGTGACCAAGACGTTCCAAATTATCAATGTAGCTCTTCATCTTTAGAACATATGAGCTAACTGATTGACCATCTTCCTGCTTGCAAGCGTGAAATTCACGTGCAGATTGTAGAAGCTCTTGTTCTGCCTGTTGGGAGAACATAGACTTCAACTCCTGAAGCATGTCATAAGCACCAAGATGAGTTAGATTTCACTGGATTTCTAACTCCATGGTCATGAGCATGAAGGCAGCTATATCCTTTGAGCCTTTGACCCAAGGAGTGTGAGGTGCAAGAGCCTCAGGAAGGATAGGGTGGCCAGGAGTTGCAACAGGTGCAACAGGTATAGGATGCTCCAAATAAGTTTCCTTATCTTCAGCTGATAGTATAATGCAAAGATTGCGATACCAATCAATGAAGTTAGGTCCAGTGAGTTTTTGTTTCTCAAAGAAACTCCTGAGTATCGAACTGTTTTCGACTGAAGTAGTCATCTACAATTTAGAAAAGTTCAAATAATTAGTATTTTCGATAATTACATTCTTAAAAGAATTAACTACCCAATTAATTACTAATAAGACTAAGATCCATCTTGCACTCCCACTTATTTACCAGAGGTCTGACCAATGAGCAACCAAGTAGGACAAGAGGTAAGCGACGAGCGTTAATTGCATAATGCAACTCATAGATTTATGAGACTGATCAAGACATTAGTAGATAAGTAATAATGTCATGAGCATGTTTAGTTCTCATTTTATGCCTCGGGTTCAAGGTCTGACCAAGACAACTCGAAATAAGTCGACCAAGTAAGAACTTGCAAAAATAACCAAAGGTCTGACCTAAGAGAAATAATCACCATGGGTTGGAATTGTGGAAAACTAGAAGGGGGGTTGAATAGTTTTACCAATTTAAAAATTCCTTTTAAATATTTAGATCAACTTATGTCAATCTATTTAGGTGTGTATGTTGGACGTTGATAGTTAGATATATAAAAGTGTAATGAAATGTAAAGAGTAAGAAGCACATAACCACAACACGAGTATTTATAGTGGTTCGGCTACAAGGACACCTTCCTTTCCCTACTCCACTCCCCGAGTCACCTACTCGAGAGTTCGTAAACACTACACGACACCAATCTCCTTATGGCGGAGAAGCCTTCACAACGTTGCCTACTCTTTTTCCGGTACTAGGCTAACCACCGGGTTCTTTCACACCAAGGTGAACCACACCTACCACAACGTCGCCTACCCTTTATTTGGTACTAGACTAAATACCTAGTTCCATTACTATGAAGGAACTACTACCCAACACAACACAACACCTATTCCCAAGGAGACCCACTCCTTATTACAACACCATCAAGGATATCAACATCCTTGAATATAAACAATTACTATATGTATATCGATGCACCTCATCGATTATACGACCTAGACATTCTTCACTAATGCCACTTGATTTGATTCCTAGGCATCCTTCACTAATGCCTTTGACACAACGCTTGGCACCTTTCACTAATGCCTTCGTCTTGACTCTTTCGGCATCCATCACTAATGCCTTCAACACAACACATCTAAGGAGGAAGAAATAACTATCAACAAGAGAACCTCAGTTGTCTCGATGATGATGAAGCATGGCAACTCATGGACTTGAGCTTGCTCGACTTCAAGAAGTGGTGATCTCGCCTTTAAGAGGAACCTAGAGAATCACACAAAAACAAAAGACAAACTACATAGAAAGATCCCTTAGGATCAGTGGTTAGAGAGGTACAATACTTGGGGAAAGTATGAGTGAAAGGGGTGAGAAATAATGAAGAAATGGCTCACTAATTATAGAGAGAAAAAGCTTACTGTTCCCCGGATCCCACGGATCCCTCCCACAAGGGATCCGTCTAGTGTAATCCTAGGGATCCGTGGGACGCTCCTCTTTGCCCATGGGTATTTTGGTTATGGGTCATGGGTCATGGGTTATGGGTTGATCCATGGGTTTCTTATTAGATACAATGTATCTCATGAGTTCAATGTACCTAGTCAAATGGGTATGGGTCAATACCATGGGTTATGGATATTTTCCATGGGTTGTAGTTTTTACCCATTTATATAATATATACTAGTTGTGTATATATTTTTGCCCAATATGTAAACACTAGTTGTTGTACATATATATTACTAAATCATAAAATCACTTATACTTGTTTTAGTGTTTTATGTGAAAACGTTAAGTGTGTTAGAAAACTATTGGCTCAAACAATTTACGTATTTTATTTGTTTCGTTAAAATGATTTTACTTTTGTTATCGACAAAACATTGGAAGATCGTAAAATATAAATAAACGTTTTTACGGCTTATTTGTATTAACAATCTCCCCCTTTTTGTTGATGACAAAACATAAAATTATTTTAAGGAAAAACTAAAAATTCGTAAAAAGTTTGAATTGGAGTTTTTACTCTCTTCTCTCCCTTTTTGTCGAAACAAAAAGAGTGTCGAAAAGAAACTAACACAAAGTTTAAGAAAAACATGTAAAAAGAAAAAATGTAAAGAGAGCAAGTGACGGGAATGGTTCTCGTCGTAACTCCCCCTTGACGAGTCCATCCCTTTGTGAGGGCGTCAAGTACATAAAAATAAGTAAGCTAATGTATTGCAATTCTGTTTTCAAATGGTTCGTCCTTGTGACGAAAATGCTCCCCCTTGAAGATTGCAACGTTGCAATGGGGTGTCGTGAAGTATAATCCAAATAAGGATTAAGTTGCAAATGGATTTGCAATGTATGGTTTGACACAAAGCTCCCCCTAGCTTTATGGTGTCAAAATCTTCATGTGTATTTTGAAAATCTACAAAATAAAGGTTAGAAAACAAGAGTATAGTGCATAATTTCCTGCAAATAAGAATGTTAGTAGGGAATTTGCTTTCTGTTGCACGGATCCCGCGGTTCCCTCCGTGGAGGGATCCGTCTAGGCTTTTTCAAGGGATCCGTCTGTCTGGTGACAGATTTTTAGCAATTGTGATATTCCAAACAATGCTAAATATGAGAGTGAGATATGTATAAATAATACACTCAAAGCAATATGGCACATAAGATATCATTCAATAAAACAAAGAGATAATCAAGCAAATCTCTAAAACTAAGAGAATGATCTAGCCATACATTTTCTACAAATACTAACGAGTGACCTAAACTTAAGAAGTAACCACGTTGTTAAGGAAAAAATGGGATTCCTAGACGTTCTAAGTTGAGCTTAAGACTAGGACACCGCTTTAGGCTCATGGTTGTTTAGTTTTGTTGACCTCTTCGAAACGTTCGAGGAGGTGATAAAACATGAAACGTTGCTCTTCACGTAGTTCATGTATCAACCTTTCAACATGTTGACAATGATAGCAATCCTTGTCATGGTTTTGAGCTTCTTGAAATGGAGGTTCAAGTGAAGTGGGTTGAGGATCCTCAAATAAAGGAGGAATTGGTGGAGGCTCATTAAGTAGAAGCTCAACAATGTTTGAAGGTGGAGGTAGAGAAGTATCAACTTCCATGTGGTTGGGTGGTTGACTTTCATGTCTTCTCATAATCCAAAATGGACTATTGGGGGGAAATGGAGAAATTGACATTGGTGCTAGTGTTGATTCAACATTTTGGTTTTGTTGTACAACCTTTTCTAGTGAATTTGTTGGTAATGGTGGAAGATGAGTTGGCCAAGGGGGTAATTCCTCTAAGTTGTGAGAATGTGGAGATGATTGTGAGGTGTTAAATGATGTGGCTCTAGGCACTAATGATGTTGGTTGGGTTGAAAAGGGTGTGTTTGGTTTAGTAGAGTTTGGTGATGATATCCTTGTGGGAACAATCCTCTTGGGAATTAGTTTGATTCGTTTCTTTGGTGTAGGGGAAATCCTAGCATTTGTGGACTTAACCGGAGATGATTCGGTTGAGGAAACTTCGTGTATGACCCTAGCAAGTTTCTTGGGTGGTTCTTGGGTGGATGAGTTAGCACTATGAGCTTTTCTCATGATGAAATGACTAAGGAAGATGTTTGTAATTGCTGAGAATTGTGTTGTGTTTGATGACTAAGGTGTTCTAGCAATATGACTTATAAAGGGAAGAATTTGGCAAGTGCATTTAAGACTTAAGCCACTAAGATTTTTAGAAATGTGATGATTAACATGCACAAGATTGAAGTTAAGAGTTTCACTGATCTATGAACTTAATAAAGATGAGGTGGAGTGTTCAAGTAAGCACGATGAGCTTGAGATGATGGTTTTGGCTAGAGTTGACATAATCTGTCACCCGGATCCCACGGTTCCCTCCTCTGAGGGATCCGGCTAGGCTAATCCTAGGGATCCGGCTCTCACCAGCTATGAAAGGTTAGAAATGAAGTTTCTAAGAGCTAAAACCTATACCATCTTGAGTGTTTCAGTCTTCCTAATTATCTTAAATGAGGGTGAACTTTAATGATCAAGAGTAATGAATGATATAGCAAATGATTGCTTTTTATGGAAGGAGAATGGGACTAAATGACTACCAATGGATGTTCAAGGATAACACTAAGAGTTTTAGTGGTGTCAAGTCATAATAAATGATCCTAGAGACCAGATGTTAGCTTGAGATGGAGTTTGAAACATCCTCAAAATTCAAAAGAATTGAAAAACTAATTTTTGACCCGTTTTGAGATAAAAATGACTAGAAATAATTTCCTAAAATTGTTTAATATGTCCACCTAAGTGTTTTGAAAAATGAAAAACAATTTGTGAGTATTGAAGCGGAAATATGCTGAGTTTTGATGTGTTGATAAATCAAAAGGAATCTTGAACTAAGTCCTAGGTGAGCTATGGGTGAGTGTCAAGCTATCACATGTTAGAAGAAGACTTAGTTGGCTCTAAAGTCTTATGTTAGACTTATGTGAGGTGATCTAGTGAGTCGTTTTGATGTAAGGAGGTCTGTATAACTCATCTGCAGTCAAGGATCCCACGGTTTCCTTAGAGAAGGGATCCGTCTAGACTAAAACAAGGGATCCGGCATCTGCAGATCAGAACCTTTACAGCAGCTAATGCAGTTTTTGCACTAAGCAATATACACATATAACATTAAATTTAAACAGCAAGGTAAACAAATTATCACATATGACATATCATAGATAATTGTAGTAGCAATAATATCCAAGAAAACACAAACAAACGTGCTAAAACATAATCATTCATACACAAATTAAGTGTCTCAAAACAATCATAATCCTATAGTCTCTTTCGTCAATTCTTTCTTTTCCTCTTTCCCGACTTTGTGACGTGGTAAGCTAGGTTTTGAATCATACCCCTTAATTGGTTGAATTCCACGGTCTCGTTTGGAATATCCGGAAGTTGTTCATAGTAATCGAAGAGTTCCAATTCGATGTTAGCTATGGGGTTGATGTCTTCCTCTTCTTCATCTTCTTCTACTTCTTCGTCCGAGGAGTCCGAGAGAGCTTTAGGTTTTCTTCCATTGACCATGAACCGTTTAGAGGGTTGTTTGGTAAGAGGTACCATTACGTGATCGGCAAAGAAATGATCATCGTTGATAGGAGATGGTTGCAATGCACTAACATACTTACAAAGTTGTGTTAGGAGCATACCATATGGAAGTACCATGTTAGAAGCTTTGAATACCCCGGCCATTCTCCTCACCATGTAATAGGTGAGATTAAATGGCTTTTGGTGGATAAGATAATGGATCATTTGCACAAGTCATGCATTTGGATGATCCTTGTTACCAACTAGGCTAATGACGTTTTCCCTAAGGATTTCTTCCCATTTTCTAAACATGGGATGTATTTCGAAAAGTTCCATTTGAAAAGGATCACGGTGAATGAGTTTTTTGTTTCGGTTGTAACAGGATTGGTTGGTCCTAACCTTGAAGACAGTATCTCGAATGGTTGTGGGATCATCAAGAGGAGTATTGTAGATAGGTTTAGAATCAAGTGCAAGGTTTTGAGCGTTAATTGCCCAATCTTGAGAATACATACAAATTCCTTCACAAGGAATGCGAAGAATTTGAGCAAATGTGTTGAGAGGTAGAATGAAGTTTCGTTTATTGATGATGAAGGCGATTGAAATGCTATCATCAGTGTTTCAAATGATCCTAATGCTTTTATAGAATTCAAAGATGAAAATCGGGCAAATTTGTTCATCAATGTCAAGAAGACAATCAAAGTTGATTGCCGAGAAAACTTGACGAGTGTCGGTATCTTCAAGGAAACATTCCTTGACTATACGACCTTCGTGAATAAGTCATTTTTCAAGTCTTTTGAAGACTTTGCGATCGGTTTTTGATAGCCCTTCTTCCCGATAGTAATGGGTGAGGTAATGGACGGTGTCATGGTGGTCTTGTTAAGTGGCTTTAGGCACGGTTGGTCCTAGAAACAAAAATATTCTAATTAGGTAAAATTAGTTGAGATGGGTTTATGGTTTTGATTTGTATTAACAATGTTGTGAACAAAGTGTAATCCTAATTGTGTTAAAAGCCCCTTTTAATGATAAATTTTAAAAACCCTAATTAAATTAATTGATTAGAAATTGTGTAACCATAAACCCTAGGATGAGGATGATGGAAATTAGAACAAGTTAGTGTAATTACTTACAATGGTGTTCAAGAGAGGAATACTTGAGGGTATGGAGTCCTATGAGGATGAAATCAGTTCTTGAGTCGTTTTTGTGTTATGTGGGGAGAGGGAAAATGATCAGTGATGTTTTTCAAATGCGTATAGCTGTGTTCTGTTCTACGGTTCCCCCGGATCCCTTGTATTTGGGATCCGGCTAGTACAACTAGAGGGATACGGCTCCTGTAGACAGAAAAAGGGTTGTTTGGCTTTAATTTTGTAGTAGGCTATAAACTAGCTTGCGGAACAAAATTAGTTTAAAGGTTTCAAATTAAAAGATGTTTTGGTCGACGTGATTTGATAAGTTAATTATCAAGGATCCATTTGTGACGACGGCGTTAGTTTGACGAAATCAAGAGGAATACTATTCCCGATGATGAGTAAGTCGGGAAAGTGACAAAAGAGAGACTTTTTCAAGAGACCAGCAGTTTATTAAACAAACAAGAACTATGATATCAACATAATCATGTAAGCTAGCTAATGAAAAAGTAAACATACCTTTATTCTTCTTGGTTTGGCTTATGAAGACATAATACCAAAAATACTTCATGAGCTCTTAAAGTAATCCTTTGTACTTAGAGTAAGTAGATTGTGATTACTTTTGGATCCTTTCTCGAAGAGATCCTAGCATGAAGATTTCTTGAAACAAATATGTTAGAATGATCTATCAATGTCCAACATGAAAAAAAAATGTTTTGAAATATTTCCTTCTTTGTAGTTTTCAAACATACACGGATCGTATCAATTTTTAAAGTACAACATACTCTAAGAAACTTGGTAACGAAGCTCTGATGCCAATTGTGGAAAACTAGAAGGGGGGTTGAATAGTTTTACCAATTTAAAACTTCCTTTTAAATATTTAGATCGACTTATGTCAATCTATTTAGGTGTGTATGTTGGACGTTGATAGTTAGATATATAAAAGTGTAATGAAAGGTAAAGAGTAAGAAGCACATAACCACGACACGAGTATTTATAGTGGTTCGGCTACAAGGACACCTTCCTTGCCCTACTCCACTCCCCGAGTCACCTACTCGAGAGTTCGTAAACACTACACGACACCAATCTCCTTATGGCGGAGAAGCCTTCACAACGGCGCCTACTCTTTTTCCGGTACTAGGCTAACCACCGAGTTCTTTCACACCAAGGTGAACCACACCTACCACAACGTCGCCTACCCTTTATTAGGTACAAGGCTAAGTGCCTAGTTTCATTACTATGGAAGAACTACTACCCAACACAACACAATACCTATTCCCAAGGAGACCCACTCTTTATTACAACACCATCAAGGATATCAACATCCTTGAATATAAACAATTACTATATGTATATCGATGCACCTCATCGATTATACGACCTAGGCATTCTTCACTAATGCCACTTGATTTGATTCCTAGGCATCCTTCACTAATGCCTTTGACACAACGCTTGGTACCTTTCACTAATGCCTTCATCTTGACTCTTTCGGCATCCTTCACTAATGCCTTCAACACAACACATCTACGGAGGAAGAAAGAACTATCAATAAGAGAACCTCAGTTGTCTTGATGATGACGAAGCATGGCAACTCATGGACTTGAGCTTGCTCGACTTCAAGAAGTGGTGATCTCGCCTTTAAGAGGAACCTAGAGAATCACACAAAAACAAAAGACAAACTACATAGAAAGATCCATTAGGATCAGTGGTTAGAGAGGTACAATACTTGGGGAAAGTATGAGTGAAAGGGGTGAGAAATAATGAAGAAATGGCTCACTATTTATAGAGAGAAAAAGCTTATTGTTCCCCGGATCCCTCCCACAAGAGATTCGTCTAGTGTAATCCTAGGGATCCGTGGGACGCTCCTCTTTGCCCATGGGTATTTTGGTTATGGGTCATGGGTTATGGGTTATGGGTTGATACATGGGTTTCTTATTAGATACAATGTATCTCATGAGTTCAATGTACCTAGTCAAATGGGTATGGGTCAATACCATGGGTTATGGATATTTTCCATGGGTTGTAGTTTTTACCCATTTATATAATATATACTAGTTGTGTATATTTTTTGCCCAATATGTAAACACTAGTTGTTGTACATATATATTACTAAATCATAAAATCACTTATACTTGTTTTAGTGTTTTATGTGAAAACGTTAAGTGTGTTAGAAAACTATTGGCTCAAACAATTTACGTATTTTATTTGTTTCGTTAAAATGATTTTACGTTTGTTATCAACAAAACATTAGAAGATCGTAAAATATAAATAAACGTTTTTACGGCTTATTTGTATTAACAGGAATGACCCTAAGGTCTGACCAAATAAGTCAAGCCAAATGCACGTGTTCATAGTTGGTTGGCATAGACTTAAAATTTTACAAATAGGGTATTCACATAAATGTGGTAAAATCGTGTACAAAGAAGCATGCAAAACAACTTTGTAACACTTATTTTAAATTTTTTTGGTAATGACACTGTTGTGATCATCATGGTTCACGGTAGCTCCAATCGAACTCGCAGGGAGACGGAGGACCAGGTCAGCGCTAGTCAATAACCAGAAATTCTTTAGGTGTGACTGTGTGCACCTCCTTAAACCCCTTTTATAGTCTGTTCTAGTGGGTGAGCCGTACATCTCAAGTGTCCATAGCGTCTAGTTTTTAAATTCATGAAAACTTGTTTCAATAGTTTATGTCACTTTATTTAACAAAAACAATTTTCCACGAAACAAATAGCAGGTCACAATGAGCATGATATTTAGACGTGTAAATAAAGACCAATATTAATGTTATAGTTACGATATGTATTATTCCATATTGCATACAATTAGGTGTCGAAAATAAGTAACAATTATGCACATAAAGAATCACAAACATATAAACATAAACATCAATATATAAACACATATTGTTCCGACTTCTCTAGCGAGTCTTCCCCAAAAGGAGAACCATAAGACCGTCACTAGGTGCAATACCTAGATCGCCCCATACATCACAATAAGCAAATGAGTGAGTCTTATAGCCGAAAAAACACATAAAAAGCATGGCAAACTTAATTAACAACTATGTTAATACAAATAAGCCGTAAAAACGTTTATTTATATTTTACGATCTTCTAATGTTTTGTCGATAACAAACGTAAAATTATTTTAACGAAACAAATAAAATACGTAAATAGTTTGATTCAATAGTTTTCTAACACACTAACGTTTTCACATAAAACACTAAAACAAGTATAAGTGATTTTATGATTTAGATACATATGTACAACAACTAGTGTTTACATATTGGGCTAACATATACTTAACTAAGTATATACTAAAATGGGTAAAAATAAGCATATACTAAATGGGTAAAAACTAGCAAATGGTATTGACCCATAACCCATGGTTTTATACAAACCACTTAACCAAGTTCAATGTACTCTAGAGATACATTGTATCTAGAAAGAAACCCATGGATTAACCCATAACCCATGACCCATAACCAAAAATACCCATGGGAAAAGAGGAGCGTCCCACGGATCCCTAGCTTTGTGCTAGACGGATCCCTTGTGGGAAGGATCCGCGGGATCCGAAGAACAGTAGAAATTTTCCTCTATAAATAGTGAGCCATTTCTTCCTTTTTGCTCACCACTTCACACAGACTTTCTCCAAGTATTATATCTCTCTAACCTCAGATCCAAGAGATCTATGTAGTTTATCTTTTGTTTTTGTGTGATCTTCTAGGTTCCTATTAAAGGCAAGATCACCACTTCTTGAAGTCGAGCAAGCTCAAGTCCATGAGTTGCCATACTTCGTCATCATCAAGACAACTGAGGTTCTCATGTTGATAGTTCTTTCTTCCTCCATAGATGTTGTGTTGAAGGCATTAGTGAAGGATGCCGAAAGTATCAAGACGAAAGCATTAGTGAAAGGTGCTTATCGTCCGTGTCAAAAGCATTAGTGAAGAATGCTAAAGATGTCAAGACGAAGACATTAGTGAAGGGTGCTAAGCGTTGTGTCAAAGGAATTAGTAAAGGATGCCTAAGAATCAAATCAAGTGGCATTTGGGAAGAATGCCTAGGTCGTATAATCGATGAGGTGCATCGTTATACATATAAGTATTTGTTTATTTCCAAGGATGGTGATATCCTTGATGGTGTTGTAACAAGGAGTGGATCTCCTTGAGATTAGGTGTTGTGTTGTAATGGGTAGTAGTTCCTCCATAATAATGGAACTAGGTGCTTAGCCTAGTACCTAACAAAGGGTAGGCGACGTTGTGATAGGATTAGTTCTCCTTGGTGTGAAAGAACTCGGTGGTTAGCCTAGCACCGTATAAAGGGTAGGCGACGTTGTCTTAGGTGTGGTTCGCCTTGGTGTGAAAGAACTCGGTATTTAGCTTTGTACCGGAAAAAGGTGTAAGCGACGTTGTGAAGGCTTCTCCGCCATAAGGAGATTGGTGTAGTGTTTACGAACTCTCGAGTAGGTGACTCGGGGAGTGGAGTAGGGCAAGGAAGGTGTCCTTGTAGCCGAACCACTATAAATACTTGTGTCGTGGTGATGTGCTTCTTACTCTTTATCTTTCATTACACATTTATATATCTATCTATCAACGTCCAACATAAACAACCAAATAGATTGACATAAGTCGATCTAAATATTTAAAAGGAAGTTTTAAATTGGTAAAACTATTCAACCCCCTTCTAGTTTTCCACAATTGGTATCAGAGCCAGGTTACCAAGTTTCTTAGAGTATGTTGTACTTTAAAAACTTGATACGATCCGTGTATGTTTGAAAACTACAAAGAAAGATTTTTTTTTGTTATATGTTAAAAATCATTATAATGTTTATTGTTGGACAATGATAGAATGTTCTAACATTTTCCTTGTTAAGCATTATCCATACTTGGATTTGGAGTTACCAAGAAGATCATGAAGAATCTATCTAAATATTTCTTATCGCAAAAAGAATGTTTAATGTTGTCCTTCTCACAACATGAATCTACAGATTCCAAGAAAATCACAAAACATTCCATCTAAATACTTCTTTTCTTAAAAAGAATATTTAGCAAAGGTATGATCGCTAATAACTTACTTTTGATTTTATTCGCATGATTTATATCTATTAGTAATTACTTAAGTTGTTATCCATATTATAGTCATCATCAAGAATAGTATTCTTCGACTAATTTGTATAGTCTACGCTACCAACTCGTAATAATGATATCTTGGTTATTCGATAGCCTCAATCATTATTCATCGCAAAGGGTTTATTGACACTTCATCTATGTCAATAAATATCCATGTGAAACTTCTTATATTATGATAAAATGGGATTTTATTATAATGTTTGAAAAGCTTCCCAAGAATTATGACTAATTCTTAAAAAGGGAACCACGTCTAATAAGAATAGTATTAAATCTTCAAAACCTCAAACCACAAGTTTTAGAGCCTTAACATCAAAACACTAGGCGTTTTAGAACTCCCAAAACCAAAGTTATCAAGGAATGTTTGAGCTGATTTTTGTTGTCATGCCAGATCCCTGTGTTTACACTAGCCGGATCCCAAATGAGAGGGATCCGCGGGATCCGTGCAACAGAAGACAACTTAAATTAAAGAATGATCACTGTGGATGTTCCACAATTATACTCACCTCAAAGACTCACGAACAAGAACTCAGCTACTGTTCAAACGAGCAATTTGATCATTCCTCTCAAGCTTAACAATCAATTGTGTAAGTATAATCTTCACTACATTGTTAATTTAATTCCTTGATTTCTAGGATTACAATTTCTTCATCTTTAAGAGTTGGATTCAAATGGGTTTATCATAATTTGTCACTACATTGTTTTCTAAGATAATCTAAATCAAAGAATTAACATTGTTAATACAAATTAAACACATTTCTTGAATTCAATAAAGATGATGAGAGCAAAATTGTGATCAAACCCTCTAGGTTACTATTCACAATTAACACCACATTGTGGTTATATTGTTTAGGAACAATCATGCCAAGCAACAAGCAACAAGATTACCAAGATATCGCTCACTACATACCCATGTACCATAGGAAAGATGGACTAAGTCCGGACGATAGGAAAGCCTTTAAGATGCTTGAAAGGAGACTCTTTCACGAAGGAAGAGTTGTTGATCCATCATTTCTTGCAAATACCGACATAAGGGAGGTGTTTGGAACTATTGGGTTTGATTGTTTATTGGATATAAACGAGCAAATTTTCCCGGTCTTTGTGCTTGAGTTCTACAAGACAATGGGTATAATTAGAAATGATAATGGGTCCATCTCAATTGAATTCACCATAAATGGACATGAGTACACTCTTTCACTTGAGTAGTTTGGAAGAATAATAGGGGTTCCATATGATGGTGTTTGCATGTATTCTAATGAGTGGTCGTTGGAGGAGATACACTCTATGGTTGATCATCACGAAATTTATCACACGATAATCCCGGAAGCAACCACGGTAAGGGACACCGTGTTTATGCCAAGAGCATCCCCATCAAGGGTTACTAGGAAGTCAAAAGTGATCTATAGGGATCCTTTCCAAATGGAGCTCTCGGAGATGTACGGGTTGTATAGAAAATGAGAAGATGTGATAAGGGAGAATGTGGTGTGCCTAGTAGGAAACAAGGATCACCCCAACGCATGTCTAGGCTTCATGATCTATTGCCTAGTGACCGAGACTCGCTTTAACATTGCCTACTACATGATCAAGATAATGGCAAGTGTAAGAAGCATGGACAAGATGGTGCTCCCGTATGCAATGCTCCTAACCCGTCTTGCTAAATTCATCTTTGCATTAGATCCTTCTCCACAAACCTATGACCATAGCTTTTGCAACAAGGTTATGGTATCATTGACCGAGGGAAGAACCACGAGGTTTATGGTAGATGGCAAAAGGCCTCACCCACCCACGGATTCCTCGAAAGAAAGGGAGAGACAAAGAGAAGGTGAAGGAAGTAGCAACCCACTCGAAAATACCGAACTCGACCCCTTAGAATATATCAACCAATTCCCGGACATTCCTGGTGCATCACCCGAATGGCAACAAACAAGGGAATCTTCAAGTGCTTTGCCAATTTCTTGAAGAAAAAAAGGTAGAAATGGTATGTTAAAGAGTGGAGGATGGGTGAAGACGGGATAGGGAGGAGAAGAGAGGTAAGGTCATAGGACCCAAATTTGTGATGAACAATTTCAAACAATGGTTTGTAACACTTTAAACTATGCTCGTAGTATGTAGGTATCGCCATATCTTGGTACTAAACAATTCTAACTTAGGAATTTGAAGAATGAGATTTTACGACCCCTTGAGTGGTCGTCGTCACTCGTTCTAGGAATTTTAAGCTCTTCCTACTTTGCAATACATTATGTTTGTTGTGTTCTTGCATTTAGTCCCTATAGAAACAGCTAGGAGAAGCATTTACTAAAAAGTGCAAAGTTGCACATTTGCTGAAAGCCCTCTGATCTGCAGTAGGCGGATCCCAGCATTTGAACTAGCCGGATCCCTCCCAGAAGGGAACCGCGGGATCCGTGACCTCTGATAAGAAATATAGACTTGCTTACATCAAAATAGCATACTAGATCACCTCACACTAGTCAAACACAAGATACTAGAGCCAACTAAGTCTTCCTCAAATAGTTGAAAGCCTCACTCTCATCCATGGCTTACCTAGGATATTTCAAAATGTTTTTGATTTATCAACTCGTCAAAACTCACCATAATTCTGCTCCAACACTCACATATTATCTATCACGTCTGATAGCACTTAGTTTGGTATATCCATCAATTTTAGCAAATTGATCTTAATCATCTTTTGACTCAAAATTAGGCTCAAAACTAGTTTTTCGTTTTTTCTTTATTTTTAAAGATTTTAGTAAATTCTTCTTAGGTCATCATCTGACTTCTAGGACTTATTACCACCATTTTTCCATTTCAAATTAAATGGTATCCTTGTCAAACACATAGTTAGACTACCCAAAGTGAATTTTTCTTACCCAAAACCATCATTAATCACCATCACTCATTATGGTTGAGGATTTGAGATATCCAACAGCTAAAGACTTCAAAATTAAGTCAAAACCTCGAAATCCATTGATAATAAACCTTACAAAAGCATAATCATTTCACCTAGAACCTGCCTGACAGCCGGATCCCTGGTCTTTAACCAGACGGATCCCTGCTGAGAGGGATCCGCGAGATCCGTAGTTGCAGAAAGCCTAAATCAGCTTCCATATTCAATTTTAAGTCACCTTTGGTTATCTAACCACTTTTAGCATTCATTTATTATCCTCCTAGAGCTGATCAAATTCCTAAGTGCATGCTTAATCCTCTAAGTGGGCAAGAATTTAATTTTCTAATTCAAATTATCCTTTATAAACCAAACAACCTTAGGATTAAGGCACCATTCTCACTTACCTTCCAAAAATCATCAACTAGAAGTTTATATTAGCATCATCATCACTATGACTAAGGCTCTTAGCAACAACTCTTCAACCATAGGATCATCCAAAAGAAAGGGTCAAATGATCCATGAAATCTCATCCATCGAAACATCTCCCATTAGAGATAATAATAGAATCCCACCTCATCAAACTCATCCAACAAGTGCTAAGAGAACCGCAAGGATTAGCATCAAACCTTTCGGACTAGAAAAAGGATCATCTAGTTCAAAGCCAAACATGGCTAGTTCTAGCAAGCCGTCAAAACCCTCATTCCTTGAGCATGGACTACACTCCTTGAATGAGCCACTCCCTCACCCAAACATCTACTCATTGGATCATTCACCACCAAGAACCTCTCATTTACCAACCTTTTCATTGAATAGGGAACCACCAACAACACCAACTAGTCCATCATGGGAGATAAGGAACAACCTTGATCATATGGAAGAATTTCCATTACCACCCTCATTTTTAGAACCTCATCCCACTTCTCAAAATGAAGACCCACAATCACACATAGAGCCTCCTCAAAATATCCATTTTCCTCCGGTTCCAAACCAAGACAATGATTGTCCAAATTGTCTAATCACTCAAGTACTTGTTCAAGAAGCACGAAATGAGATACATTTCATGTTTAATCATCTTCTTGCAAAGTTGGATCAAATCAACCAATCCACCCATCCCTAGACTCAAGCACATTGTCGCATTTTAAGTCTAGTAACTAGTTAGTATTAAGTAGTATTTGTATGGCCTAGTTCATTCTCTTAGTTTTAGAGATTTGTTTGATTATCTCTTGTTTTATTGAATGAATATTTATATGCCATGATTATTCTGTGTGTTGTGCTTGCTACATTGTACACATATCTCACCTCCTCATTAGCATTGATTGGCACATTCTCATTGCTGAAGAAACTGTCAACAGACAGCCGGATCCCTCCAAAATGCCTAGACGGATCCCTCCAAGAAGGGAACCGTGGGATCCGTGGTACAGAAGCACAAATTTCTACTAACGTGAGTTTTATTTGCAGGAAATTATGCACTATACTCTTGTTTTCTAACCTTTATTTTGTAGATTTTTAAAATACACATGAAGATTTTGACACCATAAAGCTAAGGGAGCTTTGTGTCAAACTATACATTGCAAATTCACTTGCAACTTAATCCTTATTTGGATTACTCTTCATGACACCCCATTGCTAAATTGCAATCTTCAAGGGGGAGCATTTTTTCGTCACAAGGACGAACCAATTGCAAACATAATTGCAACACATTAGCCCACTTATTTTTATGTACTTGACGCCCTCACAAAGGGATGGACTCGTCAAGAGGGAGTTAAGACGAGTACCATTCCCGTCACTTGCTCTCTTTACATTTTCTATTTACATATTTTTCTTATAAAAATTGTGTTAGTTTCTTTTAACACTTTTTGTTTCGACAAAAAGGGGGAGGAGGAAGTAAAAACTACTAATTCAAATTTGCTACGAATTTTAGTTTTTCCTTAAAATAATTTTATGTTTTGTCATCAACAAAAAGGGGGAGATTGTTAATACAAATAAGCCGTAAAAACGTTTATTTATATTTTACGATCTTCTAATGTTTTGTCGATAACAAACGTAAAATCATTTTAATGAAACAAATAAAATACGTAAATAGTTTGATTCAATAGTTTTCTAACACACTAACGTTTTCACATAAAACACTAAAACAAGTATTAGTGATTTTATGATTTAGATACATATGTACAACAACTAGTGTTTACATATTGGGCTAACATATACTTAACTAAGTATATACTGAAATGGGTAAAAACAAGCATATACTAAATGGGTAAAAACTAGCAAATGGTATTGACCCATAACCCATGGTTTTATACAAACCACTTAACCAAGTTCAATGTACTCTAGAGACACATTGTATCTAGAAAGAAACCCATGGATCAACCCATAACCAAAAATACCCATGGGCAAATAGGAGTGTCCCACGGATCCCTAGCTTTGTGCTAGACGGATCCCTTGTGGGAGGGATCCGCGGGATCCGGGGAACAGTAGAAAATTTCCTCTATAAATAGTGAGCCATTTGTTCCTTTTTGCTCACCACTTCACACATACTTTCTCAAAGTATTATATCTCTCTAACCTCATATCCAAGAGATCTATGTAGTTTGTCTTTTGTTTTTGTGTGATCTTCTAGTGTTGGAATCACTCCTAAACAGTATTTCAAGTATTTATATTTCATATGTAATAGGTAGCTTTGTTATGGCCTTTATGTTTGTTTAAGGTCAAGCTTATGTAGAAGGCCCATAAGCTTGATCCAAGCCCAATAAGGAATAGGGAAGGAGAGGGAGTGTTGCCCTAGCTCCTTGCCTATATAAACTATTGTAAACCCTCATTTGAGGGTTGGTTGTTCAAGTTTTCTCTTTCACTACACTCTACGCATAACCGGTCGAGTATACTTGTGTGTGTGTGTTTGGTTTACTTGTTCAATCGCCTTATCTCTTCTCTTATAAGCTTGTGTTGTAAAACTAGTGACCTAACAGTGGTATCAATCGCCAAATAGTTGGGTGTACTCGTTTGTTTTTGAAGTTTTGGTTTGGGTCTTACGCGTAAAGATAACATCATCTTTGGTTCGCTTAAAAACTGATTTTTTACACTTTTTAATCCAAGATTCTTGTACTTTCAACGTTATTAGGTGTTAAACTATTGGTTTTTGGCAAAAAGTTTGGAACTTTACGTGTTTTTCCTTGTTTTTAAGCTCGTTTTTGTACGCAAGTGTTATCCTACGCGTAACTGTTTTAAGTGCTAAATAAACAAAGTAATTTTACTAAAATGCAAACAATAGCTGTTTTGTAATCTTCTAGCATTTTATATTTATTTGCAAAAATGC
>BPTQ01000005.1:292453215-292776069 GCA_019973895.1 Chrysanthemum seticuspe
ACCACTTTTTGAAGTCGAGCAAGCTCAAGTCCATGAGTTGCCATGCTTCGTCATCATCAAGACAACTGAGGTTCTCTTGTTGATAGTTCTTTCTTCCTCCATAGATGTTGTGTTGAAGGCATTAGTGAAGGATGCCGAAAATGTCAAGACGAAAGCATTAGTGAAAGGTGCTTATCGTCCGTGTCAAAAGCATTAGTGAAGAATGCTAAAGATGTCAAGACGAAGGCATTAGTGAAGGGTGCCAAGCATTGTGTCAAAGGCATTAGTGAAGGATGCCTAAGAATCAAATCAAGTGGCATTTGGGAAGAATGCCTAGGTCGTATAATCGATGAGGTGCATCGTTATACATATAAGTATTTGTTTATTTCTAAGGATGGTGATATCCTTGATGGTGTTGTAACAAGGAGTGGATCTCCTTGGGATTAGGTGTTTAGCCTAGTACAATAAAGGGTAGGCGACGTTGTGATAGGATTAGTTCTCCTTGGTGTGAAAAAACTCGGTGGTTAGCCTAGCACCGTATAAAGGGTAGGCGACGTTGTGTTAGGTGTGGTTCGCCTTGGTGTGAAAGAACTCGGTATTTAGCTTTGTACCGGAAAAAGGTGTAAGCGACGTTGTGAAGGCTTCTTCGCCATAAGGAGATTGGTGTAGTGTTTACGAACTCTCGAGTAGGTGACTCGGGGAGTAGAGTAGGGCAAGGAAGGTGTCCTTGTAGCCGAACCACTATAAATACTTGTGTCGTGGTGATGTGCTTCTTACTCTTTATCTTTCATTACACATTTATATATCTATCTGTCAACGTCCAATATAAACAACCAAATAGATTGACATAAGAGGATCTAAATATTTAAAAGGAAGTTTTAAATTGGTAAAACTATTCAACCCCCCCCCTTCTAGTTTTCCACAAATTAATTACGCTATTTATGTTTTTAATAAACAATATGTAATTCTAATTATCAATATAATTCTAATTAACAATTAATTCTAATTAACCTTTAATTCTAATTAACAAATTAATTCTAACTAACAAATTAATTCTAATTAACAATTAATTTAATTTTTGTGTGTCTTGTTATTTTTAATTAATAATTGACAAGTATTGCATATAGTTGTCAAAAGAAAAATAAAACGAATAACTAATTAGATTTCATGCAACCTTTTAAACATGTTTATTAAAGCGTGTAACCCATAATCGCAAAAACAAGTTGACTCGTGATGCCACTGTTGGGATTTTATAATCTAGTTAACCAAGTAACGCAAATGAGTACGCAATGGAATTGGATCTAGTTAATGCAATTAGGTAAACACATAAATAATAAACAGTAATAATTAAAAGGTAAATAGAAAACTAACTCTCGATATCAACTGCACGCTATAACACGAACAAGAAACCAAGTATCTAAAGTAGATACCTCTAGGAGTCCACACACAAACACTTAAACCAAGTACGTTTGAATTAGCTAGTCGAGAACGTTTAAAACAATCAACCCCTTGAATAACTTGAATACCACGAGCAAGAAAAACCTAATAACTCTTTCTTTCTTTCTGCCCGAGAACCAACTATCCGAGAGAGTTTCACCTTATCACTCGATATCGGACAAAGCGGTCTGATATCTTCCCTTTGCTGTCCGAGAAAACAAACGAGCAGGAAACCCAGAAAACTTGTTGCCAATCTGGTTCGACTAGGAACTTTAGAACAAGTAAACACCAATTAAACGAAACCTAAACTACTTGGATCAAAGAATCGATGCAAGTTTAGGTTTTTAATCAAACCAAACTAAAACCCTAATCGGATCTAAGAGGATTCCGATCGGGTATAAAAAGTCTTGAAAGTGAATCGCTTTTATCAAGATTTTAGGTATAGTTATGCGTAAGAATGGATGCAAGGGTGTGTTTGTTTATATAGGCTCATGAACCGACCCAAGCTTGGGCTCAATGCTTGAGCTCCAAGCAATCGATCCAAACACCCCTATCCCCGGTCGTTTACATGCACTAGGCCCAAGGCAAACATGAAACCGACTCAAGTAATTAAAACTTGTACAATGGTTTGCTTAGGGGATCGGGTTTGCATGCATGCATAAAACGGGTCTAATATAATCAAGTATTAAACGTTCGTCACGTACTCTCGTGTTTAACGTGTGTGCCCCCATAGGCTCACACACTTCTAGTCGTTTACGTGTGTTTTAACTCCCACAAACCAACACTTACTAGTTTTTAACTAGTTATCTCTTATCAAGTTAGAGGTCGTTAGATATTGTGTTGTTTATTTTTATTTTCTTCAAACTAAGTTAGACATGTGTCAACTCACTCAATAAGATGTGTGAGACTTATCTTATTGCCTCTTACTCAATAAGAGGTGAGAGACTTGTATGAAGATAATCTCTTTGATGTATATATGTTACATTCATAAAAAAATATATTTTGTTTCATGTTTGCACAAGTTATTTATTCATCACATTAAAATGGTTTACTAAATAAATTGCAGAAACGAACAATTAATCATTCAAACAATTATACAAAAACAAACAAAATTATTTTGCTCTAATTCAGACTTTTTAGCCATCGTTTAATAGTAAGATATCATATTAAGATTTAAAGCATTTTAATGAAACAAACAATACTTTAGTTTCAAAATACTTGTGACTATCATTATAAAATGTGTGAGGTGTTAAGTTCAATTTTTGATAAAGAGTGATGATATAGGGACCTAATTAAATGGGTCTAAAAGGTGGCCTAACGCATAAATGATAAGTGTGTTAGGTCATCTTTTAGGCCCTTTAATTAGGTCCGTGTATCATTTTCCTTTGATAAATAGAAACGATTCTGAAGTGATGACGCAAATCTTTTGAATACAAAAGTTTTACCCGATCTAGATATGTGTGACAATAAATTCAAAACTCGTAATCATAGGCCAAAAGATCATAAATCATAGTAAAAAAATCAAATAAAGTAGTAACAAAGCTTTAAAACATAAAAGAGAAAATATATATAATTTCATTGTAAAATATAAAAAGAATATCTCAATAAAGTATAGAAAAATAAAGAGAAGTACATATCACACAAAAAAATAAAAATATTCATTTTAAATAATATGTCTCCATTTGGCATTAAATAATAAATTAATAATCAGAAAAGAATCTTTGTAGGTATGATTGGCAGAAATTATTATATTCTGAAAAAAAGAAAGATGAAAATAAAAAAATCAAGATATACGGAGAAGAAAACAAGGAAGATACAATATATTAACCTTGGTGTTTATAGTAATGGATAAAACAGTCCTTCTTGTTTACAAAATTACATATTAATCCTACGGTTTAGTATTTCATAACCTTCCTAAAATTCCATCATACACAAGGCAAACTGTATATGTATTCTGTCAACAGAATAAATATATATAGTCTCATAATCAAAGTATTAATCATGTACCATAAATAACGGACCCCGTTTACGATTCAACAACTAGCACTTTATGTAAGATATCACAGCGTCACCAAAACAACATTATTCTTTGATGACATAACTTGACAACCCAATTCTGTTTTTTTGTCGAAACATTACATCGTAACTTTAAAAACGCGTTATCTGTACAATACAAATTCTCTAGCCCTTAGATACTTGAGATGATTGTGAGCCAGTCATCAACTCGTCTATATACCGAAAAATTCCTTTTATTGGATGTTTAAGTACTTAGAACCAATAACACATTAGTAATGTTTGGCAATCCTTTAGGTTTGTTTGGCAAATAGTGAATGGATTTAGTTCAATCATATTATTAGAGTTTGTTATGATGATGGGAACTTAGGCGCGTACAATTTTAATTTCCAAAATTGCATTGGAATATTTGAAAGGTTGTTAGCCATTACCACATAGAAATCTTGATGACAAAAAAGCACACATGATGCAATCAAAATGAACTAGTACTTTGATATATGAGTTAATCATATGCACACATATGTATAAGTACATGTATACATCACCGAATTGTACACGCGTGTTGGAAACAAACTTGATGATTGAACATAAGATACCCAAGATTTTTATAAAAATTATGCACGAATATGATAAGTAGACATTAAAATTGTTGAAGAAACAACAATCTTTCTATATGATGCAACAGTTTTATCCATGATCACCATTCAAAGAAAAGTTTTATGCATGATTGAAGTGACTCTAATGAACTTTTACATTATTATTCCTACCAATCACTCTCCCACTTCAACTTTTTTATGCAACTTTACGTGTTCTATGATAGTTCCGATAGAGTGTGTAAATGACAAAAATATATTTTTCAATCAAACTTTTCATTCTATGTCCGATATCTAAACGTTCTGCAAACCAAGTATTGGCAAAAATGCTATATGAAATTCATCATGTACAAAGTTATACTAGTACGAGTACAATACAATCTAAAGGACCAATTCATAAACATAAACTCCAATTCAAAGATTTTTTCGCTTTTCGCAGTGATAGAAAAATCTTACAAGAAAACTTGTAAATGAAACGATATTATATCAAATATTTCGCTGAATTACTATAGACATAGCAACGTTGCCCACTTCCCCCTATACACACATGTTTGCTCACATATATACATGCACATATTATTGTCGGAGGTTTTTTTGAAAGCAGTTTCACTACCCTCAAATAGAACTATAACTGTTTACATCCTACATCCTGTATACCATTGTTCCCGCAGAAGTAAGTATTGTTGTTACTCAACAAAGTTATAAAGAAAAACTAGAAGTAAAACTGAACACAAGAACTCTAAAAGGGGCAAAAGATATGAACACACAAACACCAAGGATGTCAAATGAAAATATTCAAAAAAGCAAAACAACACTTAGCCCCTCAATTATGATATATTTACTACACTGCCATTATGGCTTCTTTATTCTCTCTTTCTTATTAAAGCTCTTGAAAGAGCCTATTTCTTTGAAGAAGAAGAAGCAGAGGAACAAGAGAGCAGGTGGCACTTCTCTTTAAAGCCATCTCTCTCCCTCTATCTCTCTTTCTCACACATATATACATATACATATGTGTGTATGTATATATATACTAATCAAAAAATCAAATTTGTTCATATTTTAAATCTTTTTCAATTTCCACAAAACCCTTTTTGTTTCTGATGATTTGTTGTGATAAAAACAATTGAAGAAGCAAAAAGATTGAATCTTGATTAAAAAAATGACTAATTTTAGTGGAAAAAGTAGTAATAAATCAAGATTAGCTTTAAAAAAGATGCCTTTTTTCTTATCTTCATCAAATTCCAATGATCAAAAACCAAAAAGATTTAAGGAACAAAATGGGGTTGTTGGATTAGGAATTGTGGTTGCCTTGGATAATGAAATGGGTCAAAATGGTACTCAAAACACTGTTTTTGCAGTTTCACCAAGATCTGACCCAATTCCTATTTTTAGTAATAGACCCATTAAGGAAAGTGATGTGGATATTGAGTTATTGGAAGAGTATACTTGTGTGATATCACATGTTGGGAATAACTTGATTAAGAAAAGAGAGTATTTTGATGATGGGATTGAGAAAAAGATTGGTGTTAATAGTTTTTGGGTTAGTAGTACTAATAGTGGTGGTGGTGGTGGTTATGGTGGTAGTGTGTTTTGTGCACCATCACCACCAGTGGCTAATGGTGGTGGTGGTGTGATGATGTTTGAGGATGTTGATTTCTTGAGCAGTTGTGGTCTTTGTAAGAAGAAGCTTCATGGATTGGATATTTTCATGTATAGGTATGAAAAGCTTCTTTTTTTTTTTACTTTTTTATGGTTATGTTTTATGATTCATTAAGTTAATTTGATGTTTGGTGATGTAAAGTTTTGTGCTTTTAGGATTTTGATTAATTAGAATTTGTGTTTTTGTTCGGTTTCCTTAAGTTATGCTTGTTCTTGCAAGTTGCAAATCATTAGTTAATTTGATGTGATTATGCTATTTTTAAGTTGAATTGTGAATTGTGGTGCTATTTGATGGCTTTGTGATATGGGTTTGTTTTTGTTTAAGTCAAATTGATGTTTGTTGATGTAAAGTTTCATGCTTTTGGATTTAAGTTCTTTTAAGATTTTTATTTTCTTAAGTTATGTTTGTTCTTGCAAGTTGCAAATCATATGCTTGTATAAGTTAATTTGATGTTATTACTACAATAGATCTTTTGCTAGTTTTGTTTTAAAGTAGGTGAGTATGGAGTCTTTTAGATCTAACTTGAGCTAAGTAGCTAACTATTGTATGGCATCAAATGAATATTGTTTTCAGAGAGAGTCGAAGAACAATATTCTGGTGATTAGATCTTTGTTGCTGTCTAACGTGTATTGACATGCCCTTGGTAATTCAATGGATCATACCCGAAAGTAGGATTTCAGTTCAGTACCTTTACGCTTTATGGTTATGAATTATGATGTATTTCCTCCTAGCCATTTTGACAAGCTTAGTAATTTGTTTAGTTACTTTCTTAACAAATGATATACATGGAATATGCAATAGAAAACACTCACAAATTCAACTAGAATGTTATCTTTTCTTGCTTTTAATTATTTCATAAACCGCATGCGATGCTTGTCTGTTAGCTAGATAGCAGACACTTGGAGTCAACGGCTTTAGTTGAGTTAGAATTAAGCTATTGATTTCCCATGTTTTTAGTTTGTGTAAGATCATGGCTTCCCTTTTGTCAGTAACTTATTATGCAATCAAGATCTTGTACATCCAGGCTGTTTGATACACCGTTGTCTAAGTCAATTGCTTGTTTTAAGGATACCCTCATCTATAAGGAAGACAACATGATGATAGGACGTAATTAGGTTACAACCAGATTCTGTCTTCTTCTCTGTTCTTAATTCCATGGGCAGGACTACAAGGAAGTTAGGGCATGCATGTACGTACCCTAAAGATGCTGTTTGTAGAGAAAACTATTATTTGAAATCTTGTCAACACTTGAAAATGCTTATAACATCGCCGAATAGCATTTAGGTTGATTGAATTAATATATTCAAGTCTTTTCATAGATTTTTATATGAATAATTACTGTTGCAAGAAATAAACAATGATAATAAACATCTATTTGTTTCTGATTGTCTCCTCTTTTTTATTTGTAGAGGTGACAAAGCATTTTGTAGCGAGGAATGCCGGTACAAGCAGATCTCCATTGATGAACAAAAAGAAAAGTATGCATCAAGGGTGAGGAAACAGCCAGAATACGTTGACCCTCTGTGCTCCAGTCCCATGCAGCTGCCTGCCGGGATGGCTGTAGCATAAAAGTTTTCGATATATATACATCTTATATATATTTATACAAATACCTATATAAATATAAATAACGAATATGAAATACTTAGTTTGGTTCAAAAATGAACCCGGAATAAGTTTACATGTTCGGCGGCAATGAAAACAATGAAGAATGGTAATATGGAGTATGTAAGGTGCATGAGGGATTTTGGGCTAGTGTGTATTTTTTAACTTGTAACTTTGAAGTTTTGTTTCAACCATTTGGTTGTTTATAGTATGTAATGTAACGGATGGTCCGAAATAACTATTTATTGGGGTACAATGAGTCAGGCAATGATGACAACCCATCGACACATGAGCTGGGCTAATGTTTTTCGCCAACTTACAAGTTGTTTGGCAGCTTGTTCTGTTGTTGACAATACATCTATTGTTTAACCGATGGGAAATTATGTCGATTAATGTATTTGCTTTGTGCTACTATGATGTACAATATGCGTGTTTTAAATTTGTTTACAAGACTCAGTTATCTTAATGATATACTTGAGCTTAATTTTCTGTAATCAATACGATTACATTGATTAAAATGCGAGAGCAAATGCAAGTATTTATGGTAGTTACATATTTTTTGAATTATTATTTGATGTAGTATTTCGGGAACTGGGAACTAGTTACAAGTTCCAGAATTGGACGGACTAAATGCAAAAGGTCGAAACTATTATTGAATATAACTTTCGTAAACTTGACCGCTATCTCTTAACTTCGTGGACGCATTTATATTGTTCATACTTAAAAAGGTCAATACAAACACACTATTGCATCTTTACTCGATTGACAAAAGTGGTCGACTTCGTAGGTGTCTAGACATGGATGTGCAAACTAGACGCCGCATTCCTATTTGTACATTATTGGGTATATCTGCTACGTCTATTATTTTGTTGACATGAGAAAAGGGGAGATGATTGAAAGCAAAGCACGTACGAGTCGATAAAAAACAGATACAGAATGTATCGACAATAAAACCACTACAGAAACACTCTAATTTCACTCGAACAAAGAAAATTCAAATGTTAGAAACGTAGAATGCGCCATCGTTAACTCAAAATTTGAAGGAAAAAAACTTTAATGGGATGGGAAGAACCAAACACAAATACAACAGCCACTTTACACCAGTACAACATCACCCAAACAGGATAGAGCCAAACAGAAATGACAACAGTGGCTGTCGTATAGTAGAGGTACCCATTGCTATAATTGAAAAATAAAACCCCACACCACCTAACTTCATGTGGTGTATCCATCATCTAAACAAGCATTTGAAAACTAAGATAATCGTACATAGCTAGCTGACTTACAGATACAGAGAATTAGCAAACATAATACCTCTACGAAGGCTCTCACTGGCAGCACCAAACTTTTCTTCTAAACCAGCTTCTCCAACAGCTTGAGCAGCAGCACGCAACTGTTACATTTGATGAATACATGTTTAGAATAGTTTGATCGTTATTAAAAAACTTTTCTTTAATAAATTTGTATACTCCGTATTAGAATAAAGTTTAGTACAGATGTTCGTCTAATTGTATAGACGGACCCTAACCAAATGAGCATAAATTACTTGCCTGATTTAGAAACTCATCAAGCCTTCTTGCAAGTCTAATAATACTCCCCTCAAAGATATCAGTCATTTGTATAACTTCAGAAAACGATGCCCCCTGAAAGAATAAAAAGTACCAAGAAGTCTCGTTAGTTAACTTCTATACTGCTAGTAAAGACGAGAATAAATAACAATCCAGACAATTCTGGCTAATTAAAAAGATAAAAGAGACCATATTCGAAAGCATGAGTTAAACAAACAATGAAGCTATTAATTGGATAGACTAGAAGGAACACTTACTTTTGACCAACAATATATGACATCCATCAAGAAAGGTCTAACTACTGCCTCTACGTATTCATCCACGTTAACTTCCAATTTGCATTCATGTTGTATCTGCCCATTTACAAATAATGTATTAAATTAATGATCTTTCGTTTAAAACTCCCTAAGTTAGAGGGTTATTATGCAACGTACCTCTGCTATTCTACGTGCACTGTCTTGAAGCTGTTGCAATGGTTTAGCAAGTTCTGATCTTAATTGGATTTGCTCGCTTGATTTATCTCCCGGAATAAAGCAACTTGCAAGGGCTGCAATTTGATGATGATCGAGATCATTGAAGGTACCTGATCCATCAAGAATGTAATCAGAATCTATATCATGCAGGCAAATCCAAATACTATATGTCAATTTGCTTTGTTTTATTACCATTGAACATTAACTCAGTGACTAGAAGTTCATCTCCTGTATCAATTAAACATGCTGCACGGCCTTTCACTTGAACTATTCCTTCAGCATCAATATGTCCAAGCTTTTTTAATACACGTGATCGGTTCTTGAGCTCATCTCGAAATTTTTGAAGCTGCATTTCATGTTTATAAAATCATTTTTTAAGACGTAAACCGGGAATGTGTAATATGTAATACAAGTCTACTGAGTACTGCCAATGTAATATAAACCAATGAGTAAAGAAATTATACATGTGAGATACAATAATTACCTGGGAATCACGCATTTTTGTTTTCAACTGTTGAATTTCATGATTCACTTCTGCTTTCCTCTTGAAAGACTGGATCTGATTTTCATCCTGAGACTGAAACATTCAAAAGATTGTGTTTGGCACTCATAAGTAAAATTTAGAAAAGAAACTGCCCTACGCGATAGGAATATATGGTTTTCCGCTCTTCCCAAGAAGTAAATATTATATCATAAAAAATATGACATGTTGCCCTAACCTTGTTTAAAGGGTGAGAAGACAAATCTTTTTCAAGTTTCTCAATCTGACCAACCAGGTTAACAAACTCAGGTTCTTCTATGCCCATATCCTGCGGATACATGCATTTGAGATTATCCTATTGATAGATGCAAACATTGTATATCGACAAGGAAAATTAGTTTCCAGCACATGCAGGTATGCTTGATTATTATATTAAAAAAAAAAAAAAAAAAAAAAAAAAAAAAAAAAAAAAAAGATATATGATTTCTCAATAGAAAGTTTCAAATCCACATTCAAAGTTCCAACACAACAAGTAATTCAATATAAAAGAAGCTCATGTGTACCTTCACAGGGTTGAGTTTTGGAAGACCTTGAGGAAAACGTTTTTCAAGCTCCTCTACTGCCAAAAGTATACTTTGGCGAGCTTCCATTGGACGGAGATCAGAAGGAATTGATATTCTAAGCTTGCTCAATGCTGATATCAAAGGCAATTGAACAGGAACCTGAACATGGGTTTTTAGTTTACATCACATATTTAACTCATAAGTCATTAACAATCCTGGATTTAACTAACAAAACATGTGCAACTAAAACTAAATTGCCAACAAAATGACTGAATCATTACAAGATGCATAAGTCATAACTCACCACATGCATTTCTCCCTTCTGACCAGGACGTGGTGGACATGGCTTAGGACGAGAACCACTTTCACTTGAGCCAATAGAACAATGAAGCAAAGTGTCGACTATATAGCTACTGCCACGTGTAGCAGGCAATGAACCAACTGGTGGGGCGGGTTTTTTTACAACATTGACCACTACTCCCCAACCCCAATCTGTTCCAGCTTCTCTAACCCTAACCTGTGTCATTCAAAGTTTGACCAGATAAATAAGTTTGTCCACACGCTAATTAGCATTAAAATAAATGAAATATAGATTACCAATCTCATCACATACCAGTCTACCAGGTAGAAGATAATATAGAGCTCTCTCAGGCCTTGTCATTTCTGCCATCATCTTCTTCTCAAGTTCAGACATTTCAAGCTTAAGCTTATGAAACTCAGCAACATCAGCCTATCAAAGAAAATACAAAACAAAGAGGCTCATTACGCACTGAAGAATCTAAATAACTGGTTTCAATCGAATTTACCGAACTACTTACCTCTCCCGATGCATCAAGCTTAGCTACTTCTTCTTCTAGCGTTGCAACCTTTTTGCCTATATCAGGTAAGGTCTGAAATAGATAGAAACACATGTTAGAAGCCATCATTTTATATACAAAAATAAAACAAGATAAGAGTGACAAAAGTTTGGGTGAGAAGAAACCTTTTCATACTGAAACTGGTGAAAAGAATTTTTGATAACATGCTCTGCTGTAAATTGACCCTCGGCTCGTCTCATTAAGTTTAATATAGAGTAATAGCTCAGCCTGAATGTACTGACCAATGGAGCTGGTTTACCCAACACCATGTCCCTGAGAGTATTCATCTCCATCTGTAAATGAACATTTGTTAATATTATTAATTATCTATATCAGATGTTGTATATGTTATATGTAACATTTGTTATGACAATATCCCTTGTTTTCATTCCTTATAGGTGATGCAACAAAAACTGGCTTACACAACTATTCGCTTTTTATAAAAGAAAATGCCATTTATCTCAAAGATTTTCAAAAACTAAATTTGCTATAGCTTCCTATAGGATCTCCTTAGTCCTGGTTTTCTGATTGTCAACGGTGGTTAATTGACTTAATTGTAGAAATTATCGTGCATTTTCATTATGCTGTTGTGCACAGCTGAAGTTGAATTTCTAGCATTTTAAACATGTTTATCATCGTAATACATATTTGCAACTAATACAAAGATATTTGTTTTAAGCAACACTCAAAACATTACCTATCGATCCCTAACGTCAAATGTTTAAATCAACACTAAATTACAATGTCTTGACTTTCATTGGGACAGATGAGGTAATTTGTATAATGAAGAAGATAATGAATTCAAATGTCAACATAGTCACTTTACAGATAACCCAAAACTGATAAAAGTAACCCAAACACAATAATAATTGATAAATGGAATGTATGTTACTTTTTGTATCCCATTAAACCCAGCTAAATATGGCATTTGAGGTTGATATTGATGCAAAGAATATATCTAGGGTCGTTGTGAGTTTGTGCATCTGGGTGCTCATAAAGTAGGAAGTCTAAGTTGATACCTGTTCATCAATCATTATAATACATATACCACGTTCATCTTTGCCACGACGTCCGGCTCTCCCACTCATCTATAATTTAAAAAGCACAATAAGAAACGTATTGTAAGACAAAGTGCAGATACTATTCTATTACGGAGTATAATATTATAATACTCACCTGAATGTATTCACCAGATCCTACATATCGATGGCTGTCACCATCCCATTTCCTAACACTAGTAAAAACTACGGTTTTTGCAGGCATGTTCAATCCCATAGCGAACTGTAACATATTTATACAAGTGAAATATATTAAATTTATTTAAAATTAAAATAGGAAATGATTTTCTGACAATAAATCTTACTGTCTCGGTGGCAAAAAGTGCTTTTACGAGGCCTTCTTGAAATAAGAGTTCTACAAGTTCCTTGATAATAGGAAGAAGGCCAGAATGATGAACAGCAATGCCTCGTTGCAATAGTGGCAACATTAATTCAATTGCTGGAAGGTTTCTATCCTCCTCACTGAGGCACTGTATTGCATTTTTGAAGACCTGATCCACCATATCTTTCTCGTCCTGGCTATTGAAATCAAGTTTGGCCATTGACATAGCGTGTTGCTCACACTCTCTTCTGCTAAAACTGAAGATTATAACTGGTTGAAATTTTCTTTCCATGATCATCTGAAACATTAAGAATCACTCCTTGAGAACTAGGATAACATTATTTTAGCATTTTGAAGATTATAAAGCCTAAGAGGGTGTTTGGAAATGTGTTTCGAGAATATTATGTAACATTAACTAATCAGAAATAGATAATTATTTGAAACAAAACGGGCGATAATAAGTAGTTCTCGATATGTTTCTACTACATAACATATTCATCCACAACTATTAGAACTGATTATTTAAGCGCAAATCCAAACACACACTAAAAACAGATACAAAGCAAATAAACGAAAGACATATAGATATACCTTAACGATTTTGTATATATCAGATCCGCCAGAAGCATTTCCTCCTTTAGCAATTCTCCCACCCGATTTGGAATTTCCGCTTTGATTTCCACCCATTTGCTTCTGCTTAGTGAAAGTGTCTTGCAGCTTCAAGAAATTGTCCTCTCTAAACTGTTCATTCTCATCAACCACAAGATACAATCCTGATCCACCGACAGGAAACACATAATGCTGCAGTGGTGTGGGTCGAAAATCGGTGTAAACCACGTGACAAGGCTGTTTATGTATGTTGCATATCCATTCTGCAAACTCGGTAGCGTTCGACATAGTGGCGGAAAGAAACACCATCTTAATAGCCGGAGGCAAAAATATGATACTTTCTTCCCAAACGACCCCACGTTCACGATCCTTCATGTAATGAATCTCGTCAAATATAACCCATGCAACTTCTTTCAAAACCTCGGATCCTCTATAAAGCATGCCTCTAAGAATCTCAGTTGTCATGACTAAGCAACTTGCGTTTGGTGAAAGTGTGACATCACCTGTCATTAACCCGACATCAGAAAACTCGTGACTCAATTCTCTATATTTCTGATTACTCAAAGCTTTTAACGGAGATGTATAGATAACCCTTTGTTTGTCTCTAAAAGCCATAGCAATCGCATACTCTGCAACAGCAGTTTTCCCAGCTGACGTATGCGCTGATACTAAAACAGACTCTTTTCGCTCCAAACAAGACACCGATATCTGCTGAAACGGGTCGAGAACGAATGGATACGTTTTTGCCATCTCCCCGTTAAAAACTGGATCTGATAACGTCCCATGAATACTTTCGTCCTTACTGGGTACAAACCCATTCGGAACTGCTACCTCATGCACGCAAGTCCTTGCCACAACCCGTTGCTTCTTTGACGCCAATTCTTCGTTCTTAGTCTCAGCATCTACCAAATCCGAGCTTTCTTCTGGTGACTTCCTTTTTTCAGCATTTGTAGCATTCTCCATCTCTTGGTTTACCATTTTCGGTAATAATTCAACTTTTCCAAGGTCAACTAGAAAGTTGTTAAAACAATGTCAGAGAGTCATAAAATGTATACATAGAGTGTCTGGGATTGCTTTTTATTTTTTTTCTGCTTAACTGCTTATTTTTGGCGAAACAAGCAGGTTGGGGCACGCTTATTTCAAAGTGCTTATTTGAGATAAAACTAAAACTGATTATAGGTAAATTAGATAGAGAATTCTAACAGATATAATAATTTTGGTCTTGTTGCTTTTATTATAAAATAAGCAAATCTAAACACTATATCCTGAAGTGCTTATTTTTTAGCAGCTTATGCTTATCTCTTTGCAGCTAATAAAATATCGTTAGTAAGCAGACAAAATAAACACCCTCGTAACATGAATTAAAACCAAAAGAAGTAACAACCTAAGCTTTTCACATGCATCACGCTCACATTATTCGTTCAACCACATCTACGACCATTCATCTATTTGTCAATATCACTAACCTACACTATACACATACAATCTACCATGATTACCCAACTTCTTTTTATCATTCGCTAAATCCCTAAAAATCTCAATGCATATTATCGTTTATTTATTTTATTCGTGTATCGAGGGGGTGTCTGTTTAAGCTTATTTATGGGCTTATGAGCTTAAATGTTTTCGGCTAATGTTCCATAAGCCCCAATTTTTTTGGCTTATTTTGGGACTTATGGGCTTATATAACTAGTTTCAAAATAAGCCGAAAGAATTGAGCTTGTGAAATATAAGCCGAAAACAAATAAGCTAATAAGGTTACCCTAATAAACATAACAGAACAAAACAGATTCATATAATTAAAGCATAGATATATTTATTGAAGCACTAATCAAATAATATAAATTCCGACAAAAACATAGAATGATATAAGATTAAAACAAATTGTATTAGAATTTGAGCATATGTGTTACCTTGGTATCGGTTTATGATGTAGGATGAAATGTCAAATCGAGATAAACCCTATATAAAGGAGGGTAAATATGTAAGAAATATTTTTAACCTAATTTATGAATTCAATTGTGGTTTGTGTTTAAAAGAGCGGCGCGTGTTGGAGAATGAGGGGTGGGTTTTGATGGGTTTGTGGATTTGAGGGATGAGTTTGGTGTGGCGTGTAAAGATGAAGGGCTAACTTCCATTGGGATCGAACCTCAACCGGCTAGCATTGATGAAAAATGACAAAAGAAAAACTTCGCATCGCATCATTAACCGGTCTAGGATTCGAGTCAAATCGACCTTTCCTTCCTCGGTAAGTGGATCATAGGAGCATGAGATGCGGTTTGTGCTTTTGACTGATAGAAAGCATCTCTCTTTTGTCCCTCCTGACCGAACCCGCCAAAAATCAAAAGGTAGTCGGGTTTCCGCAACTGTAACCATTTTGCAGATTACATAAAACTTTTTTTTTTTTTTTAAATAGCGATACGCTTTAAAAAAAATGATGGATAAGCAACCATTCTAGAAGCGATAGCTTCCCGCCTCCTCCGTTGAGAAGTTCCCTTCCTTTTTCTTTTCATTAAAAAAATTATTCATTAATCTGCTCAGCAAACGCACAAAGTGGACCGCTGACTTGAATCTGAACTACGATTCAGATCAAGTCTTACCGAAATCGGATTTCTTGTTCGTGCCATATGCACTTAAACTTGACTTTTTTCCATTTTTTATTCCCGATCCAATATTAGTTCTCAAAAATCTTTGTTTCCGTGTAGAAGCAAACTCTCCAAATTGATGACCTTATTCAGTGATCCTACAACGAACACGAGTTTTTCCATTGTAAATTCATATGGAGCAATCAACTAATTCCGACAAAATAGAAAAAGATGTGACCCAATTTTCATGTTTAAAAGAAGATCTCCCTGTGAGTATAGTATAGCTCGAGACTTTAAGTGTTTGATTGGGTCACTTCCTGTCACAATATGAATTGTGAAGGACATGAAGTAGTGACGCAACTTCTGAGTAACAAAGACTAATGTGAAGCAGTGCCCTTCCACAACTGAGTACCTTGTCCCCGGACATGTAATCACTTAGCTCAAGTAGTATACTGGGCATTCCCTCAAAGAGTCCGTTTATTCTCTCCGTCTGAGTTATCAAAGATATACCGGCCTTAGATATCAGACCATAAAATACCGACCTTCTAACATTACCGACTTTGAAATCTCGGGTTTAAATTGATTCAGATAAGAAAAAAGAGAGATTGTTCTTGTAACTCAGAATGAACCTTTCTCGATGGAGGAAAGGAATAGCGATGGATTCCTATGGAGCATTCAAGAACAAGTAGATTTAATCGGATGACGAATTCCTACGTGGAAAAAGGAAATGAAAGGTCCGCTTCCACGATTTCATTTATATTTAATCTCTTAAGAATAGCTTATATAGTAATGATTCAATTCATATCCACTTACTTGCTTCTGTTTTCAGTAATAATCAAAAAGATTCTCGAGGCACTCTTTCTCTTATAGTGCTCTTTCCTTCCCTTCGAGCTAGCCAGAAGGCATATGTGTTCACCCTATTTTTCTTTCACGGCTTTGACCGGGAACCAAACCAAAGGGCCCCTTCGAGAGTTGCGGGTCCTTGTCGCTGCATGAGTGGTAGCTCACGCTCAAAAGTCCTCCGACATGAGTCATAGTTATTGCGTTGTCATCTGTTTCCCGGCTTTGCATGCCCGATTTTCACTTACGATTGGTTAAACTGAGACCAGTGAATTCTTTAAAGAGAAAATTCACTTTTGTCGAATATAATTTGTGTCTGTGAGATGAGTTTGCAACTTTGAGTCAACACTACTTTCTCAACGTGTCAGGCTAAAAGTATGTTTTTTAAATTAAGTGGTTTAGAGTGATATCTAGTTTAGCTATTTATTTGAGACTAAACGAATACCCGTATATAATTAGCCCCCCCCCCCCCCCCCCCCCCAAGTGACCTACATCTCATATGTCACCTCAGCTTTCTCTCTCCAATACTATTTCGTGACCAACTTAGTGTAACAAAAAGACCGACACCACAAAAAACATACCTCACAAATATACATTCTAAATAAATACTCACTCACACAAACATGCACACAAGAAGGTCGCCTAGCCGAACCTCTTCTCTAAATTTCCCATGTGGGACGGTGGCTACCCAGGCTAATAAGGGGACGTGTCGCGTATCGCGGAGACCGACCGAGTTATCCACCCTTATTACGCCCAGCTCTAACGAAACGTACTTTCATTATCATCAAACAAATTCATCACCCTAAATAGTGTTTTTATATAAAATAAATAAATAAATACATAAATAAAAATAAACACACCCATCAATGTGATTTGCGTCAACAAAGCGTGTGGCCAAGACTTGACTTGATTCATTATGTGCTTGTTTACTTGATGTTGATTCTTTACGTGCGTGCCCAGGACGAGGCCATGGAACACATGCATATTTTGACCACTACGCACTACCTAAAGGGTGTTTGGATTTGCGTTATGGCGCTTGATTACTTTGTTATCGCAAGCTTTCCCTTTTAAAATAAACAAAATTAGTATTTAAACGCATCGTTATCAAATTATATTACGATCTATTAATCTTTGTCATACGAGTTAAAACACAAACTCGACAACAGAATTAGAATAAGAACTTTCTTCCCCATTCCATTCCATCTTCATCCCTTCACATCTCATACCTTGCCATTCCTTAATCTTACTTGAGAACAGACTGTACGTGCTAACATTGGAGCACAGGCGCCTTGATTTGATCCTACTATTTTAGGCATGTTTGACCACGACTTCTAAGCAGAAAACAGTACCAAAATCTTTGAAAACCTGGAGTACGATTAGATGCTTCAGGCTCTATTTTCCTAGTTTAACTTAGAATTCGGATAACATCACCTGAAATGTCGGTCTTTAAATTTCACAATTGAAAGTGTTGAGAATAATCCTACCACACCCACAAAACCTCAAGTAGCATACATAAGCGGCCTCGTCTTCTTGCAAACTTTTGTGTTATGTTTTTCAGTAAAGACGAGTCTTCTTTGAGCATACGTATGCTCATTTCTCAAGCAGATGCCATTTTTGGATGCCAAAACCCGATAATTTAATTCTCTCATTAAAAGCCTTTAATAGCAGCTGAGCAAGTCTACATATCTATTTGTACAAATGGATGATGACATTCTGTACTAACAAACACAGAAATTTTCCACAACAATTATGGCGTTTAGACAATATAAGTATTATACCTCCTCGTTCCACTCTCGGAACTTCCAGGATTGTGGGCCCATTCATGATCCATGGCTGACTAATCTAGTGAGAATCCAACTATAATAGACGAATAATTCCTAGAGGTTAAAAGTTGAAAAGATTATCTTTACACTTTTCCACCACCCGAACTGCTACAAGCTTGATTTGGAAGAACACTATTGCCACCAAAATCTCCATCCAGGCTCATTTGTTGAACTTCTTGAGGAGACAATATTTTAATGCAGCGTACACAGTTTACAAACTCCCTGAAATGCATATAGGAAAAGCTGGGTCAATAATACATATTGTATAATACACTATTAGAAATATCAAATGAAGATAGGTGATGAAGGAAAACAGGCACTTAAAGTTGTTTTTATACAAAAAGTTTGGAATCATGTTTATTTGTTTATAGTGTCATTTTTTAACACGTGATTTACCTTTTTTACTATAGAGATTTCGGGTGTTTTAAGCAATTGAGAACACTGTGAATTATGACCCGTTTCACCCAGTCATATCGAATTGATTTACCTTTTTTACTATAGAGATTTTGGGTGTTTTTAGCTAAGTTTTAAATTTTTATCCATTTGATTCATGGGAGATATCATATCGAATCAGCTTCAAGTATATGGTTTGAAACTATAGCTTCTATTTTGGAGAGTGTATATTAAGGATATCGTGGACTTACTCCCAAGGGTCATCGCCAACAAGGAGAACATCATTCTCGTGATCTACGTAGACAAGTTTCCAGCCAATTCTCAGGCGATCCTCCAGCTGACCCTCGATACCAAATCTTCGAGCCAAGTCATGTTTAAGCTCATCATATCCTGAATATGCAGTAACATCAATTGATCTTCCAACTGCTCCTCGTTTGTAGACCTACATGAACCCAAATAAACATTTAACTCCTGAAAGACAGTATATGTAAGAAGTATATGAGAAAATTTCACCCATATACTTATAAATGGGTCATGTTTTATTTCTCAAAGATAGGTTTTAAAGGAAACATTTCAAAAAACCAGCCTGCCACATACCAAAAATTCCCCATTTCGACCCATTGCCCAAGCAGCCCGTCGCCACCTTTTCTAAGAAGATATGCAAAAAGATTATTAATTGCTAAATATCAAACCTTGGTATATGTCCGCAAACGCTGAAACTGTTGCTGTGGTGGGGCCCAGACACCACTATTTAATAAACTGCCATCGTTTATGGTTGAATCAATGGAGTTGAAAGTCATATCGGGAACTCCAAACGACTGAGAGACCATGGAAGAAGAGAGTTCCGGTTGAGTATCTTTGGCGGGGTTTTCATAACTTGAAATCATGCCTCCTCCTGAGCTGAGATTATTTTGGAAACCTTTATCAGATCCCATCATTCCTTTTGTGATCAAAGGGTCAGGAATCATTGATGACATTCCCAAACGGTTGTCCATATTTACCCCAAATGGAATATCTGTTCTGTGAACATCTTGAACTTCCCCATCCTGAATGGTATCTCTAAATGGCAACTGTTGTGAGTTGAATGACATATGGTTTGAGTTCTGATGCTGCAAATTAGCATCGTTCTGAGAAAGGCAAACTGAAGTCGCCGATGATGAACTGTCTAAATAATCCATCTGGGTCCCAGCAAGATTATGCATGTATGTCTGTGGGGTTAAAAATCCTTGATTCTGAATCTTTGAAACATTCACTGAAGGTTTCACCTCAGTTTTTTGTTGCAATTCATTAGCGAAGTTGCCATTTGCTGATAATGTTTCCAAGCCACTTGTATTCATCAGATGAGCACTAGCCTGAGTTGTACCCTGGGAAGAACGACCATTGGTCATAGATGGAACCGTGTTTGGGCAGTTATTAGTCGAGGGTGATGTGGAACATGATGGACCATCATCACTTCCAGTTCCTGTCAATAAACTGCTGCCATTTGTTGAGAGCTGATTAGTTGGCATCGGGGCAGGTCCTGATAACTCCTGCTGATTATTTTGAAGCTTCGGTTGCTGAGAAAGATGCGAAAACCGAAAATTTGCTTCATTGTTATTTCTCGGCATCTGTTGAGATAGTGATGCGACCGGTTGTTGAGATGGCATTTCCATTATTTGGGAGGTTGGAATTGACCTAGTAAAGCTTTGAGATACATCTAACAATGGTTTCTGCTGATCTTGGGGAAGTTGTCCTTGCTGCGCTAAAAGTGATTGTTGTTGCTGATGAAGCTTCTGCAAGAGTTGAATCTGATTTTCCGGCATCTGTAACTTTTGACTAATTTGTTGATCAGTAAACTGAGATGGCAGCGGAACTTTCTGTTGACTTTGACTGACCGACATCATCTGTTGTACTTGTTGCTGCTGTTGCGGTTGATGTTGCTGTTGTTGCGGTTGGAGTTGATGTTGCTGTTGTTGCTGTTGCGGTAGATGTTGCTGTTGTTGCTGCTGTATTTGCTGTTGTTGCTGCTGCAGTTGCTGCTGTTGATATTGCTGCTGCAGAATATTTTGTGATTGAATCTGAGACTGAAATTGGTTCTGATGTAGCGTTTGACCGGTCAGATTTTGCCTAACCGCTTGCTGTGTTAAGTCAGTCAACTGTTGTGGTTGCATCATCATGGCTAGCGGGTTTGTGGTGGTTGGTTGAGGTAGCTTTTGTAGCTGATCGAGCGGTGAGGCTGACCGTTGACCACTGAACTGTAGGTTATTCTGAGGAACCATTTGTGGTCCGCCATAGTTTTGCAGAATAGATCCTGCCAAAGGGTTTAAATAGCCCGGTTGGATTTGATTAGCCAGCGTCGGATTTTGCTGCATATTCATCCATTGGACTAAGCTCATGCCAGGATCCTTCATCGACATATCTTCCCCAATCCATGGCATTGTTCTCTTATATAAGTTGTCAAGATCAGCAGATTCATCACCTAGCATTGCTTGTCTTGGACGTTTTGATTGGTAAAAGGGTGGGGTAGGGCAGATAAAGAATGGAGCGGTAACAGGTTCAATCTCCCAAATCGAGACACGGTTACGCCTTTCACCAGCAGTTGCCTCATCCCAGCCAACCTACTCAAGACAATGAGATGATTACTGTGGTCAGCATTTTAGTTAACCCAAAATATGCAAACATTAGTTATTAGTAAACCAGTAAGAACATGGTGGGATCCTATATACCTGTAGGTTACGCCATTGTGAGTTCTTCCATCTCACACCATCCAGATCATTGATACCGGTAATAGTACCCATGTACCTACAGTAATTCATATTCTAGAATATTAAGACACCAAGCACTTGAACAAAATTACACAACTATTTGCATAAAAGAAATCAGGAGTAGATATACTTAATACATCAAGACATCAAGGTGACCTTATTACCTTCTTGTTCCCGACTCTTCTGTCTCGAACATCATCCGAAAACGCATGCCAAGAGATATTTGGTTACTACAGACTGCTTTGTAGTACTTGGCTAATGGAATCACAAACTCTGACGGACTAGCCCTGTTTATAAAAATGAACAAAGTTAAATAAGTGGGCTAGCTGAAGTGATTTGTAATGATGATTAAGGTGATATTCACGATTGTAACTCTTTTTTTTTTCTTCCAAAAAGTGAAATAATTACCTTGGATTATAAAAAACAGTGAAAGGACTGTTGTTTGCAGCCGCATGGGCAGCAGCAGCTAATATTCCAATATGCATACTATCACTTGACAAAACCGATGACGACAAATTTGCTGGTTGTCTGTTAGCTCGTCTAATACCCAATAGAAGCTGTTGCTTTTCATCCCTGTTCATGATTAAATTATATATGACTTAGATGCATTTATCAGACGTTACACATCAAACAAGTGCACAAACTTTAATACGGCGTTACCTTATAAACAAGACTGAGTCTCCTGCAAAAAGCCTCTTTCCACTAACAAAGAGACTCCACCCGGTCGTGAGCAAGTGACGTTTTGGTTGCCCTAAAGTTTAAAGAAGTTCTCTTTATATAAGCACGAAAAAAAGTTCTTGAGAGATCACACCCAAATGAATGGCATACATTGCTGCATTGTTCTTGAGTTCAGTAATATTTTGGATTGTTTACCTCGATATATATGACGAAATGTCCATACATTATCATGCAAATCCCTTGCCACAAGTTCTTGTGCTGGTGGTTGCATAGAAAAATCCTTAAGAAAGATTTTGAGAGGACACTTGTTAATACATAAAAAAGTAAATAAATAAATACAATGAAAGAAAGAAATTTCTACTTACAAGAGGAGGGAAGATCTTTTCAGCTGCTCGACGGGGTACGGAAAATCCTCCATGAGTACTCGTATCACTTGCTGTCAAGGTTTTGCAAAAAAACTCTGTTTGTGGCTTGTGTGCTTTCATTAACAAATCTGACCTCAATAAAGCTTCTCTATCAAACTGCAAGTAATTGTAAACGAGAATATATTTTGTTCATTAATCTGCATTTTGGCCCAGTGAATTGCAAAAGACAAGTATTTCATATTCGTACCGAAGGGACAGGTTGGAGCGTCATCTGAGCATACACTTCATCTGTTTCTGTATCAGCCTGAAAATATTCCGTTTTGCAAGTTTATTGGTTTTATAAAAACAAAGTTGCAAAATAGTTGATATTTATAGCAATACAAGAATAAAAGGCCGACATACATGCAATGTGACGCTGTGAAGGATGCACAACAACTTTGACTGAAGATTGGGATAGTTTGGAATTTGAGCATCCACATCCTTCTTCATAGACGCGGCAACCTGAAAATTTTAATAAAAACAAAATATTATTGATCTATAAAGGAGAATAAACACGGGTCTAACATGCACATAATGGGTCAAATGAAGGAACACAACCAATTACAATTATTAGCTGAAATTCCAAAACAAAATTCAAAGTTCATTTATAAAACAATAACGGTAACAATCAAAGTTACTAACAAATATTTGTTGATCATGTGGAGTATTGGTCAATCCACTAACATAACTTGTTTGACCAGCGTAACTCATGTTTAGACTTGATATGAAAAGTTGATACCAAACTGGTCAAGTTGATACCAATGACAAATATATCAAAATTACTGCTTTTTTTGGGGGAAAGTAATAACGCACGCGGAAATGGCTAAAATATATCAAGCATACCATTTTAGCACACACACAAAATTTGTATTCTCATAATACCTAAGACCAAAGCATATCTTAGCTAAATATTGCAACTAAAAGTTTTTATTGAGTTAGCACAACATGTTTATGTTGCTCCTTGCTGAGAAATTATAATAATAATCCTTACCGTATTTTAGGAAAATTCTTTAGAGTTAATGCAATAATGAAAAACTTGCTCAACTTTACATGTATTTTATCAAGAATGTTATTGGCCAGAATACAAAATCATAAGCATAGTTATAAAAACATATATTTACCATGCTCATCCGCAAATAAGGTATACATTTGGACCAAACTCAAAAGCATTAATAATTCGCCACAACATTAGACATGGGCAATTATGTAATTTTACGTAAAAAAATGATAGTGACCCTGCAGAACTTGATTTTCAGAAATAAATGGCAAATTGGCAAAACATTGGGTCCCAGAAAAAAGCATATCATATAGTAATATTTCCTATCATCATAAAAGCCAAATGAATTCAAGGCTTTGATTAGCTGAACCTGAACCTATGGGTAGTAAAGACTAAAGAGAAGCTTGCAGAGGACAAACCTCCTTCTTACCAACCATCACCATATCATGTGCAAGCCTTTTTAACAGAAATATAGTAGCATTCAATTCATCTATGCTTCTTCTATCCACTTCCGTAACGATAAATAATAAGTTTTACATTACGTCGAAAAAAACAAGAGTGAGTTATGGGCAGACAATATCGAAACGTAACGTTTGTAAGACAAGTATGGTAAACTAACGCGAATATTGATTTCATGGTACTAAACAAAAATTCTTTTTCTGTAATAACATTAAATCGCGGACGCTATTATTACCAACTACCCACTTTACAATAAATTCCAAAAAAATTCATATCAAAATCTTGTTTTCATCTTTTTTAGCATTAATAGATGTATGGTACAGCTTATACCAACTTAGTAAATTCAATTTCCAAAGAATTTCAATTAATCCACTTGTACATCATGCAGTAACACATGTACAATTCTATATTTATCATTTGACATCAAACGAGCATAGTTTTCAAATGAAACTTATGAAAATCATGAATTAAATGACAATGATGTAAACCTAGGAGTTTGTTCATGAAACGGTGCATGTTAGTCTGCACCGGCGCAAAATAGCATTAACCTAGGAATTTGCTACTTGTAATAACATGAATTTTCTTCAAATAAAATTTTAACACTTGCAATATTATACGAACAAATGAAAAAAGGTGTTTGTTTAAGGTTATTTTTTGGCTTACCATTTCTGCTTGTATTTCATAACTCATTATTTCAAATTATTTGAAAATTACGAGTTTACATAAGTTTATAATGTCATAATAATAAGCAAAAATCAGATATTTATAAGCCCATTATTCCTGCTTATATTTATAAGCCCATTAATTCCAAATCTTTTTTTTTTTAAATTACGAGTTTAAGCTTATTCTTTGGCTTACGGGCTTATCTGATTTCTTATATTCTATAAGCTCATTATTTCCGACTTATCTTGAAATTTATGACCTTACATAAGTTTATTATGTCATAATAAACTCATACCGACCATAAGTTTCAAAATAAGCCATAAATAATGAGCTTATGAAATACTATAAGCCGAAACCAGATAAGCTCGTAAGCCTAAAAATTAGCTTAAACAAAACCCCTCCAAAAATCACGCATACATACATAAAATAATCTAAGCCTACAAATATGTTCATAAATCACATAAAAATGATGCAATCTAGAAATTTGGTCATGAAACGGCGCACGTTAGCAAGCACCGGCGCAAGATAGCAAATTAAAAAAAAAAATTGTTACTGTACAAACCTGTTCACTATGACCTTGAGGGAAATAAACAACGTGCGTTCCGGCAGGCGGTAAGTTGACCAACGGTCCAGCACACGCTTGCCATAACTCCGGATTTATTATCCTCTGATTATTATTTTTATCTCCACCTTTTTTTATTTTTATAAAAAAAACAAAATTAATACAAAAATATAAAAATTTATAAAAATTAATAAAAGATCTAGTACTAATTAGTTACCTTCATTAGGATTCGTTGTAGATCCGTTACTATTCTTCATAGCTAGTTTAACTTAATAACTGATCGGAATATTCTATCGCCGGAGCTTCATCGGAGCTAATATAAGTTAAAAATCTAGTCTCAATAAATAAGGTCAAAATCTGTACGGAAAAAGCTGTTGGACGGTGAAGCTCGCCGGAAAAAGGTGTTAGGCCAAATGCTGCTTCTGCCAACTTTTTATTTTCTCTGTCTGAAAAGTATTTGTATGAATGAATCTTTTTATATATATATATAAAAGATGGTTTCTTTCTCTCTCTATAAATGTGAGATTATGTCTGAAAGCAATGTGTTTTTCTCTTTCTACAAAGGAAGAAAGGAAGGGGGATGAAGAAGGTTGGTGGACTACTTGAGAGGTTATTTTCGTCTTTTTACCCAACTATGCTTATTTATCGATTAAAATGAGGAGGTGCGATAACATATTAAACCATGCTTACCTTTATTTTGGTGTTTACCAAAGGACAAATTCTCACTATCCATTTAAGATTAACTTAAGATTTAATAGATAAACCTAAGTTCATGTTTTTTTTCTTATCTTTTTGTCTTTTTTTTATTCATTTTTTTTTTCTTTTTCTTTTAATTCATGTTTTTTTTTAATTCACATTTTTTTTTTTTCTGTTTTTTTTTTTTTTTTTTTTTTTTTTTAAATTCACATTATTCACGTTTTTTTTAATTCGTGTTTTTTTCGCTTTCGTCTGTTTTCATACGTTTTCGTCTGTTTTCGTCCGTTTTCATAGGTTTTTGCCCGTTTTCATACGTTTTCACCCGTTTTCATACTCGTTTTTACGCTTTCATACGTTTTCGTCCATTTTCTTACGTTTTTGTTCATTATTCATACGTTTTCGTCCATTTTCGTCTGTTTTCATACTCGTTTTTACGCTTTCATACGTTTTCATCAATTTTCATACATATTCGTCCATTTTCTTACGTTTTCGTTCGTTTTCGTCCGTTTTTAAATGTTTTCATACGTTTATGAATATCACAAGTGATATTATGTGATATTATGTGATATTCTGTGATATTCTGAATATAACTTGTGATATTCTAAATATCACAAGTGATTTTCAACTAATGTTTTGTAACATCAAAATCATAATTGATATTCAGAATAACACAAAGTGATATCCATAAAATCACAAGTGATATTCATAATATCACAAAGTGATATTCAGAATATCACAAAGTGATATCCAGAAAATCACAAGTGATATTCAGAATATCACAAATATATAATTTGAATAGTAACTACGTAGTTTGGGGGTAATTGTTTAATCTTATTTTATTTGCTTATGAGCTTATGTGATTTCGGTTTATGTTTCACAAGCTTAATTTGCTTATTTTGAAACTTATAAAAATATGTAAGTTTATATTTACCACGTATAAAGAGAAAATGGTCAAATTTTGGTTTAGAGTTCATACATATTCATCTGTTTTCATACGTTTTCGTCAGTTTTTAAATGTTTTTGGCCATTTTCATATGTCTCTGAATATCACAAGTGACATTCTGTGATATCACAAGTGATATTCTGAGTATCACAAATAATATTCTGAATATCACAAGTGATATTCTGTGATATCCAGATGATCAACAAGTGATATTCTGTGATTTTCTGAATATTACAAGTGATTTTCAACTAATGTTTTGTAACATGAAAATCACAAGTGGTATTCAGAATACCACAAAGTGATATCCAGAAAATCACAAGTGATATTCATAATATCACAAAGTGATATTCTGAATATCACAAAGTGATATTCAGAAAATCACAAGTGATATTCAGAATATCAAGTGATATGATATTCTGAATATCACTTGTGATAGTCAGAAACGTATGAAAACGTAAGAAAACGGACGAAAACGTAAGAAAATAGTCGAATGCGTATGAAAACGGACGAAAATGTATGAAAGCGTAAAAACACGTTTGAAAATGGATGAACGTATGAAAATTTGACAAAAACGAAAGAAAACTGATGAAAACGGACGAAAACGTATGAAAACAGACAAAAACATATGAAAATGTATGAAAACGGACAAAAACGTATGAAAACGGACGAAAATAGACAAAAACGGAGAAAAAAACGCGAATGAAAAAAAAAAGTGAATTAATAAAAAAACGCGAATTTAAAAAAAATGAATTTAAAAAAAATGTGAATAAAAAAATAAAGATAAAAAGACAAGAAAAAAAAAACATGGACTTAGGTTTACCTTTTAAATCTTAGGTTAATCCCCACCATTAGATCAAACTAGATGGATGGTGGGGATTTGTCCCTTGGTAAGCATGAATTTGTGAGTAAGCAAAATAAAGTGATTTTACGATATTACGATTTTACGATACCGTAAAGTAACAATGATCAGTAATCTATATAGAATTTTTGCAAGCTTAAGATTTTATAGAATCTCGATCTTGATCATACGATCTTAAGATCTAATCCGATCCGATTATAATTTTTTCGGATTACAAACTAAAAACTACAAATTTGTGAGTTGTTTTTTTGTAAAATTTAAAAAATAATATCTAAATCTTTTTAAACATTTTATTATGACAACATTTTTATGAAACATTCATAGTATTTTTATGTTTATAATGCATAATAATTTGTAGATTTTTATAATATTACAAAAACTATTAAGAAATAACATTGTAGTAAGATCTTAAGATCCCGATCCGATCTTACAATCACGATTTTACAAAGACGAAAACGATCATTTGTAGGATCCCGATCTTGAAAACCTTGATACTAACATTCATTATTTGTTGGAAAATAACAACATTACTTTTTACGCAAAATTTATAAAATACTACTCGCATAAATAAATGTTTAGATCCGACTTTTTAATTCTAATAATTGATGCACATATATGAATGAATTAGGTTTTTTATATATTTTCATTAGTATAATTATTATCAAGTATTATATAATATAAACAAAAATATTTAAAGTTAAAGTTAAAGTTAAAAAAAAAACAAAAAACAAAACTTGAAAAAATCAAAACTTGACACTTATTTAAGAACGAAAGAAGTAATTGTTTTTTATTGATTAAAAAGTTTAAAATACACATATTTATGTTAGTTTTTTAACAGAAAAATATGATTAATCTTTCTACAAGTCTTTTTAATTCATATGTGATGCAATTATTGGATGGTGACATTTAATTTATCCGGTAAAAATAAGACATTTTAAATTAGAAAGATTTGTTGGAAGATAATTTTTTTTTTCTTTCTAAAAATCTGTGAGAAATTTCAAATATTGCATGCAAGATTTGTCTCTACGGAAAATTAATTGATATTGCACACCTTTTGTATTTACAGTCTCGCACCTTGCGATAAATAAAATACTCCCACATTATGCGAGAAATGTGAGAAATGTGCGTATTTTGATGAACCGAAGAAAACAAGTATTTTTTATATGTGCGTTAAGTTTTAGGTATTTTTGTCGTTTTATTTCTCTGTGCAAAGCGTATATGTAATAAAGTGTTCTAAATATATTGTATAGTATGTACATAATAGAGCATATAACAATTTCTTCAACTAAGTGTTATAGTATTTAATGTCATAACATTAATTAAAATAGTGTGAATTTCGTTTTCATATTATAGATGCGAAGTTTGCAAAAATTCATTGCATGTTAATAAGACATGTGTGTAGCGAATTGAGACCGAATATTTACTAGTTACATACGGATAATCAAGCTCATGTTAATTTCATTCTAGATTAGTGACATTTTGACAAAATTTAGTTGAGATCTAGAGTTAATCCTTCTACAAGTTCAACTTATCAAAATTAATTCAATTAGTGTAAACATGTTAAAATGTGGCTTGTAATAAGAACCTAGTGTAATGAGTGTTGAATTCTAAGGTGTAATCAAAAACAATTTCTTCAATTAAAGTGTTCGAGTATTTAATGTTACCAAAATATTAATTAAAATGGTGTGAATTTCGTTTTTAAATTACAGACGCGAAGTTTGAAAAAATTCATTACATGTTTTTAATACACGCGTGTAGTGAATTAAAACCTACGTTTCACTAGTTACATACGGATAATACAAGCTCATTTTAATTTCATTCTAGATTAGTGACGTTTTGACAAAATTTAGTTGAGATCTAGAGTTATCTTTCTACAAGTTCAACTTATCGAAATTAATTCAATTAGTGTAAACAGCGTGTTAAATGTGGCTTGTAATAGTATGCAAGAACGTAGTGTAATAAGTGTTGAATTCTAAGTTGTGATCAAAAACAATTTCTTCAATTAAAGTGTTAGAGTATTCAATGTTACCCGATAATTAATTAAATAGTGTGAATTTCGTTTTCATATTACAAACGCGAAGTTTGCATAAATTATTTGTCTGTTTTTAATACACGCGTGTAGCGAACTGAAACCGGATACTCCCTTCGTCCCTAAATAAATGTCCATTATTGACTTTTTAAGTCTTTGTTATTTAGCTTTGACCTTAAATTATTTTGTTTGTGTTATGTAATACTTGATGCAAAATATATGAATGGATTGAGTTTTAAATGAATTTTTATTAGCATAATTTTCATCAAGTACTGTATAACACAAACAAAATAATTTAAGGTCAAAGTTAAAAAAGAGCCGACTTTGAATGTCAATGTAGGACATTTATTTAGGGGCGGAGGGAGTATTTACTAGTTACATATGGATAATACAAGCTCATGTTAATTTCATTTTAAATTAACGGCGTTTTGAAAAAAATTAGTTGAAATCTAGAGTTATCCGTTTACAACTTGAACCTATGGAAACTAATTCAATGAGTGTAAACAACATGTTAAAATGTGGCTTGTAATAGCATGCAATAACGTAGTGTAATGAGTGTTGAATTCTAAGGTGTAATCAGTTCAAAACATGTCGAGTAATTTCAAAAACGTGTTATCGGGTGTTTTAGTCAAAGAGTATGCACGCACATGTCTTTTTAACATTGGTATAAAATTGATTATATACAATAATTTTTTCAATATTAACATTATTTATATACCATGCATTAAATTTAGTGATAGTAACAAAAAAATGTATGTACCTGTTTATTTTTGTTGTTCTGTGTAGCATTTTTTTTTTCTTTTTTATAAAGTACAAACCTTTCAATTTTTGACTTTTTAAAATACACGGTGACCTAATAACTGGGAAACGGTTATGTGTCATCAGGTTTTTTCACATAAGCATAAAGAATTTATAATATTATTCTCTAACCAATCACCCGTTTTAATAACAAAATATGGTGATGTTTTATGCTCGAGTGAGTGATTCTTTATACACTCACAAATCTATCATTTTATGGTACCCACTATCATCACCTCCACGTCAGAGCACATCACTATTCAGTGCCTTATACCTTTCATGATGTTAGATATTAGTTTTCACATACACATCAAACCATAACAACAAGGTGGCGAATATGTGGAATTCTAGAGAGAGAAAGTTAGAGGTTTAGGGAACTTTAGTGAGAGAAAGAAAATTCTTATTATGAGCTCCAACTCTCTACCTTGGAAGGTAGAGAGTATTTATAGTCTTACATAAAACGCCACACCTCGGGCTGTGGATCAGGCATACAGTGGGTAAAGACCTGTCCGTCCTCCACGGTGTTACTTAACTAAATACTACTTAACTTAAAATAACTACGACTACGAGCTTTCTAACGATTACATATACTTGAGGTGACCGACTCTTTAATACCTGGAATTTCTAATTCCTAACAATCTCCCCCTAAGGGAGGTCACCTCAATCATGTACCAAAATTACATTGAATACAAATAGATATTACATTAAAAAATTGATCTTGCATTCTTGATGTAGTGCTTTGCTTCGAAGCTCGTAGTCATTGATTCATCACATTGCATGTTTGGTTACTCCAGGTGGAGGTCTTTTATTGATCCACGTGATAATAAATATGAGCCAGCTTTTGAGATCATCAGATATCAAGAATCTCTGAGACATCCATTGTGGTGTTGTGACTTTGGGACCGACATGCTCACATTCTGGATCATGATATCTTCTCATCAGAGTTGCGGAAGCTTTAGTTGATTCATGATATTGGCAGCAGCGTAGCAGAAGCATGGAGTGAAAATATCAGAGTCATTGATGCACTAATCATGATTTCTTTTGAGTTGAATGTGTTAAGTGAGCATACGGCTATGGATTGACCGCTTCATTCTGATCAGCTGCAAACGTCGGGTGTACCTGCATACAACAGTTAGCAATAAATCGTACGAAAGTGTCTTTGATCACTTTCGTTGAATTGAGGTACACGGCCCACGGTTCCCCGTTGATCAATACAAGTACTGCCTGTGATCAGGTATAATTCCGAAGAATTTCCTTGACAGGGTTTCGCAGCTGCTCTAGCTGTTCTCAAACCGGAACGTCTCAAAGAAGACAACACGGAGTGAGTGAACCAGCGAATTTTAAGTCCACTGATTGATGAAAAGAGATTTGAAAAACAATCGTGTATTGCTCAATATAAATTGTTTTTGCAATACAACGAAGGTTTTATTGAAAATCAATTATCAATCATAAAAACACCTTTTGGTTTGAAAAATGAGTACACGGTCGATGTGCTAAAGAAAAGAGTTGTTAAGCACAAAGACCGGTTTTTCAAAGGTATCCGTCAATCCATATCCTGAACCATGATTGATTCAAGAGATTGAATCGCCCCATTGTTTCTGTTCAGTTGTCACATGGTTGATCTATATAATAGATCTCACATGCCACCTACCAGGAGCTTGTTTGATGATGGCTCCAGAAGGCTTTCCATCTTCATTGTGAATATGATAACACATCACTCAGATATTCTGGCAATACCACAAGGATAATGCGTAGGACTCAAGATATAATCTCTCTTTCCACATTGTGTGAAACAGAGAGTCTTCATTGAAAGTGTCCTAATGAGATTTATTGATGATCTCGTGGCTCTAGACTCAATTTGTGCATATTTGGATCCTGTGCCGGAGACTAGGGAGAGGGTCTCCTTCTTCAATATCAACAATCTCTAAGAGAAAGTCGATAGATAATGTCGGTTCCCCGTGAGAATGAAACAAGTCCTTTTAAGAGGAACTTGAGTGGTTTGGAAAGTTGAAGTGCAGTGCGTCACTGGGTCCATGACGTCTTGTCTTCAATACCGATGTTACCATCAGTAGCATATGAATTGAACCCGGTTTCTGCCCTAAGGTTGAATAAATGGAGGGCTATTTGTTTTCACCCTTTTCTCATTCAATTCTTTTTAATTCTTCAACCCCTTCAGTGCTTACCGAGATTTCATAACTAGAACCTTGTTGGGTTTATTCCAGTACTAGCTCAGTCTCAGTCTGCACTCTTCCCATTCCTCATTTTTCTCCTTTTATCATCATACCTAAGAACTCTACACTAACTAGTGGATAGTTCCTGGGTAGATCCCTCCGGTTCTGGCGGATCTTGGGAACAAAAACCTAACCTTATCATCCTTATATCACCGTACATAAAGTAAAGTTGGTCGGTCTATTTGGTATTGTTCATCTGCCGTTGGAACCAATTGAAAACCATTTGAAAATCAATTCAGATACTTATGATATATTATCAAAGCATTTTGTACCTGACATTGTTTTTGATATTTTTAGAATAAGTGCTCCCCCTCAACATGTGCATCAAATGTTTGAAATCGTTTTGCACATGGAGGCAAGAGGACGAAATTACTTCTTTGATTACCATTTTTCTAAAAGATATCACCATCACTTCCTTGATCAAATCAAGTAGATAAAGCATTTCCAGGAAGGATGAGGTTTCCATAAATTTGCTCCCCCTCAATATGTGCCTCGAGGTTTGAAAAGAGTTTTGTACATACTAGAGGGAACCTGCACATTGAGATAAATGATCACGTTTCAAATCATAGGTTTAAGATAGATGCTCCCCCTCAACATGTGCAATTTGAAAAATTGAAATCGTTTGTCACATGTGGGAAGGACAGCGTGAACATCCTTATAAAACCATTTACCGAATTATCAGTTTAAATCCAATTTAAATCACACATTCTCCCCCGATCACAATTATCAAATCATTTGAGATTTGTGATCTCTTATGGATTTAAATTTATTTTGAAAGCTTTTAAGGAGAATTCTGACTTGTTTATGAAAGCGTTTTAACTGATAAGGATCGGATTTTAAGACTTTAAACTCCATTGATAAAACATGGATGTACATCTTTTTGAAAACAATTTAATGCCAAATAACTTTTTAATTTAATTGAAATCATTCTCCCCCTCAATCAATGACATAGGTTGTTGATTGTGAGATAGAGATTCTGACAAATAAGTCCTGATGATTATCAAAAATGATAGAGACCGGGTTATTTTTCAAAGCAGTTAGTTTTCAGCAGATAAATGTTTATAGAATCAGAGCATGGGATTTGAAAACAAGATAAAGTATGGCTCTGTTCTTTCTTTGAAAAAACGGGTTACTGCCTGAAATGACAATAAACCAAAGTTTCTCTTTCTCCCAATTTTTTTTTTTTTTTTTTTTTTTTTTAAGTTCGAGCAACATCTAAAGTCCCGTGTCCTTCTTTGAATGACAACATCAAGACCGTAGATATTATCGAATCGAGAGAAACATGACAAAATGACAATATATATTTTTTTTTTTGAAGATTTTTCGAATTTTTCAAATTTTTATGGATTTTGAAAATTTTATATTTTTCTATTTGATTTTTGAGGGTTTTATAATTTTGTATTTTGATTTTTTCGAATAGATATATACAAGAGATAGATGAAGATAGACCTTTACTCTTCGACTTCCTCCTGAAGACGTTTGAGTGTTTCTGGTTGAAGGCTTTTCAAGCCAAGACGTGGAAGAATAAACTCAAAACGTTCTCTTGGAAGAGCTTTGGTGAAGATGTCAGCTAACTGGTATTCAGACCTCACAAAATAGAGTTCCACCACACCTTTTTCTACTTGTTCCCTGATGAAATGATGTCGAATGTCGATATGCTTTGCTCTTGAGTGTTGAACATTGTTGCATGAGAGAGCAATAGCACTTTTATTATCACAGTACAGAGGGATTTTGTTGAATACAAAGCCATAGTCAGATAATTTAGATCTCATCCATAAGATTTGAGCACAACAGGATGACATGGCTATGTATTCAGCCTCTGTTGAGGAAATAGAAGTGCTCATTTGCTTCTTTGAAGACCAGCTCACAAGCTTATCACCCAAAAACTAAGCACATCCAGACGTACTTCGACGTGTATCTTGACAACCTGCATGATCAACATCTACATAGGCCGTTAGTGACACACCAGTGTCCTTCGCGTACCAAAGACCCATATTGATGGTTCCTTGGAGATACCGAAAGACCCGTTTAACTGCTTCAAGGTGCTTTTTAGCAGGCTTAGCCTGGTATCTAGCACACATGCAAACAGCGAACAAGATGTCTGGTCTACTAGCAGTGAGGTACATCAGGGGCCCAATCATACTACGATATTTCGTTTGGTCAATCATGATCCCTGAGTGGTCCTCATCTAGTTTGGTTCGGTCAATCATGGGGGTGTCAACAGGGTCACTTGAATCAAATCCAAATTTCTTTAAAATCTCTGTTGCATATTTAGATTGATTTATGAAAATGCCTCCGGGACTTTGTGAAATTTGTAATCCCAAGAAAAATGACATTTGTCCCATCATTGACATTTGAAACTTTGAACTCATTTCATTTGAAAAATGATCACATTCCATTGGGTCTGTCGAGGCAAAAATAATATCATCAACATAAATTTGAACATGAGTTAAATGTTTGCCTGACTTCCTGGTGAACAATGTAGGATCAACTGCTCCTTTGCTTAATCCGGTTGATAGAAGAAACTTTGACAGTGTATCATACCATGTCCTTGGAGCTTGCTTTAAACCGTAAAGAGCCTTCTTCAGACGATAAACGTGAGTAGGATGCTCTTGATTCACAAATCCTTCAGGTTGGCTGACGTAGACGACTTCCTTAAGATCTCCGTTCAGAAATGCCGTCTTCACATCCATCTGATAGACTACCATGTTCTTACTAGCAGCATTAGCCAGAAATATTCTGATTGCCTCGATTCGAGCAACAGGAGCAAAAGATTCTTCAAAATCAATACCCTCCTATTGACGGTATCCTTTAGCAACTAATCGAGCCTTGTTCTTCAACACATCACCATGCTCATCAAGTTTCACTTTGAAGATCCATTTAAGAGCTATAATCATAGCACAGTCTGGAGCAGGTACTAACTCCCATACATCAAGTCGATCAAACTCATGAATTTCATCTTGCATGGCATTGAACCAACTATCTTCATTCATGGCGGTTTTAACATCTTTTGGTTTGATCTTAGATAGTACGGAGTTGAAGAAGCACCATAAGGCATCGGTTGCAAGTTGTTTCCGGGTTGATACAGGACGAGAGGGATTTCCAATGATGTTTTCTAATGGATGATCGTGAGTCCATTTTCTGAGGTGTTCATGTGGCAGTTGTTGAGGGACTGAGGTAGCTGAGTCGATGTCTCCTGAAGAAGATGGTTCAGATGATGATTCAGGAGCAAATATGTTTTCAAATGGAGCATCTTCAGGAGTAGCAAAGGGATTAACTTCATCATTGAAGCCAGAAACATTTTCATGATGTACATTTGAAGAATGATGATTTGTTGAAGAGACTGAAGGATCAGCAGCAGGTGCTTCTTGACCTAAAGATATTGAGACTGAGGGATTGCCTTCATTCACAGGAATATGAGTAGCCTCTGTTGTAGGAATCGACACCTCATTAGTACTTGGATCATAAAGTTCATCAAACATAGGATCAAACAATTTCTTTAAATCATCTTCAGATGGAGGTACATATGGAGTTTCTTGAGAAGAGTTTGGAACAAGAGATGAACCAATGGGACTGTTTTGAAGTGCGGATCCTGAACTAGAGTGTCCAGGAGCCATTTGACCGGTCAGCTCATCAAACGTAACGTGAATTGTTTCCATGATATTTCGGGTTCTTTTGTTGTAGATTCGGTATCCCTTTTTGTTTGGTGCATATCCTACAAAAACTCCAATGTCAGCTTTTGCCCTAAGTTTCCCTAAGTCTTGACCCTCATTAGTTGGATAACACAATGCACCAAACACACGAAGGAAAGAGAGATTAGGTTTTCTGTTGTGGACAAGTTCATATGGAGTTTTTCCATGTACAGTGTGAATCAGGGAACGATTTTGTGTGTAGCATGCAGTGGCAATTGCTTCAGCCCAGAGAAACATTGGAACCTTTGAGTAAATTAGCATTGTTCTAGCGGCTTCAACAAGAGTTCAATTTCGTCTTTCAACTACACCGTTCTGTTGAGGAGTTCGTGGAACACTTCTTTGATGGCTGATTCCAACGCTTTCATAGAATTCACTAAGTTGTTTGTTGACAAACTCAGTTCCATTGCCTGTTCTGATAATTCTGACGGTTTTGTTAAGTCGAACCTGCAGCTGTTTGATGAGTTTGATGATGATATCAGGAGTTTCATCCTTTGTCCTTAAGAACTTGACCCAGGTGAATCTAGAGTAATCATCAACCACAACTAACACATATTTCTTCCCAAAGATATTCTGCACCCTCATTGGTCCACATAAATCCATATGAATCATATGAAGAACTTCTGTGACAGAGTTAGTAGGTTTGGGTTTGTGGGCAAACTTTTTGCTTTTACCCAATTGGCATGCTGAACAAAGATGATCCTTTTCATACTTTAGTCTAGGTAAACCTACAACTAAGTCCTTTCTGGAAAGATCGTTGATGGTGCCGAAGTTCAAGTGATTGAGACGACGATGCCATAACCATGACTTTGTTTTTGAAGCCTTTGATAACAAGCAGATTGGAGAAGCCCTCATCATGTCATCGATAGAGATGGTGTAAAGATTTGAGCCACGAGTTCCTTTTAACAGTTCCTTACCATTGAGATCTCTAACAAAGCAGGTATGTTTTCTGAATGCTACTTCTAGATCAGAATCACAGAATTGACCGACAGAGAACAGATTATGACCCAAACCTTCCACATAGTAAACTCTAGAGATGACACTGTAAAACCCCCAAATTCGGTATACGCAGCGAAATTAAGGTTGGGGTATTACTTCATGGAGCACAATCATAATAATAGATAAACGGCTCAAAAGAGACGTTTTAGATAAAACAGTTATCATTCATTTATTTAAATCAGAGCTTTACAAAATAAAGGTCCCAAAGGAAATACGGAAATACATAGTTTTATTCTTATGAATGATAACAAAATGGATGCCCTTTTTATAAGAATGTCCATAGCCACTCCGTGCCAGATCGTGCTCTAATTTCCTGAGATAAAACATGCTAAAAAGTCAACACAAAGGTTGAGTGAATCCATAGTGTTTGAATAATAATCAGTTGAACACAAGATAAACATTAGTAAAATCAGTAATATTGCAGTACAATATATTGCCCTAAGTCTCATGACACGCAAACCTTAACAGTACGGCGTCATAATAATGACGTGAGTTACAAACATCATAATGATGATGTGAGCAACAATGCCCTCTGGTAGGAGTTTGCCATTCTCCTAGTATTCTCAAATAACGTGCATTTGGTTACCTATCCGGCTAACCAAATGGGGCGTCAACTGCCAATAGATCTATTCACGATATTCGCGTTCACTCGCAAGTGATTAATGGTTCATGATATGAGGGGCTTTTAGTGGCAACAGTAGGTACTTAGGCAATATCAATCAGGATAGCATACAGAAAAATACTTGTGTTCGGTTTTTGTAGCATGTATCTCCCCACAAGTTTTGAAAACAAATAAGTAAGAGTGGGACTATGAACTCACCTCTGTGTTATCGTAGTCTGGATGGAAAACAAATTAGATAATATGAACAAACTGCTCCGACCCTCGACCTGAGTTGGTATATCATGTATTTAGTATTCGTGTTCAAGTTTATGCGACGATAATGTTCTTTATAACATGAGGTCTCTACAAAAATTTAAATATACTTATCATACTTATTATTATGACTTAAATGATTAATAATAAGTTTTTATCAAAAGCAAAGTTTGTTAAATATTTTATGTTTCCAAAATGTTATAATTTATAATTTTAAGTATTCACAGTTTTTACCCTTGTACTTTCAAAAATGACACTTTATACCCTCAACTATGGGTTATTGACAAAATCAGCCCTTATATGACTAACTTCACAAAAATTACATTATTAGTCCAAAGGAACTTTATTTTACAAAAATTACAATTTTCATGCTTAAAACTTTATAAGAGAAATTTACTAGTTTTTGGCCTAAAAATACGGGTGGATAAAGGCGAGGCCTTAATAGGTTTTTACTACGTTCTTGATCTCTTCAAGAGTTTGTCCAGTGATCTTTCTAATGGTTCAGACTAGAGGTCTTAAGCTCTTACGGTTTGGTCGCAATGATTTTCCAAAGTAGGGGGTTTATGTGCTTTTTGTTGTTTTTGGGCGATAACGGGGCTAAAAGAGGGCAAATTTTACACAAGACCAGCTAGGGTTTCTACAACGCATTTGACTCTTCAAACACTAGGCTGTAAGCCCTTCTAAATGGTATAGGTCTCATGTCCTAGTTCTCTTTGATTAGAAAGATACAAGTCCACGAACATGGCCACTTGGCCACGACGCGTTTTATGAAAATTTCAGTTTTAACCCAGTAACTTTTACGGGGTCACCTAGAGATGTTGTAATATGTTTATTAACTCTTTTTAAGTTATTTCCCATCATCCTATAACTCCCACGACTCAATTTTTGAAAAATGTACACAAGACTTATTTATGAAAATTCCCGCGAGTCACCCTCTTTGTGGTTAATTATAAAATAGACTATAAGTGTTTTTAAAGACGTTATTGGGGCATTAACAACTTTGCAGCAAACCCTTTAAGACGGTGTAAACCTCGTACCTTGAAACCTTTTAACTTGCAAAATATTAATTATGGAAAAGGGATACTTAGGCTATTTTTGCCAAATGACAATTTCCGTTTTTAAACCATAAAACTCTATATCTTTTGCATGCGACCTTGTGAAAAGTTATTTTACCCATTTCTAATATTTCCAATACAGTTCCTAATCAAATTTATCAAAAATTCCATGTTTTCCCATATATTTGTTGTAAAAAGCTTTTTAGCATTTATGACTTTTGACCAAAATGATGGCTGTTTTTAAAGATAACGACTAGGCTTTTTAACCGGGTTATGGGGGCGTTTTGTTGTATCCTAGGTGGTGTTTACAACGGTACTTTGGTTGATCCTAATACCTTTAGCATGATGCAAATAAATGCGGCGCAAGAAGGGGGCTGGAACTATTTTTGTAACATATATATAACAGCTGTTGGGATTTTTATTAAATTCTGGCTTTGTTATGCGTTTTCTAGACCCGTGCCCCTGAGTTTTTGAAGAAAACGTCGTTCCGGACAACTTTCGTGCTTTAAATTTTTCATGAAATGGACCAGAAGTGCCTCGTTTTGCGTGTCCTAACTTTCTGTCACAGAAAGTTTTCGACAGATTTTCAACAACTTCTTTTGGTCATAACTTTTGATTCGTGTACTCGTTTTAAGTGATTCAAATTGCTACGTTTTCCTTATAAAATCCTTTATAACAGTATGCAATTGATATTAAAAGTTAAAACGAAATGGAATTGAGTTTAAAAGACTTACAAACTTGGAATTTGACTAACCAAAGCTTCATGCACTTGTTCCTACTTCCTTTCTACTTCTCTTAGGTTGTAATTTCAGTGAGTGAGAGTGTATTAGTGTGTGGTGAGATAGATTGTATGGAATGATGAAGATGTGTGTATGCATGGTCGTATATATATAGGCAAGAGGGATTTGGGTTTATGGAAGATAATTTGGCTACTTGTATTGGTTTATAACCATAAGAAGGTGTAAGATAGGGAACAAGGTGAGGTGTGAAATTATGGACCATTTGGTCTTGTGTGGTAATTGTTGTAGCTAAGTAGCTTGGTCTTAATTGTTTCCAACAAGACTATGTGTCAAGTTTTTGACCTAGGTTTGAAGAAGAAGAGTGATGTGTAACTTTCCTGTACAAGTAATTAGTTTGTGGTTGGGACATTTACATGTAGTACTTAGGTAACTTAGTAGTAACTTGCTAGTTCATTTCTAACCATGGTAATTAAGGGGGCGTTAGGCATTGAAGGGTAGCACCTAGGGCTTTTATTGTTGTACCTATTGTGTAGTAATGTAAGTACTTAGTTAGGATGGTAATTTATTTTAGGTAAAATATAATTAGGTTAATTTACATGTAAATAATAAAAGCAAAAGGTGCATTGTTGTTTGTACATTAGCATTGTTTTGTTGTACTTATTAAAAATAAAATATTTTTTAAGTCTTGTGCTTGAAAAGTTTGTACAATGTGCTTAAAATTAAATACACTAAGGTTTATAATGAATCTTATATTAAATGAATACTTTTATGCATCAATGACTTGTACATTGGTTTAATAAACTTGTATCTTGGAAATTGGTAAATGTCTCATATATATCTTAAATTTTAGTTTATGATTTTTATTTACATAAAATCATAAGATTTGCAAATTAGGGTTTTTAACCAGAAAATGCCCTAGAGTTAGGGTTTTATGCCTTAAACTTGTACATGTACATTAGGGTTTATGACGTAGTATCGAAATTGTTATAAATAAATACTGTAAGAAAACCCTAATTATTTAGTGACATTTTATTGGAAAATGACGTTACTGTTATAAGGATACTTTATATCGGACATCCCGTATGCTATGTGAGGACACAACTTGCATGGGTGACCATACCAAGAAGTTTCAAGCATGACATTATTGTGAGACTTTCATTGTCACTTAAAAGTGTGTATATCAAAGGTATTAGATATGAGAGTGAGCAGTTTGTAAGTTCGGCATATTATCTATTTGTAGTAATCAATAGAAAAAAATTGTATGTAGAAAATGAATTACTATTAGTATAAAAATGGATTTTTACCGGTGGTTACAGACACTATCACCAACAACATAATCTCCATAACCCATAATAGCACCGAAATTATCATTACCAAATCTAACAGTCCCGATGAATTTGCTCACGAAGTTCATGAGCCGCGACCGGTCTCCAGTCATATGCTTGGAACAGCCTGTGTCCAGGTACCACAGAACGATTTGAACGATCTGCAGTTGAACACAGACAAGAATGGATAACTGGATAATTGGGATCCCCATGCAAGAATGGGTTCCATTTGGTTAGTAACATTGTTTGGAACACCCACATCAGAAATAGAAGCATTCATATCAGAAAGTGAGGCAATGGAATCATTGTGAATAGATGCAGTACTAGTGTCTGTATTAGCCCTGTTCACAGTGTGATCACTTCTTAAGGGAATAGTTCTACCAGTAGGCATCTATTTTCTAGTGGGCATTATCTGATTAGTCTTATGACCAACAGGTATCCAATAAAAGCCTATTTTACTGAATGTTCTTCCTGTGGGTTTCCACTATTTTCTAACTTTCTTTCATTTTTGCCTTTTAGCCTTCTTAGCATGAATTTTTGCATTAACAATATTAACTGGACAATTAACATCATTAGGCAGAACATTAACACCACATTCATGATTAGAAACAGAATTCAAGCAGACACCAGTACAAGGTTTGCCAATAGTATCAGAATTCGAATTAATTACAGTACGCCTATGGCTAATACTAGAATCAACACGATTCGTTTTATTCAATTCAAGCTTAAAGTTCCTAGATTGTTCTTCTACTCTCTTCCAGTGCACATTCTTAGCTTGAGAGGTCCTATCATTCCTTGTATTGTCTTGAGACTTTGACCTGCTTCGTTTAATGTCACTGATTACTCCTGTAGAGGGAATGGGAACATTAGTTGGTTTAACTACTCTTTGCATCACCTGTTTAGATGTGCTGGGGTCTGAACTACATGCAGGTGCACTAAGGTTCACTTTCTTAAAACTAGAGGTACTGAGATATGTATTCCTAGAAGGCACACTTGAGTTCTCTTTCTTAGCATTGACAGATCTGGAATCTGAACTACTTAAAGGCACACTACGGTTCACATTCAAAACATTGGGAATCGAATGCATATCATACTTGGCATTAGGCATCGAGCATGGAATCAAAGGATTAACTCTCTCACCTAATGACTTTGGGCATATTGTGATCAAGCATTCTAAGATTTCTTGAGATCGTTTGGCATATAAGCATGCATGTCCAATTGCATTATCATGAGGTTTCTCTAGCTTATCCTCTTCAACAATCTCACGCAGACATTCTAAGCAATCCTTAAGAGATGAGAAGTATGTTTGAATAGCAAGTTTGTTGTTCCTTAGATGAGGGGGGACATATGTCACAGACAACGCATATTTATTACAAGAGTGAACCTTTGATACACCATTCTACCCATTGGTCATTGACATTTTCCCTTTTACCTGACTCTTCAGATTCTCAATTTCCTTTTGCAATGAAGCTATTTGTTCGTTATTTTTGTTACGAGTGACTTTAATTGATTCAAATAACTCATCGAAATGACGTTTAACCTTTTCATTTTCTTCTAGAAAACTTTCGTTTTCCTTTTGTAAAGCATTTACTAGGTTTTGAAGATGAAACGTTTGAGAATTCTTAGAATCTAAAGGAGGAGGCATTTGGGAGCCTGTCATATTGTTCGTTTGACCCTTTAATTGAGAGATTTGGGCTTTCAACTTTCTGATCGTGTTGCACTGAGCTTGAATCTGTTCATCACGTTTGTTAATTTGAAAAACTGCATCAAACTCTGGAGCATCTGATGATGTCTTGATATTTGAAGTTTTGACATTTTCTTTAAGATGTTGATATTTTAGTTGTAAATTAAAATGCTCAACTTCTAGTTTAGAAAAATGTTTAACCAAATTGTCGTGATCATCCAGTTCAATTTTATCGTTTAGTTTAGAATTAGATTTTTCAAGCTCAATGACACGATCATGGGAGACTTTCAGGGCAACAGATAGTTCATGAAATTTGGAAGCATTAATAGAGCAATTTGAAGCAGTGAAAAAAATATCTTGAGCAACACATTCAGTAATAAGAGTCTCATTTAAGATATGCAAGTTCTTCCTCTCAATCTCATTATATTTTAGCGCACGCTCATAATCACTAACTTCAACTATCATTGCATCAAATTCCTTTTCCATTCCCTTGATATCAGTTTCTATCCCCTTTTTAAGACTCTCAAAGTGATCTTTCAGAAGTTTACAGAAAGGCATGACCTCAGTTAAATAACATTCTTTCATTTGCTCAAAACCCCTTTCTCCTTCCGTTATACCAGTGGGTGTGATCCTTTTCTTGCAAGTTTTCTCAAAATCAACAAATAGTTGAAATATAACATATTGGCTAATTAAGGTCTTGCTTTTAGTGGCAATTGTTCTAGGAACAAGATGCATTGGTGTATTAGGAGGATACACAGTCGCTCTAGGCATTTTCCATAGGGGAGGGTTTGTTTCAACAATATTTTCAGCTTTCTGCTTATCTAAATCCTTTTTCCAGAAAACTTGTTCGAGAGTCAACAATGTCTGAGGCTTAAACATGTTCAAGGAAATCCAGTTTTCCTTCTTGTAGTCATGGGGAGTGATAATTATTTTTTTCTCTTTGCATTTAGGATCATCTAATTTTTTGTTCATCCTTTCCCTAGTGACTTCATCTGATTTCTTATATTCCTCAGTGCACTCAACGCAACTAGGTTTCTTTCTAGGTTTAAGAATCTCATTGCCATCATAGATTACACTTTGAGCTGCTTTTGCTATCTTTCCGTACTCAGGGTTGGGTTTATCTATAATGGGAACACTATGCTTATCGCTTAGAACTCTATGTTTAGTGACCATGTGAGCAGTCTGAAAGGTGTTTCCTTGTATGTACAACTTGTTTTCAAGCTTGTTTTTCAAAGTTTTCAGATTAGAAAAGTCTCTCAAGAGTTTTGATTCCTTTGCATTAAATTCTTGCTTAAGCATTTTCACATTTTCTTGAAGTTCTTGTTTTTGCTTAGCTGTTTTAGAAAGTTTTTCTTGCAAGGAATTTAATTCTTATTTCAATACTTCTTCTCTAAAATTACTTTTTCTAATGACTGTACGCACTTGGTCATCCATTTCCTGCTCACGAGTGGTCAACTCAAATTTTGCACGTTGTTCATAAATAGCAACACGTTCTTTTTAGGCATTTAGTTCAGAAATTACAGAATCATCAGGGGCACATGCAGTGTATTCATAAAAAACATAGTCATTGTTGACTGCAGAAGATGCATCACTTGGTACACCTTCACTTTCACTTTGTATCACGTATTGATCATATGGGATAATGTCGATATTACCCATATTTTCAATATTTGATTCAATGGTTTCAGTTGATTGTACTTTGTCATGCATCTGTTGCACATCAGCATTATCGTATAGTTTTAATACCTCTGAGATGAGTTTGTCATGGGATGGGCCAGCTAGTGGTGAAGAAGAGACCTTGGGAGAAACCATTGGAGAGATGCTAGCCATAAAAATTGTGTGTGCCGTAGGTCCATCATCCACATCAGAGTCGTATGCATCACAATCAGCGACTTGAAAGGCATTCTGATGATTGTGACCTATCTCCTGAATAGGCTACTCATCCACATCTGCATCATAGGTCTTGGCATTGCCCTCAGCTAGAAACAGCAATTCCTCTTCATCCAAAGCAGCACCATTGTCCTGAGCTTGTACAAGCAGCATCTTATCTCTGAAGTAATCAGCATTCTGTGGACGCTTTGGAGATGTGCAGTTTGTTGCAATGTGTCCCTCACCACCACAGTTATAGCATTTGATCGGCTTAGCTTGACCTTGGTTACCATTCCTTCCTCGAGTCTGATTGCCAACATAACCTCTACCAGCTCCACCTCTTCCCTGATTATACTGTCTTTCCTGAACTGGTTGCACCACGATCCTTCCATCTTTAACAGTGGCTTGATTGTGTGGGTTAGATGCTGTTCTGAGGTTTTTGTTGGTTTGTGGGAGAGAATTCATGTTTTGACTAATCAGAAGAGCTAGTAGATTAATGAAGTTACCCACGTGTGCATCAGCATCAGCTTGTTTGAACATAGGATCAGGAATGAGTATGTGATTACCATTACCCAAGGGTATGACTTGTGATGCTTTGGTTGTGATTCCGATGTTTGAGTAGAAGGCAGTTGAGTCATTAGACGAGCTTGTCTCTCCCTGGTTGGTTTTGAACTGATTGAGAATCAATTTTTCAAACATAGCATGTCTCTCATTCTGAAGGAGGAAGGCATAGAGTTGCTCATAGTTTGTATTCTTCAATCCTTTAGTGAGCTTCACAGCGGTGACAAACTTGTGCCATTCGGGATTCATGTTGTTCACAAATTTTGAGTTCAGCTGAATGTTAGGCATAGTCATTCTGATGTTCCTCATGTCATTCACTAACTTATGAAATCTCACATAGTACTCATAGACATTCTCATCTGGTTTCATCTTGAAGTGTTCAAATTCGTCATAGAGTTGGGATTCTCTGTAACCCCCCGACCCGACAAGGGTAAAGGAATCACAAGTAATGGTGTCATATCAAAGCAAACATAAATATCCAAAAGAAATCTCAACATAAATATTGAAATAATCCAAGTCAAAAGACTTCAATACATAGGTCCCAGCGGAAAAATAAACTCCAAAAGAAACGTCTAAAAATAAGTCTAAATGGCATCATAAGATCAAAGCTAAGAATCTCTAAGGTAAGTCCACACAACACTCATCCCAAAGCAATACCCAGCTCCAATGCTTAGATACCTGCCGCGGAAGAAAAGAAATGCGGCTGAGCTTCAAAATCCCAGTGAACAGATATACAAGCAAAACGAATACGAAACGAGAACGAATACGAAATAAAGTGAAAGAAAGATAGTGAAATCATAATCATTTCAAAAGATAAATCAGGATATAAGAATAAGTTTTATAGCTAACTACCTCGAGCCCATACACATATGCCATATCATAAACATATTCATACTCACATAAGGCAACATTTGTAGGGGAGACCTACCAGAGTTATGAAGGACGTGCATGCACGCAGCATCAATTATCAAACAAACATATAGCATATAATATAAAATATATAACATATAACAGATCTAGGATGCACCCATACGCCCCACAAACATACATTGATAATATAATATAAATTGAGCTCATAACAAATATCAGATAAGGGACGTGGCAGAACTTCACTCTACTGCCCTAGAGTCATGTCAGAAGTGCATTGCTGACACGGACATGGAACCCCCATGACTAGTTAATAATTGGCTCGGGTGTCAAACTATCTTAGGTCAAATAAGAATGTCATAACTGACATAGATCATATTTTATCAAATGTTTAGTCATGTTTTCAAAATCAAAGGTTTTATGATTCAAAAATCAAGTTCAGATAAGCAACAGCTCAAATTGACACATTAGGGTTCATAGCAAAGGCTTAGGAAATCCTAATATGAAAACGAACGAAAAGTAAACGTTATAAGAAACCTTTACTGAAAAGGTCAGAATATCTGTACCTTATTCCAAAGCAAATGATCGAAAAGAAGACACAGGGAAAGCAAAGAATTACTCCTTCTTCACAGAACCTATACACATTAATGGTCGTATATACTATTAATGATTCCATAATCGTCGAAATGATCTTTTAATATTTTATGGTTTTATAATTAATATTGTAGATTAGGGTTCATGTGTCATTTATTAAAGTTTAGGGTTAAATGTGAAAATAGTTTATAGGTCATAACTCACACATAAAATAACGAATTACTATACTTAGTTTCAAAACCTTAATCAACTCTCATTTATATTCTAGGGTTTTCTCATCTTTAATATCTCATTAATATGCTTTTACTTACATGTTACGTCTTTTAATGACTCGTTACTTAACCTAACACGTCATAAAAATAATCTTTCCTTTTTATGTTTCACCATATACGTTATGATTTTATGTGACATACAAGTTACTTATTACTCGCATTAACTCACAAACCATTAGGGTTTCCTTATTCGATTAACATATCAAACTAGGGTTTACTTTTACATGACCCTTACTTACTTAATACACTTTCAAAACTTATACATGGTTCGGTTCAATCTAGGGTTTTCGGCTATTAGGTTTTACGCAAGTCCTAGCTCATTTACATACTTAACTCATTCAAGTTATCATGTTTTTATACCTTATTTGAATGTCATGCATGGTTCGGCCCTAATTACATAGGTTCGGTCCTTATTAATTCGACACAACCATGACCCGATTCAATATTACATATTACGTACGTAACTCTTTAATACTTGTAAGGTTTAATGATTAGGGTTTCCTTGTTTTGGTTTCCATTCGGTTCGGTCACAAACAAAACAACAAACTCGACAAAAACATAACATATAACAATATACAAACGCAAGGTACATCAAAGGAATACGAGAATGGGTTATACCTTGACTTGGTTGAGCAAAAATCTCGACACCTATGGTGTTTGATATTCGGCCGAGCAAGAGCAAAGAAAAGAAAAGAGGCAACAATAAAACTAGGGTTTCACTTTTGAGATTATATGTTGTATATATAGTAGTTGTACTTAATTTAGGCTTGGGAGATCTTTGGGTTTTCGGTTTGGCCCAACCGAATACAACCCATACGCACGCCTTATGGGCTTCTCGGCTTGAGTCCACATGAAGCAAAACAAACACGACCCAAATCATTTACGAAACGTTAAATCTTCGTCGTACCAAAATCGATCACGTAATATATTTTAGTTAGGTTTTAATTATTCACAAGTTAACTTTTAATTTCATTAAATTTTATAAATATAGTTTACGTATTTTATAAATTTCAATTCCAAGGGTATTTTAGTCTTTAGTCAGATTTTAGATTTTCAGGTTTTACAATTCTTCCCCTCTAAAGAAAAATTTTCGTCCTCGAAAATTGAAATGAAACGAAAATGAAAACGAAAACGAAATGAGAACATACTAAACTATTCAAAGAAATGAGGATAACTAGCTCGCATCGACTCCTCGGTTTCCCAAGTAGCCTCACGTTCAGGATGATTCTTCCAAAGAATCTTAACGAATGGAATGACTTTATTTCTCATAACTCTTTCTTGTCTTTCTAAAATAGCTTCTGGTTCTTCAGATAAAGACATATCGGATTGAATTTGATCAAAGGATAAGAAGCAACGTGTAACGGATGATAGTTGTATCCCCTTAGGAGTGATACATGGAAAACGTCATGAACATGCGATAACTGAGGCGGAAGTGCTAATCGATACGAAACTTCTCCTATACGTTCTAGAATCTCAAACGGTCCAATAAATCGAGGACTGAGCTTGCCCTTGATTCCAAAACGTTTCACACCTCTAAACGACGAAACTTTCAAAAATACACGATCTCCAACCCGAAATTCTAAATCACGACGATGCTTGTCGGCATAACTTTTTTGACGAGACCTAGCTTCCTTCAACTTTTCTCTAGCAACAGCTACTTTCTCATTAGTGATCTCGATCATTTCCGGACCTTCAATCAAACGCTCACCTACTTCATCCCAGCAAATAGGTGCTCTACATTTCCTTCCATAAAGAAGTTCAAACGGTGCCGCCTTAATGCTAGCATGCCAACTGTTGTTATATGCAAACTCTACTAAACATAAATATTCATCCCAACTGCCAGTCCATTCTAAAGCACAAGCCCTTAGCATATCCTCTAAGGTCTGTATAGTCCTCTCTGACTGAGGATGAAATGCCGTACTAAAATTAAGTCGAGTACCCCAAGCTTTCTGCAAAACTTTCCAGAAACGAGAAGTAAAACGCGGATCTCTGTCGGACTCAATAGATGCCGGAGTACCATGAAGTCTAACGATCTCTTGCTGAAAAATCTCCGCCAATTTACCAATACCATAATCCTTCCTGATTGGCAAGAAATGAGCAGATTTGGTTAGTCGATCAACAACTACCCAAATCGCATCATGCTTCTTCCGAGTAAGAGGTAGTCCAGTCACAAAATCCATAGATATCTTATCCCACTTCCATGTTGGAATATACAATGGCTGTAACAGTCCACTAGCCCTTTGATGTTCAATCTTAACCTGCTGACAAATCATACACTTCGACACAAACGTCGCCACATCTTGCTTCATTCCATTCCACCAAAAGTACTGCTTCAAATCCCTATACATCTTGGTAGAACCAGGATGGATAGTGAAAGGAGAACTATGAGCTTCAGTCATAACTTTCTCACGAAGTACCTGATCATTGGGAACACAAAGCCTATCTCCATACCATACAATACCGTCATTATCAACCTTAAACTCCGTCTGTTTACCTTCTTCAACATTTTGCGCCACGGCCCACAGCTCGCCGTCATCTTTCTGAGCCTCTTTAATTTGCAGTATAAGGTTCGACTCCACCTTCATACTTGCCCAGTATCCATCAAAACCTCGTACACATAACTCAACATCCAAACTCTCTAAGTCACGAATAATCCTAGGCTCAATCTTGATACTCGCAAGAATGCCTGATTTCCGGCTAAGTGCGTCAGCAACTACGTTAGCCTTACCTGGATGGTACTGAATGTTGGTGTCATAATCCTTAAGAAGTTCTAACCATCTTCTTTGTCTCATGTTAAGTTCCTTCTGAGTGAAAATATACTTGAGACTCTTATGATCAGTGAATATATCACACGTCTCTCCATACAAGTAATGTCTCCAGATCTTCAACGCAAACACCACCGCAGCTAACTCAAGGTCATGAGTTGGGTAATTCTCCTCATAAGGTTTTAGCTGCCTCGAAGCATAATCTATTACCTTCCCATGTTGCATCAAAACACAGCCTAATCCTTTCTTAGATGCATCACTGTAGATTTGAAATCCTCCAGAACCAGTTGGAAGAGTCAAAATAGGAGCTGACACCAATCTCCGTTTCAACTCTTCAAAACTCTTCTCTCGTTCATCCGTCCATACAAACTTTTCACCTTTCCTCATCAGTTGGGTTAGGGGTAGAGCTAAGCGAGAGAAACCTTCAACAAAACGTCTGTAGTAACCAGCAAGTCCAAGAAAACTCCTGACCTCAGTCACTGTCGTAGGTCTTGGCCATTTAGTGATAGCCTCAACTTTAGACGGGTCCATGGTGATACCATCATCTGATACAATATGAACAAGGAAAGCAACTTGTCTTAACCAAAATTCGCACTTCGAAAATTTGGCGTACAACTTCTTCTTCCTCAAAATCTCCAAAACTATCCGGAGATGTTCTTCATGCTCTTCTTCAGACTTGGAGTAAACTAAAATGTCGTCGATGAAAACAATAACGAACTTGTCGAGGAACTCATGGAAAACACAATTCATCAGGTCCATAAACACAGCAGGCGCATTGGTCAAACCAAAAGGCATAACGAGGAATTCGTAATGACCATATCTGGTACGAAACGCGGTCTTAGGAACATCTTGCTCCTTCACACGTAACTGATGGTAGCCAAACCTCAGGTCAATCTTCGAAAAGAATTTAGCTCCTTGCAGTTGAACAAACAAATCATCAATACGTGGCAGAGGATAACGGTTACGAATGGTAATACGATTGAGTTCACGGTAGTCGATACATAGTCGCATGCTTCCATCCTTCTTCTTCACAAACAAGACAGGTGCACCCCATGGAGAAACACTGGGGCGAATAAATCCGTTTTCTATCATCTCTTGCAGCTGTTCCTTCAACTCCTTCAGTTCTACAGGTGCCATGCGATACGGTGCCTTCGAAATCGGTTCAGCACCAGGAATTAACTCGATGCTAAACTCAACTTCTCTAGCTGGGGGAAGTCCAGGGAGTTCATCGGGAAAAACGTCAGTAAATTCGCAAACAACCGAAAGATTTTCAATGTTAGGACTCTCCAAAGATATGTCCTTAACAGATGCTAGAAAACCTTGGCACCCATGAGCAATCATGGTCCGTGCCTTCATAGCGGAAATGAGCTTAACAGATTTAAGAGGTTGAGAACCATGATAAACGAATTCGGGATGTTTTACGTCTCCAAAGATCACCGTTCTAGCATAGCAGTCAATTGAAGCTCTATGGTAAGCCAACCAATCCATGCCTAGAATGATATCAAAGTTGACCATATCGAGAGGATACAGATTTGCAAAGCGAATACGATCATCAAACAAAGAGGACACTTAACGTATTTATGATCAATGATCACGTGGTTTTTCATAGGCGTAGAAATCGATAAGTGATTTGTTAACGGTTTGGGCTTCTTAAGTTTCTTAGCAAATGTGATAGATATAATGGAGTGTGTGGCACCGGTATCAAATAAAACGAAGACAGCATAATCATCATTGAAAAGAGTGCCCGTAATGGTACCTGAAGTGCGCTCCGCCTGGTTACTAGTAGTAGCATAAACACGTCCAGTAGTAGTCGGCGGCTTGATGTAGTTTCCAGGAATCGCCGGGTTCTTCTTAGGGCAATCTTTAATCTTGTGAGCAGTGGAACCACAAGCAAAACAACCACCTGTGGCCTTGTAACACTGCCCCGGATGAGCCTTTCCACAAGTAGTACAAATAGGTGGGGGTGGCAAAACTTCAGCTGTCCTCTGTTGACCTGAAGATCCTGAAGCACGACCCTGATTTGTTCCTCGAGCTGCCTGATCCTTGTTGTAACGCTGGTTATTGTTACCTTGGTTCTGACGATCACTTCCATTCTTACTAGCATTTCTATTATCTTGACCCCTCGTCTCAGGGCGTCCAGTGTCAACATTCCTTCCTGACTGACCCCTCTGATCATAACTCCTATCCACTTGATTCCTCGAATCATAACTCCTGCCAGAGTTTCCCTTATAGTCATTGCCTTGCGTCCTACCTTGAATCCGATCACCATCGCGATTACGCTTGTTGGAACCCGAAACCTCATGAAAGATCTCAATGTTACGAGCTGCGTCATTGCAGGCGGACACATTCTCATACTCAATATTAAGCAATCGGTCCAACACCCACTTCTTCAGTCCCCACTTGAAGTGCTTAGCTTGACGCCTACCATCTCCAGCAATGGCTCCCACAAAACTCACCAACCTCATAAACCTACTCATGTACTCATTGGAATTCTCATAATCAAACTGGTAGATTGCCTGATAATCCCTCTCATACCTTTGCTGCTCAGCATCAGGGAAGTAACGGTTATAGAAGATAGTGTGAAACTCATTCCAGGTACAAGTTACAGCAAAAGCGTCTCCTTCTCTTGCTTGTTTGAGCGCCTTCCACCAATTTAGAGCATCACCTTCCAATTTGAATGCAGCCAAACGAGTCTTAAACTCGTCTCCACAACCCAGTACTTCAAACAACTTCTCAATATGAGTGATCCAGTCCTCGGCCTCAGTAGGAGTAGCAGCAGTTCTAAACGAAAGAGGCTTGAGCTTACCGAAACGCTCGAGCCAAGTGTGAATACCGACGGGTTGATTTCCTCCACCACTACCCGAAGCACCATTCTGATTACGAATGTTGTTGATCACCTGTTCCATCATCTCAGGTGTAGTAAGACCAGGGAAAAGAGAGTTGAGAGCATTCGCAATCACAGTATCCATGTTAGTAGCATCATCGTCTCCATCCGCGCCACCAGTAGTACGAGTTCGAACCATCTGAACGATTAGCAAAATGAACAAGGGTGAGATACGAAATGGAAGTACGCAGAAGGAATCCTAAAGTCTACCCAAATCCTCACAGGTCAAATCCTAAGCTCTAAAGTCTCAAAACCTAGGCTCCATATGTCACAGGTCCTGACTACAAGTCGTAAATTGTAACGCCCCGACCCGACAAGGGTAAAGGAATCACAAGTAATGGTGTCATATCAAAGCAAACATAAATATCCAAAAGAAATCTCAACATAAATATTGAAATAATCCAAGTCAAAAGACTTCAATACATAGGTCCCAGTGGAAAAATAAACTCCAAAAGAAACGTCTAAAAATAAGTCTAAATGGCATCATAAGATCAAAGCTAAAAATCTCTAAGGTAAGTCCACACAGCACTCATCCCAAAGCAATACCCAGCTCCAATGCTTAGATACCTGCCGCGGAAGAAAAGAAATGCGGCTGAGCTTCAAAAGCCCAGTGAACAGATATACAAGCAAAACGAATACGAAACGAGAACGAATACGAAATAAAGTGAAAGAAAGATAGTGAAATCATAATCATTTCAAAAGATAAATCAGGATATAAGAATAAGTTTTATAGCTAACTACCTCGAGCCCATACACATATGCCATATCATAAACATATTCATACTCACATAAGGCAACATTTGTAGGGGAGACCTACCAGAGTTATGAAGGACGTGCATGCACGCAGCATCAATCATCAAACAAACATATAGCATATAACATAAAATATATAACATATAACAGATCTAGGATGCACCCATACGCCACACAAACATACATTGATAATATAATATAAATTGAGCTCATAACAAATATCAGATAAGGGACGTGGCAGAACTTCACTCTACTGCCCTAGAGTCATGTCAGAAGTGCATTGCTGACACGGACATGGAACCCCCATGACTAGTTAATAATTGGCTCGGGTGTCAAACTATCTTAGGTCAAATAAGAATGTCATAACTGACATAGATCATATTTTATCAAATGTTTAGTCATGTTTTCAAAATCAAAGGTTTTATGATTCAAAAATCAAGTTCAGATAAGCAACAACTCAAATAGACACATTAGGGTTCATAGAAAAGGCTTAGGAAATCCTAATATGAAAACGAACGAAAAGTAAACGTTATAAGAAACCTTTACTGAAAAGGTCAGAATATCTGTACCTTATTCCAAAGCAAATGATCGAAAAGAAGACACAGGGAAAGCAAAGAATTACTCCTTCTTCACAGAACCTATACACATTAATGGTCGTATATATTATTAATGATTCCATAATCGTCGAAATGATCTTTTAATATTTTAGGGTTTTATAATTAATATTGTAGATTAGGGTTCATGTGTCATTTATTAAAGTTTAGGGTTAAATGTGAAAATAGTTTATAGGTCGTAACTCACACATAAAATAACGAATTACTATACTTAGTTTCAAAACCTTAATCAACTCTCATTTATATTCTAGGGTTTTCTCATCTTTAATATCTCATTAATATGCTTTTACTTACATGTTACGTCTTTTAATGACTCGTTACCTAACCTAACACGTCATAAAAATAATCTTTCCTTTTTATGTTTCACCATATACGTTATGATTTTATGTGACATACAAGTTACTTATTACTCGCATTAACTCACAAACCATTAGGGTTTCCTTATTCGATTAACATATCAAACTAGGGTTTACTTTTACATGACCCTTACTTACTTAATACACTTTCAAAACTTATACATGGTTCGGTTCAATCTAGGGTTTTCGGCTATTAGGTTTTACGCAAGTCCTAGCTCATTTACATACTTAACTCATTCAAGTTATCATGTTTTTATACCTTATTCGAATGTCATGCATGGTTCGGCCCTAATTACATAGGTTCGGTCCTTATTAATTCGACACAACCATGACCCGATTCAATATTACATATTACGTACGTAACTCTTTAATACTTGTAAGGTTTAATGATTAGGGTTTCCTTGTTTTGGTTTCCATTCGGTTCGGTCACAAACAAAACAACAAACTCGACAAAAACATAACATATAACAATATACAAACGCAAGGTACATCAAAGGAATACGAGAATGGGTTATACCTTGACTTGGTTGAGCAAAAATCTCGACACCTATGGTGTTTGATATTCGGCCGAGCAAGAGCAAAGAAAAGAAAAGAGGCAACAATAAAACTAGGGTTTCACTTTTGAGATTATATGTTGTATATATAGTAGTTGTACTTAATTTAAGCTTGGGAGATCTTTGGGTTTTCGGTTTGGCCCAACCGAACACAACCCATACGCATGCCTTATGGGCTTCTCGGCTTGAGTCCACACGAAGCAAAACAAACACGACCCAAATCATTTACGAAACGTTAAATCTTCGTCGTACCAAAATCGATCACGTAATATATTTTAGTTAGGTTTTAATTATTCACAAGTTAACTTTTAATTTCATTAAATGTTATAAATATAGTTTACGTATTTTATAAATTTCAATTCTAAGGGTATTTTAGTCTTTAGTCAGATTTTAGATTTTCAGGTTTTACATTCTCTGTCTTCCATAGTTAATTCTGAACCTGAGAGAAGCATCTTAACATTATCCCAAACTGCCTTTGCATCGGTGTTGTGATTGATCAGCTTGTAGATGTCTTTAGGAAGACCTTGAAGAACAATGTTTGAAGCCCTGATATCTGCATCGAATCTCTTTTTCTCCTTATCATCAAGCTCATCATACATTTTAGGTCTGTCCATTCCGTAAACAGGAGTTCCATCTTCATTAGTATCAAGTATGTCTCTAGTCGTCTCGACTCGATATGGTCCTTCATCAATGGATTTGAGAATGTTGACACCATTTTCCTTTCCAAGGCAGTACAATCTGATTCGTTGAGCCCAAGAATCGTAGTCAGTTCTGTCAAGCATGGGTGGACGAGTATCTGAGCCAGCAGCTTGAACATCCTCGGCAACAGTGGAGATGATAGTAGGAACGTTGGTAGACATGTTAACAGATTATACGGGATTTTATAACTCTATGATTAAACCGGGAAATAGATTCTTTCACGGGATTTTACTAAATCAAGAGAAAACCGTAAACAATCACCCAAGTCGCTAGAAGATAATGCACCAAGTCGCTAACACCTAATTCGTTACACCACTAAGTCGCTAGAGTCCCAAGTCGCTAGACACATGCAAGTCGCTAAGTAGTAACTCGCTCAGCTTCAAGTCACTAGCAAAATTTTGGCAGCAATTCGCTACTCAAGTCGCTAAAGATACAAGTCGCTAAAGAGCAACTCGCTACAGACCAAGTCGCTACCACTAAGTCGCTACCTGTGGTAGAAAGTCCACTACTTGTACTTTAAGTCGCTAGTTCTAAGTCGCTAGGTCTAAAACTGTAACTCGCTACACATTTGTAAAGCAAGTCGCTACGAAGAAAGTATTCCGTGTGTTAAGTCGCTAGCAAGAAAAAACCACATAAACATCACTTTTCAATCCAAAAACAACCCAACCAAGATGATTCAAGCTTACCAAATGAAAACCTAAACACTTGTGATGATTCTAAACATAAAAGTACTAACAAAATCCAAACTTTAACACAAGAAATCAACTAAATGATGCACAAACCACTAAACTTTTTCAAACTAAAAAACCACCTAAAAACCACTAGAAATCCAAAGATGTGCAAGATATGATCTAACCATGGCTCTTGATACCAATTGTTAGATATTAGTTTTCACATACACATCAAACCATAACAACAAGGTGGCGAATATGTGGAATTCTAGAGAGAGAAAGTTAGAGGTTTAGGGAACTTTAGTGAGAGAAAGAAAATTCTTATTATGAGCTCTAACTCTCTACCTTGGAAGGTAGAGAGTATTTATAGTCTTACATAAAATGCCACACCTCGGGCTGTGGATCAGGCATACAGTGGGTAAAGACCCGTCCGTCCTCCACGGTGTTACTTAACTAAATACCACTTAACTTAAAATAACTACGACTACGAGCTTTCTAACGATTACATATACTTGAGGTGACCGACTCTTTAATACCTGGAATTTCTAATTCCTAACACATGATCACCACTATTAAAAAATAATCACTTTATACAAACACATCTCTTACACACTCACAAACAAAAAAAAAATAATATAAAGGTGATGGTAGTCACCACTATGTACAATTTTTAAAAGTGATTAGACCTATTTTATAAAGAGTGGTGCATGAGGGAGGTAATAGAGTTGATGGCTCACCCTCTATAAAACCAGCATAAGACTTGTTTTTATGGTGGGTGATCGTTCACCTTTATGGTGACCATCACGCACCACCACCATAAAAACACCCCATGGTCACGCGCGACGCAAGAGAAAAAAGAAAGACAGGGGTGATCGTGATCAGCTCTCACGAACCGAGGAAAAAAAATGGGTTAACTTTTTTGTGGGCCCATCCAAACGGTAACATACATTACAATTTTATCTGCCTATAAATGGCCACATATCCCATCATTTTATACACAACTTTTCATTCTATCTTTATATTTACTCTCATTATCATCTTCAACAGGATGTCTCAATAATACACTCCAAAAACAAAACCCCAAAACATCAACAACAAAACACCCAAACACCCAATTTAATTTTTCGTTTAAGTCCTGCTCCACCGGTAAACTTTCGAGTCCCGTTTTTTGTTTACGAAAACAAACAATACCAAATGTTGGTCATCTAAAAACAAAAACAAGGACAAATAGACAAACTCCTTTATATGAGCCGAGTGGAATCCACCTTAAAAGGGTGTTGCATATGAATCTGGCGATCAAGGGGAAGTGAAATTTACCATATTAGTGTACGTTTTTTATTTCGTACGTTTAAGTTTTTACTACCTCCGTCTTATATTAATTGTTCAGTTTTGACTTTTGAAGTCTTTCTTTTTCAACTTTGACTTTAAATATTTTTGTTTGTGTCACATAATATTTAATAAAAGTTATACCAATAAAAAATACACTTTAAACACAATTCATTCATATATTTTGCATAAAGTATTATATAACACAAACTAAAATATTTGAGGTCAAAATTGAAGAAAAAAATACATAAAAAAGTCAAAATGGACAATTAACATAAGACTGCGAGAGTAATTATAAATGCAATGTTTTTAAATTATAAATAAAAGTTTAATTTAGGGTGTGTTTGCTTTAAAAAAAAATCTTACTACCCGTCTTACTCTTACCAGTAAGAGGAGGGCATACGTTTTGCTTGTTTGTTTTTTTCTTTTGAGTAAGACCCAGTTAGACATATAACATCTTACTCAGTAAGAGGTGGGGGACTTGTCTTACTGCCTCTTACTCGTTTTGTAAACTTTATATAATATATTTGATTATTTATTAACTATGTTATATTTATGATAAAAAGTCTTGTTTCATATTTACATAAGTTATTTATTATCGCATTGCGTTGGTTTAATAAACAAATTGCAAAAACAAGCACTTAAAATCATTCGGACAATTATACAAAAACAAACAACATTATTTCGTTCAGATTTTGACTTTCTAGCCACCTCTTACCAGTAAGACGTGGTAGTCAGATTCAAACCCAAAACATCTTAATGAAACAAACACATCCTTAGTTTTCAATTAAGTTTATTAACAAAATTATTTTGGTATGGATAAAGGTGATGACATAAAAGCTGAAATGTGATAATAATGGTGATGTACTGAATAATGACGTGTCGCTGATATGGATGTGAAAGTAAAGGTCATCATAAAAACCTGTCTAAGGTTTGGTGCTTTGCAGTATGTTTAATATGAACCTAGTACACTAATGATATTCCATATACCTCGTAGAAATAATTCTAACCTACCCACTCGGTTCGCCTAACTGCACCTTTGGTGTTCTTTGATCGTGCAATTGTTGGTTAGCTCCAAGCTCATGTATTTTATACTTTAAAATTTTGTGTTGCACAAAAGATAACATGATTGAAAGTACTACGATTTAAATACATGTATTTGTATAAGCGCACATACATATATATATATACTAGAAGGGTACCCGCACAATGGGGCGACGGGTACCTGGTGCATAATTTTACGGCGAGCAAATATTTTTTATCTATATGTTTTTTCTAACAGTAACTTTACGAATGAATGACAACTTTTAATTAAAATAACTATAATCAATAACAATGCAAATTATTTCATATCCAAATAAAAGTTGTCATTCTATTGCTATAATCGGAGAAGCAAATCTTATTTATTTCTACTGTAGGTAACCGAACACCAAGATGAGAGTAGATTTATCGAATTTTGTGTGTGTCTTTTGATCGGTGCTCGGAAAAAAAAAAAAAGTGTGTTTCGTATTGGTGTTTGTCTTGTTAGGTTGGCTTATATACCATTGAGGTTTGGGTTGTTACAAGTCGACAATTAATGGACTGTATAAATATTTGACTGTATTAATGGATTGTATAAATATTTGGAAGGATGTTACTTTTTATTTATGAAAATTGTCATGAAAGTTATATGGTGAATAACATTATGCTTATTACTTTCCTATTAAAGAAATGTTTTTGGTCTTAAAATTTTTAAGACTTTTTTATTTAGAAAGTCCCAAACACTTTATAAAGTAGTATAGATATTTGTGTATATATTATAAAAACATTTGGTATTCTTATACATTTATAAAAAAATACTTATTATGGTTTGGCTTGCGAGTTAATCTAATCTATTACGGAGTATTGATTATCCTGCCAAACAATTCCACTTGGGTAGTGGTGATATTCATGATAACCACTTCACTATCACATCACCTCTTTTTCTATAAATTTTATTCCGTCCAAACGCACATGATTAAAAGGAGGTTAAAAAGAAAAGAAAAAACAACCAACGATTTTATAGCCTTTATTTTCAATATTCGTACTATATATCTATACTATATAAAATGGAAAAATGGTCAAAGTGGAAAAAGTGAAAAATATTGAAAGTTGAATGTTGAAAACATGGTCAATGGAGAGAGAAATAAATAATATAATTAATACTCTTATTAAAACACCCCATTACTTAAAAGTACAATAATTTATTCACATTGTACACCCAATTAAAAGCACATCTACAAAATTAAAAACAACCAATTGAAACCGATACCGGGTTGACCTGTTGAAACCGATACCGGGTTGACCCGGGACGCTTCAAACCTGGCGGGCTGACCCGGTTTAATTTGACATTTTTTCGACCCAACCTATCGGTTTGACTCGGTTTAAATCGACCTGTTTTTTTATCAGAACGGTTCAACCAGTTGAATCACCCGGGTGAAATCGGGTTTCAAATTTGACAAAATTATATGAGAAATGATGAAGTAGTTGTGGAACCCGTGATAATTTTTTTGAAAGGAGAGACCAAGTAATTGTAGTTTTTGGTTTATTTTGCTTTGACACATGTAATTTGTCATTTGTATAATGTTATTTTAAAAAATGTTGCTCTTGCACCATTTAAGGGACTAGCATATATGAATCGTCGTTTAAATGTTACTCCCTCCGTCCCAAAATTATTGTCCCATATTGACTTTTTTAGTCTTTCTTCTACAACTTTGACCATAATTATTTTTGATTGTGTTATATAATACTTGATGAAAAATATATGAATATATTAGGTTTTAAATGTATTTTCATTTGGTATAATTTTCATCGAGTATTATATAACACAAATAAATATATTAATGGTCAAAATTGAACAAGAAAGACTGGTCAAAATCAAATGGGACAATAATATATATTGTATAGCCTTTGTCCAGTGTATCAATAATGTTATGTAAGTTAATTAAAATCACAAAAATAATATAGTATAGTTATCTTTAGCGATAATTATTTGTACCTCAAACAAATAGCTTTGAACAATGCATAAATATCTATACAAATTGATAGTACAAAATAATCTTATATGGTGATATCCAATTTGCAAAGTTACAATTTTAAAAGCCACACACCAAATGATAAACGTTACACATGTAAAAAAAAATAGTTATCACTGCCTAAATTACTGACAAAACAAGAAAAGCGGTCACACATGTTGGTTATACCTCTAAACTACAATATAATATTGTCAACTACATAATACCGTTGCTTTTTGTAATGCTTGAATTTATTATTACTAAAAATCTTAATAACTTAAAACAATCCTATTAGAAAATATACTCACACACTTAGATCGACTCCACATAATTTTTTAAAAAACTATATATTTATGCTGCTATGCAACCACGCATCAGAATTGTAGTTATTCGAAAACGATTCTCTAATGCTACAAATACAGTTTGTTGAAAGAAACTTATGGGTCGTCGGAACTTTGCAGAAAATAGACATCGCTGCCGCTAGGCGCGGGTACTCGTCTAGTAATACAATAATAGTTAGTAAAGTGTTACGTAGTACTATGTAGGATTATCTAGATAATTTCTTTTTTTAATTTAATTGTCAACTGTTTAAAATAAATAAAAAAGTTTGATCAAATCTATTATATTGTTTTTGCTTGAAATTTTATTACAAACTTAAAAAAAAAAAAAAAAAAAAACTTTAATTAATTAGTTAAAACTAAAAATGTTAATAAGTAAAAAAGAAAAAATTATAATATCTTTAAAAAAAAAAGTTAATTTGCACACTATAAGAGGGGAGGGAGTGGACTCGGGTAGGGCTTCGGTGCCGATCGGTAACACCGCCCCCACCTAGTCGGGTAGGCAAAATCGGGTACCAAATCGGGCTGGGAAGCCGATCGTGGTGAGGAAGCTTTTTTTGTGTGTTGTGTTAGTGATGTGTTTGTGTTTGCTGTGTTAACATTTTATTCAAAATATTTTTTTGTTAACATTTTATTCAAATAATTTTGTACTAATAATTCATTTATTCAAATAATTTATGTATTAAAAATATATGAAAAAAAAAAAAAAAAAAAAAAAAGGTAGGAATAGGTGACCACCCTCCCTCCACTTTGGGTAGTGTTAGAGTAGAATTAGATAGTTTTGAGTTGGAGGGTTTTTATTGAATAGAGGCGATGTGACAATTTGGGTAGTATTGGCTACTAGGTGACCACTGACCACTCCCCCCCCCCCCCCCCCCCTAAAATTTGATTGACACTCTTGAATGAACACGTACAGTAAGCATCATGTGATCTATGTACAATTGTTTAATGCAAATAATAGAGTATCTCAATAAATTTTGAAGTGTGCAAATCGGCTCTCTTCTTAAATTGTGCGTCTTTTGTCGAAAAAAGTTTATTTTGAGACGAAGTGAGCAACATGTTTGTTATCGTCGATTAAGCAAGCGAAATACATGTTTATATTCACTTGATTTCATTGAAGTTATAAGAAATGATTACCTTGTCAACTTTAAAATTCAATTTTAATTAATTTAAGGGTTTATGCTCTCATAACTAGCTGTTAAAAAAGAAATGAAAATAGATAGATTACGTGTGACACTAAAAATAAGTACAGTAGCTCTTTATAGTATGAAAGTAGTACAAGTTTCTCTGTGGACTAAGACAAATTAGGTAAACATTAATCTAATCTATAATTAACAAACTTTAAGGTCTAAAAGAACTCCATGAAAATGCAACATGCTTCCCATAATGTTGATCTTGATGCAGATTGCGTGATACTTTAGATTTCTACCAAGAAAATTTTGTTAGTTAGGTTTAAGGGACTATAAAATCACTTTAGAGTGATATAAAAAGAGTGTTATGAAATGGTCACGTTAATCTCCTGAAAAAGAAAGACTTTACTCGGTTTGAGTTTGTGTGTCGGTGAGCTCAAACTCAGTGAATTAGTCGTTCAAAAAGTCGGAAAACATGCTTAAAAAAATGTTATGATTTAATCAAGTTTAAACTATGATAATAGAAACCAAAACAATTATACTAATGTTTCTAATAATTACCATTAAAGCTTAAATATTTCATAGATTAATATAGCATGAGGCATTCCTCTAATTAAATAATTGTCAATTCCTCATTAATGCAAAATGAATTTTTTTGTAATGCAATAAGTATTTTCCGATTGTTATACGCAAAGAAAGTGAAATATTTATGATTTTTCAAGTTTTAAGTCACTCTATCTAAGTACATTGCATGTTAAGTTTGCTAAGATAAAAGATAGTAAATGTGATTAAATAAACACAAATCGTTTATAATAAGTACATGATAATTATATTTGTGAGATGTTATGTAGAAGATTTGAACTTGGAACAAGTGGACTTAATTTGTTGTCATAGACGGGCGAACTGAAGGGTTATCAGGAGTGCCCGTGAATCACAAAGATTTTTTTCTGAGCACTACAAATTCATGTCAAAATTACTAATTTAAAAAAAAAGAACCATATATTAACAGAAAAAAATGTTCAATTTTTCATAAAATCGGTCTGGCACTCTTTATGGAACATGATCAAATAACAATGTATTAATCTCAAATTTTCACATTTATCATTATGTTTTGATTAGTACCAAATTAGATTAAACATAGTAAAGTCTTCTGGTTTTAATCTTTTGTATCTCATTGTTTAAGCTAACTAGCCGGGTACCCGCGCGTTGCAGCGGCGGGTACCCGTGTGATTATACTTTTTGACGATAGCAAGGTTTTTCCGATACATTACTTTTAAAGAAGGAAAAAAATGTCTAACATAGGTTATTAATTGAAAATTAGTTATATTAATTGCACTTTTGGTTACAAGTTTAGTGGTTACTTTTATTAGAAATGTTTTTGGTCTTAAAATTTTTAAGACTTCTATATTTAGAATGTCCTAAACACTTTATAAAGTAGTATAGATAAGTATAATAAACACAACGATAAAAAGAGGCATAAATTAATGAGCTTTAATTATTTTAAGGAAGTTTTATAAGGTGGTTGAAACTTGAAACATGTGCACTTCAATATATACTACACGAGTACTCATTCATAACAACGAGATTTTATAGTGACAGATTATTTAGTGATAAAAAAGTTTATAGGTTATAAACGAAAAATAATAAAAGTTTGAATATTTGAGGATTAAACATAGTTTTTTGAAACCTTGTTATCTGGGTGGTTCAACTGGTTGAACTATTCCTGGGTGGGTCAACCCGACGGGTTGGATCGAGCACATATCAAATTAATCTGGGTCAACCCGCCGAGTTTGAAGCGTTCCGGGTCAACCCGATTTTCGAGGTGTAGTAATAGTTTTCTTTAGAAATATATGTTTTTAACATTTTTATTTTTAGTTTCAACTTTTTACTTTTCATTTTTTGGCTTTTCTTTTATATATAGTATACGCGGGTACTCTGTGACGATTAACCGGAGAAATAGATCTCGATGAGGCCTGATTTACATATCGGTTTTAACGGGTCCTCTCTGGTTCGTTTTCGGATGGCTTTTATTCGTTATCCGAACCGGTGGCGACACCGGTTCCCGGTTGAACCCTTTGGTCCGATCCGGTTTTCAAAACTATATGTACCATCAACTTGTTAGCTTGTATGAAACTTTGTGTATTTTATTAATTTGTATAATGTGTATAATAACATGTACTTTTTATTTTATGGTGTTTTAAAAATAACATTAATTAGTGTGTTTAATTATATTATATTCTGAATTATGTTGTAGCTTGTTTAAATTGTATATTGTGAAAATTTTTAGTAAGGGGTGTTTTAATTTTTGTATTTTATTTGGTGAATATGCTTTTAGTTGATTGTACAATATAAATAAATCATTGTACTTTTAAGTAATGAGTATTTTAATAAAAGTATTAATTAGACTATACATTTTTCTACATTTGACTAATTTTCAACATTCAACAATTTCACTTTGACCATACAATTTTTATATGTAGTATAGATATCGCCAAGTATTAAATCTACATCTAGTAATTATTATATATGCTAAAAGGCAGGACATCAACTTTTGCAAATGCACGCATTAAATGCAAACTTTCCCAACTTGGCAAAAACAGTCCCTGAGGTTCAAGTGGCGCTGCAAAATAAGTCATGCATCATTAATTACTAACTATAGCAATCTGGCAAAAATAGTCCCTAAGGTTTAAGCGATGTTGCAAGGTAAGTCCTGTAGAATTAATTGCTAACTATAGCAACTTGGCAAAATTAGTCCCTGAGATTTAAGTGTCGTTGCAAAGTAAGCCCTGTAGCATTAATTGCTATCTATTGCAATTTGGCAAAAATAGTCCCTAAGGTTTAAGTGTCGTTACAAAGTAAGTCCTTTGAAGCCAATCCCGCTACATCGCGCGGGTTTCTACACTCGTGAAGAACTAAACATAAATATAGAAAGCGTCCTACATAAGTTATAGATGCAGTAAGTATAAATCTTAACCTTCCAATAATATGTGTGTTGAATCTGTGCAAAGTGGCTTAAGATTTAAGAAGATGCTTATTTCAATTCCTTAATCCTCATCTAGTTAATTGTGCTTTACAGAATATCCAATAATATTAACATTTTTTTTAACAAATCAAATTCCCCTTTTTTGTCGCCATAATAACCTTTAAGCATGAAACCCAAGAATCCCGAGCTCTCGCCACTAGGCTATACTTTCGTATTTAGATGCCGTTTTTCTTTTTATTTTTTTCCTTTTTTTTCTTTTCTTCACAATCTTTACGCCATAAATCTATCACTCCATATCCTAAGCATGATTTGAACTCACAATCATTTAATTAGAGAACTGCTCATACAATATAAGCTACTTATGATCTTTTATAGTAATATTTATTACCATCTTTATGTAGCTCATTTGACTTCATTTTACATGATCGAAACTAGTTACGTGTTAAAAATGTTTGACTATTATTTAGTCTATAAAGTGGTCGGCAGTACAGTGCATAAAGGCAACTCCTAAAACTTTAGCATAAAGGCAACTACGCCTAATGCGGCTTCAATATTTTTAAAAACGATGCACGTGTTTTTTTAATACTAAACGGTTGTAATTAACATGCAAAGACATAAGAATATGAGGTGATTAAAATGCACGAGGAAGTTAATTACTACTAATTATGACATATTAGACCATTTGTAAGTGTTTAGTACTCCGTACAAGTTAAAATGAGTTGTGTTAGGTTTGCCCATATATATTTTTCTTTTGCTTTTGAGTCAATTACAAATTTTGTTCTTGCACACACTTACACATTTCATTTTAAAACTTTAATAATTATACCACTCATCTTTATACTTGACTCGTCCTGTGACCGTTAAGTATAGAGATGCGAATCAAAGAAAGGAAATTTGTAGTTTTCTCTTTAGTTTAAAACTTAATAAAGAGTAAAATTGAAAAACGTTTAGACCAAATTGCAAATGCATCCTGTATATGGTGGTTTGTTTGGAATTTTTGAAATAAGCTGATTTTCGGTTTGAGTTCCCTTCTAAAGGCGACGTTATTTGATGATGTAGAGGCTCAGTCCTTTTTTTGGTGTAGTTATAGATGTAAGCTGGACTGATTGAGTGAAAAACCCGTCTCTTATTATTTTGTGTTGGAAAAATAGTTTTGCAAATTTTTGGACACTATTTAATATATGTATATGTTATATATATTTATATTTCTTGATAGCTTTGCGTTCTCTTTGACGAGAGCTTCGCAACGAGCTAAAGCGTGTCCAAAATGGAGTTGAAATGAATGAGATATCGTGTCTCACAGTGAAGGCACTTGAAACACAAAAATTGGGTTTTGGGAGAGTATCCCACATCGCCTAAAGAAGGAAATGAAAGCATGTTTATAAGAAAATCTTGGTATTGGCTACCAAAATATTTTAGTTGGTTTTACTCCAACACCTACGTGCGCGCGAGCAGGGTGGGGTGTAGATTTCAGGATTTCTAGGCCATAATGAGTTCGAAGCTTCTGAACTCATGCGAGCCCACGCGACCTGTGAACACGAATGCAGCTCCGAAACCTCGCATACGTGCGTATCTTTTTGCTGCAAATTCGAGATTCATTTTCCTAAATTCTGTGAATCTATTTTTGGAATAGATATGAAACTTATTGACAAAGTTTACAGATTGTTGCTGTGTAAATAATATATATGCAAATCGTGTTATTGTTTTAACAGATTTGCATATTTGTTTATTTTCAGGCAAATATTTTATCTTGGTAACCAAGATAGGTTTAGCCTATAAAATAAACGGGTCCTTATTCAGTTTTCTGCACAGAAAAATACTGCTCCAATACAGACGAATTCCAGCAATTCTTCGATTAGAAACGCACAAGTTTTCAGCGATCTTTCAGGCAAGTTTTCAGGTCCGGCTGTGCAACAGCTTTGGACGTTGTACCCTGGGAAACAGACGGCGAATCTGTTTTAAGGGAATCGTGTTAAACACGAGCCTCGTTCCACGACCTTTACTGCTTTAATTTAATTTTCGATATAGAGTATGTCTTCTGCTTCTACCTTTTCTGTCTGTATTTAGTTTTCTGTTATTTTAATTATAATCTGATTTATTATTAAAAAGTGTACACCGTTTCACACATTTTGTAATGTCTGTTTCTCTAACGTCTTTCAGACATTTTGTAATGTCTGTTTCTCTAACGTCTTGTTAGTCTTTTAATAAAATCCGTTGTTAAAAAAAGAAAAATGCTGTATGTATAATTTTGTTGTGCTATTGTCGTTTTTTTAATTGTAGAGGTGCGCCTGAACTTTCAAAGATTATTCATACCTTCTCATGCAATCTTTTAAAAAAAATGTCAAAAGAATTGTCATATACTACTAAGAAATAATGGTGACTTTTATGCATGCATTAGTAATTTAGTATTAGTACATAAATAAACCAAAACTTTTATTTGCATAACGTGAAGAAAATTAATAAAAGGTCAACAAAGTCTAGTTTGACAATTTCTAATACGCAAGATGTCAAATACGACATTACTACATGAGCTAAACCCAACCAAGTTTTTGAATTAATTTCAACAATATTTTCTCCTGGAAATTTACTGTAAATTACATGAATTTTACTTGCGCAAAGTAAAATACACTAAATGGTCTTGATTTTCTGAAATGCATTAGGTAAAAAAGTTTGTGGTTAGTTTAAATGAAATGTACATGGTAGATTTTAGTTATGGTTTCACAACTGGACTTAGGAATGATCAAGTGGTAAAAATGCAAGATTTCAAGTTCAAATCACGTTTTGTGCAAATTCTGAAGTTGTCATGTTAACCTCCTCGAAAGAGAAAGCTTTACTAGCTTGAGTCCGCGTTGGGGTAATTAATTCAAAAACCATGATTATCATAAAAGAACACCATGGGTTGAATATTGTCCTTGCCATGAAAATGAAGAAAATGTGAGATCAAATATATATAAATGTACACGTAACAACTAACAACATCATATCGTATTTACATCGTATTTTGTTGATTGTTTGCAATTTTAGTTTTCATATCATGGCTAGGCCATAACTTCGTATTTGTACAAACACTTTCGAAAATTGGAAACATTACATGTGTCTATGTCATCTACTTGAATTCATTTTCGCACGCAAAATTTGTACACCATCTATACATTAAAAAAAATCTCTTATCTATTACTAATACCATCTATTCATGAGCACCTAATAACCGTATGATCCAACTTGCTCCCATGATACATTGACTATTCTTTCATACAATACGTACATTACATTTCAAGTAAAATTTTCTTTTGTTTCAAGTGGATTCGATCCGTCGATTCCTCAAAGAAGAACACCTTACATCACATCGCCGGTTCATCTAGATATCGCTAAGCCAAAGACCCTTTGATCTTTTAAAGCAATGCAACATTTGTTGTTGTATATAATCAACTAGACAATCATGTTGGCCATACATGTGCTCGCTTGCTGACCATGAATTTGATGTCTATCATATTTAGGTTTTGCATCACTATCTTCCTCATCATCAACACCGCTAGCAATACAATCACTATTAATATGTTGTCGTCCACAATTAGAACATATACAATGATATGCCACCACCTAAAGAAAATCAATAACTTCTAACCAATCATAACCATACATAAGTGTTAATGGAGATTGGAAGTAACACGAAAAGAAATGTATGGCCAGGGGCGAACCTTAGGGGGTTTTCGGGAACCCGATGGTTATTTGCATCAAAGTGTAAATTTTCGTATAAATACCTGATTTTTTTTTAAAAAGAACTTGGTCTTGAGATTTTATGTCACATAAATACATGTTTTATTTAGTTATTCTATTGATAAATACGTCTTATTTAGTTATTCTGCCTGATTACTTAGAATCTGAGGTCCGCCTCTAAATGTATGGCCATGCAACTTGCATGGTTTAATTATTTAAACAAAATTATTAGAAAAACTTAAATCACTCATTACATTGGTTGCAAACTTGCAACTAGCCAATGATAGTTGGACACAACCATCCAACATTATGATAGCTTCAATAATAATCTCCCAACATATTTGACCTTAGAATTTTGTGTGCATATCAGGTATAATTAAAAAAGTCAATGTGGATTTGTTTTATAATATGCCCATGGTATAGTAGTTTACTAATAATGGGTATATGGTTATACTAATAAAGTGTGAATAAGATAACACTAAGTTACATGACAATACACAATGTTACATAAGTTTTTTCAATATATATTATGTGCAACTTTAACTTAATACTCCGTAATTTGTAAAATTTCAATTAATATGACCAAGTAAGCAGTAGCTTTAACTTTTTGAAAACTAAATCATTGTATTTTCCTAAAATGCCCCTAGTCATGAAAACATGTCTTGATTGACTTGGGTCCATTATGTCCCCATGAAAGGTCAACATATTTGGAGTAGAGGGGAGGTCCCTATTTCATTAGTATTTTGAATTTTTATTTATATATTTATATTCTTTGACCTCTCTAGACAAGAATGTAGTTGTTTGAGTCTCATGTGGAATTTATTTGAAAGCAAAAATTTTTATAATGCCAAGTACGTTAATTTGTTTAACAATGGTATATATGAATCTCTGCATTTCTTAAGCACGTTCTAAGTCTACAATGAATGTAAAAATAATCAAGTTACTTTGTCAATTTATTGTGTTGTATATGCAAATGATATCCAAATTCAAACAAATGCGATGTAGAGGTTAAATATAATGACCTCAAAACAAACAAGTTATCTAAAGTTAAAGACCCGTCTTCCTATCGGTGCTAAGCCAAAGATCTAGACACAAAGCTTGATTACAAGCAGGGCGGATCTACATTTAACACAGGATATACACGTGCATATAAGTGAGCCAAGTAAAGACTCGAGTCCGGTCGAAGCTTACAAAGGCCTCTTCTTATGGTGTTAATCAGGAGTCCATGATTGATTCTAAGCTCTAAACTTTTCGTTTTTAAGTTCTAATCTTTTTTTTTTTTTCTTTTTTTTTTTCATGAGTAATAATTGGTTTTATTGGCCGACATTAGAAATGTTTTGATGGCCCATTATGTGATAGCATTCTTGGTTTATTTGTGGATGAATTATATAAGTGCTACTTGGCTAATTTCGAGAGCCTAGATTCAGTTTAGCCTTCAAAGTTTACAATAATGACAAATTTAACCCTAGATTAATTATAAGGTATGTTCCTAGTTAGAACTTAGAAGTTACGTTTCTCATTTATGTTCATTTCCATTTAGAGGGTGTTTGAGATTGCGCTTTGTTAGTGATTATATGCTTATTGCGTTTTCCAAACGTGATTTTGTGCAAATGTGATTTTTCTCAAACACCCCCTTAGTGTTCTTTCAAGAAAGTTTTAATATAATGTTCATACGAAACAGGTTTAACACAATTGGTTTAGAGCATGAAACAATATATATGATTCAATCAAATACTCGTAAAGGAGTTGAAATTTTACTCAGCTTAAACAACAAGAAGTTAAGTTTTGATATGTTCGAATATTTGTTGATACAAAAGTTGGGCGTTCTTAGTTTGGACTCCGGTTCTCGTATCAATTTGATCTTGATGCTTGAGACCTGCGCACTAAGTAAACAGAAAACACCGTTAGGCTTATCGTGGGATTGTCTCCCACGATTATCCTCCGGCGTGAGAGTAAGTAATCGGTTTTAGGGTTTTAGTGAAGAGTTAAGGTTTGAAATCGTCCCTTTAATGAGGGCTGGGATGCCCTTTATATACACACGAAACCCTTATTGATTTGGTGTTCCCCAAACTTCGGCGTATCCCGCCTAAGTCGGTTATTAAACACTTATCTCCCAAGATAAGAGATATCCGATATCATAAGCCATAAATAACTTTGGGTTTGGGCCTTCGTGAGCCCAAACCGTTATCTGGTTAGCCCAGTCGTACTGGGCTCGCTAGTAGCGGTCATTGGTCGGGTTCGTGACCCGAATGCGGACTATACGTCATCATATTTCATGCTAAATAATGTAATATGTCTAGTTCAAACTACTCAACGAACACAAAAAAAGGGTCGATCAAGACTCTTTTTCATGTATGGTTTTAATTTCAATTTTCAAGTACTTGCGAAACCATATTCTTAACTTTTACTGATAAGACAACATTTTGAGTATTTGAAAGGACCTTAATGGTAATGTATGATGATAATGAATAGCATCACCTTCTCATCTAGTGGAGCCACAAAACCGCAAGAAGATTGATTGAAAAGAAAGGAAGCCACACAAACACAAACAAGGTAAAGGGTGTATATCACAATTATGGATTTGGCATTAAGCATAGATGATAATAATCCAGACAAAGCATTGAATGCAATAACATTTATTATGTAGGACATGAAATATACGCGTAGTTTTGGACCTACACGTGAGGTTATGGTGTGAAAGATGGCCATGCATGCCCTTCGTAATTAATCATTGGCATAATATGGTATAACTGTAATACGTTGTGTGATACATGCTAGGGTGCAATAGCTATGCGTGTATATAGCAGATAGTGCTGAGCATAACAGATCATGGACCGGATCAAATCGAGAAATTAGACAGATTTGGACTGACTGGTCCACCTTTTCTCTCATATTCGGCCTTCGGTCCAGTCCGGTCCGATCCGGTTCGGTCTTACGCAAAAACCGGCTACACGCTTTGTTGAACTGGATCGACCGACGAACCGGACCAAACCGAACCGACCTAAACCTGGACCGAAAATTTCGGTCCGGTGTTTTGGGGAAAAACGATTTTTGGTCCAGTCCTGTTTTAAGACCGTGCTCAGCCTTAACCGCAGGATCATGTGTTTGTACGTCTATGTTAATGATTTTAGTATCATCGACCATTTTATGTGATTGGATTTATGGGTTTATCAAGTTTAGCCTATTATACAAGCTAGGAGATGTGGAGATACTCGTGCAAGCTAACTTGATATCGCTACGATAATAACAGAAGTCAAAGGGGATTATACGCGATAAAGCTAGGATATCAATAATTAAGTTCTTAAACATGTATATGTATCGTCTAAAACATTGTGCTTTCTCCATTATAGCTAGGTCTAAACAATGTTATGGTAACTTTCAAATTCTTAGACTAGACGGAGTGGTTACAAGCTCTTCTTTTAGTGAGTGACTCACGCGCGACATACCCAAAACACAAGTCCCATGTTACAGCCAAAATTGCAATGTTTGGTGAGTTGCTCACCATTGTTTTTGGCTGACAATCTGAGCCTCACTTTTGTTTTAATATTTTTTTATTTGATTTGTAAGTGTGTGATAAGTATTTAGTGAGGTATATTTTGTATAAAATGAGTATTTTAATGAAAGGTGAGGTATGGTGACAAAACAGATATATGGTGAGAGAGAGTGAGGGAAAGTGAGAGGATAAAGAAAGCTGAGATGACGATGAGTGACTTACCCACCACTACTTTCAGCCTAATTGAAGATGTCCAAATGTTATATCATGATTGCTAGTAACAAAGTATGTTCAAGATCCTTTTCAACTTGAAAGGAAATACTTAAATGGAATTATTGAATTTATTGGTTTACAAAGACAACCCATTATGCACATACACATCCAATAATGCATTATGTTAGTGATCAAGACAACTCATGTGGTAAGTAGGGTATCCGATGTGCATTATGCATGGCATGCCCTTTGATGGCATCTCACAATTTACTGGTGAATATAAGACTCAGTCTTGCTATAATCCAAATATTATACTGTAATCATATCTTTTGAGTTTGATACTAATAAATATGTACTTAAAGCCTTTCATTGGAATCTAAATATCAATAAACATATGTACTTGTAGTACTATTTTTATCTCTCTTTTTGTGATACTCCATTATATTCATAGCTATTTTTCTAAGTTTAATTTATGGAATTTTCATATGTAAATTTGGTAGATGAAAAAGACTGAATTATGTTGTTTGTTCATTTCCCCCAAAATTATGGAGTTGGAAGATCCCCAAATCTTCAATTAAAGACTTTTTGCTTTGAAAGTTATATATTTCAATCCCCAAAGGAGAAAAAGTGAAAATAAAGTAGTATTATACATCTTTCTATCACAATTAACTATGATAATCTTTTCTAGGGTTGGTTCAAATTGTTATTAGCATTGATTATGCCAATGGATTCAATTATTATGTTTTTAGCAAAAGGAAAAACATTTTAGATAGTAATGATTAATTAAAATGCTTTTAGAAGAAAATATGTGTTCCTGCCAATTCATACATATTATATGTCTAACCAAAAATTGATTTCTTACTTTTCATCTCAATTGTTTTTTTGAACGGCAATTTCTTTTATACCTTATACTACTTATCTCACAAATGCCTCAAACAAAGCCAGAACACTCAACTTTCAAGTTGATGGACAACTTACATACCACTATAATCGCAAGACATACAATATATATTACAAGGTAAGTCGAAATAGTTTGAGGATACACTATATATATCAAGTGTAACGATCCGTAAAACAATTTAAAAGTACATGATAAATTTGGAGACACACAAACAACTATATAGACATTGGAGAGCAAATGAAACTGAACTTATAATTTGTTATTTCATAACATTTTTATCAGGTTGATAGATTGTGATTAGTTGAAGATCACCAAAAACTCGGTGTGCTCATTAAACGAGTTTGTCATGTTTACCAGTTTCGTGTTTATTGACTCAAATATCGACACCTCTAATATTAGGCACCAAACGCGTATTCAGGTTTTCAAAATAACGTTTTATTTGGTATATTTCAAGGTTTCTATCGAACATGTCAAAACCAATTTTAGACATACAGAATCAAAGAAATGAATCAAGCCCACACCATTATGCACTATATTTCATTCTCTTTTCGATTTCTAAAGTTTCCGAAAAACTAGTTTCTCATTCAAATATCTATTTCAAGGTCATCTCTCGATGGGTTCGGTGCGATTCCATAACTGTTATCTAACAAGTTCTTTTCAACCTTGAAAGTTGAAACCACATTTAAGTTTTACATAAGAATTACCTATCATTATCAATGGTGTTCCTTTTGAAAGAGGGAATAATAACAATTCCTGTGAAAGCTGCATATCTCTAACAAAAGGCCTAATTCTATGCAAAGTGGTCCATATAGTCTTAAAGCCCTTTCATTGTATGTACTTTTTGGACCATTTTTAAGTTTCACTTTTCTATTGCTACCATATGTATACAACTTTTGGGAGTCAAAATTTGCAACTATATAACATTCCAAAATGCTACTTTCTATACCATTAAAATACAACTTGTCAAACTATAAGGTTGATAACTAGTGGAGTATGATAAGGTTTCAAATGCCAAAGACTAGAAAAACACTTGGGTAAATGGATCTTATTCTAGACTCGATAGTTGATTCTTAGATATTGTCCTGAAATGGTCCGCCAAAAGGGGAAGTTACCGAACCCTCAAGATCCAAACTACAGGCAAGACCGTTTTCATTTTTACTCAACCTGTCTAAATTGTCATCTCTAAGCAGAATTAAAGCAGTTTAAGAGAACAAATCTGAAATATAAGGCCGATAATAGGATTCTTTTCCATATTAATTTCCCAAAAGAACAATCACAATGGCACCATTACCATGCCTCCTAAAAGAGCCCACTTTCAGAAAATCATAGCTCAAAGTTTGCTAATGCCCAAAAAGAAGACTTATAGGACATACATGCTCCATAAACGTATACCAAGATTGACCTAAAACTAAAGATAAAAAATGTTTTCGAGGGCTAAAGATACCATTGTGTTGTGGTGGTTTACTTTCAACATTGTCCCGCTCAGCTACCTAACCTACATTTCATGATGTTTAAGCATCAAGTCGAAATTCTCTCTGCGTTTAGCTGGTGAGCTTCTTGGCTTCTTTGGTGATGGATTGAAAGCGTATGGAGTAGAAAACCCAGGCAGCGTAAGCTGCAAATCTGTGTTCTGTTCTGGACCTGGTAACGCCATAGGTTTAGCTGCAAAGAAAACAGAATATGGGTAAATGTTATCAATATCAAATGGTTTTCATGAAATCACCAAAATCCACTTATGGTCATTTTGAAGTACTGAAAATAAAGTACCGGAAAGGTTACAGTTTCTGTAAGCTGGAGTAATGTTCTTAACATGGTCTAGACTCCAGAGGTGGCAAACTCGACCCATTTACATAAATTACAGGTCAACTTTTTTTTTTTTTTTTTTTTTTTTTTGGTAACCATGATTTCCGACCTTTTGGCCGACTAATCCATGGGGTTTGAACCACCGCCACACAGACTCAAACCAGGTAAAGCTTTCCTTTTCATGAGGTTGGCGTGGCCACTTAAGGTTGTTTGCACCTAGCACGAATTGAACTTGAGACCTCACACATTTTAGAGTGATAGTCACAAGCCCTTTTGCCACTAGGCCACCCTTAAGTGGTTAATTACAGGTCAACTTAGGGTGTGTTTTATCTGAAATGGGTTAAACGGATTAAAATTGCCCAATTGACTAATTATCATAAGTATAATTTTTTATAAAAAACAGAGATCCTAATTGACCCATACCAGAAATGATGGCAGGAAAGCTTGCCACCAATAATATAACATATGTATACATATGCATATAGGCATGTATACCATGTGTATGTGCGTGTAAACAATATTTCTATGACTGTGAGGTATAATACAAAGTTACAGTTATACACATGTGAAAAAGAACTCTATAATACCTGATAAGGGTTTAACAGATCCAGGCATCCCCATAAAGTTACCATCTTGCATAGTGATAGCCACCGCACGAGAAGGGCGTTTTCTTACGTAGTTCTCCTGTAATGGTTTTGGGGTCCGAAACGAGAACTGTGCTAATGACACCCCTTGTTCCATATATTCAGGATGTTGAAACAAGTACCTGGTTACCCGAAATAATTAGGAACCATTAAAACCTTAAAGATGTGACGCTACATTCAAATGATTAGGTACAAAACATACTTCTCAACTTCTGGTTTTGAGCGCAATGTAACGCCTGTTGGGGATGTATAATATCTGTAAAACCATAAAGAAACACCACCTAAAGTTAGATTAATAAAGTCCATAATAGAGATCTCGTTTCTCTCCAGAAAAAAAAACACAACATGTCAGAAAGGGAGGAGAAAAGAGGTGGCAATTTCTACTCGTTATCTTATGAATGGGGTCGACTGAGTCGAAAGTAGCCTAAAGTCTGTTGGAATTATTTTAATCAGAATTTGTTTCTCTTAGTATTATTACAACCATATAACTGTTTCTATTACAAAATGCATTTCCGCTCAACCCGTTTTGAACCGATACCCAATGCCCGACCGCCCATTTTGCCACCTCTAGAAGAAAAAAGAAACTGAAAGATTTCATACATATCACCAAACTTTGTGCTTCCTTCACTCCTGATCCTCAAATCCCTTCGCCACCCAGGAGGGGTCTGTGCGATATTGGGCTTGTCAATAGCCCAAAGCCTGCTTCCGTCTTGTTCGATATCGGGTGGATCATCACACGAAACATCAGAACCCCATTCAAGTGCTCTTTCACACACAAAGGGATATTGTGTAATGTGTTCGCGTATTTCCTCATATTTTTCTTGGGTTGGTACAAGTCTCCATTTAAAACAGTTAGCACATTGAACCGTATACGCACCTACAGCAGGCAGTACGCTTTGAAGTTGCCTTCGAAAATTATTTCGATATGAGAAGGGTTGATATGAAGCAGGTTGATATGAAATGGGATCCGGGCAACATTCAATTTCACCTCCTCCATGAACAGAAGGATCATAAAGTACTAGTTGTTTATCAGAATCATCGCAAGACGGGGTATCTTCATTTTCTGAATCAGAAGATAATTCAATAACATCATGATTGACGTTATTTAGGTCCATGTGAAATGTAGAGCCACTGACGCTGTGTTGATATTGTCTGTTCCTAGCGCTATTAGTTGGAGCACCGAAACCATCTATATCATTTTGATTGATGTTGTTTAGGCTCATGTGAAATGTCGAACCATTGATGTTGCGCTGAAAATATCCATTCATGGCACTAATAGGTGGAGCACAGAAACCATCTACATCACGTGGCTCTTCCTTTATGCCATCTTGATAACTTGAAATAGTAGAACTAGCAACTTGCTGTATACCACCGTCCACAGTAATAGGAAGTTTTGTAGTACAGGGACGCATTGGACTATATTTGTAAATCCCTGATACAGAAAGAAGAAAGATCAATATCAATATCAGCTGTAATAGACGGTGTTTACATTTGCTTTGTTTGAAGTTATACTAATCAGATAGTCATCGTTTCACATATTTAGAAATCTCACATATAAATCTGATTGCCTATAAAACCAACCTTTTAATGAATTCAGAAACGAAATTAGTCACTCAATTGGGCTAGTGTCCGGATAAGAGGTATTCTTAGTATAAGCTTCTATTGCAAACTAGCTACAATACGCAAAAACCAGACCAAGAAGAACAAATTTAGTATTGTCATCTTATATTCTCGACAATAAGCCTTCTAATCCTTAACTAGCTAAGTATGCTATACAATTGTGCTCATTAGAATGCTTTGTAACTTTTTATTTAGTATTCCAATTCATCTTTCGATTGCAAAGCTAATACATCTAAAACTTCATAGATAACCGATCCAGTAGGATGACAGCGATCTTCTACTGTAAACTTATAGCTCTTCCCACTTATCTGAATTACACTTTGACCAGGGTACTTTACTACTTCATTCCGTTTCATCAATCTTCTAACATCCATAACCCCATCCCATCGTCCTTCTGATGCATAGATGTTAGCCATTTCAACATAAGGAGCTGCAGCTCGTGGATCCATCTCAAAAAGATTATAAGCTGCAAATTCACCAATTTCCACATTATGATGAATCTTGCAAGCACTTAACAATGAAGACCAGATTCCAACATCAGGTTTCATCGGCATTTTCCTAATAAACTCCAAAGCATCATTAATCTTTCCACCACGTGCAAGAAGATCAGCCATTGAAGAATAATGGTCTAATCCCGGAGTAATTTTATAAACTTTAGTCATAAGATTATAAACCTCCCATCCCTTTTTAATAAAACCTCCATGATTGCAAGCTTGAAAAACAGCTAGAAATGTTATATGGTTTGGTCTTATTCCTAATTCCAACATATGATAAAAATATGTCAACGCTTCTTCAAATTCACCATTTAACGCACACCCGGAAATCATTGAAGTCCATGAAACAACCGTTTTTTCACGCATCTGACAAAATATCTCACGAGCTTCTTTCGGGCTACCACATTTTGCATACATGTCTATCAAAGCATTCAATACCATTAAATTATTTTTCAATCCATTTAAAACCGCATACTTTTCAGCCCATCTTCCAGTTTCAAGTGCTCCTGTTTCACCACAACCAGCAATCAGATTAAGTATGGTAACCAAATCAGGTTTTAAACCAGCAGCTTCCATAGAGTCAAACAAAGCCAATGCCTCGTCGAGATCACCTTTCTCAGCATACCCACCGATCATAGCGGTCCATGTAACACAAGTTTTATTCATCATGCTGTCAAATATTAGTCTTGCAGCATTAAGGTCATCACATTTTGAGTACATTGAAATTAGGGTGTTAAGTATAGTTATATCTGAATCACAACCCGTCTTGATTCCATGACAATGGATTAACTTACCAGCAAAAATTGCTTCATGTTGGCTAATTGACGAAAGCAAGTTAAGATTGGTACTTAAGTCTGGTCTAAACCCGTGATAAAGCATCTTTTTGTACAAACTAATGGTTTTTATATACTTATTGAAATAAGCATATCCTGCTATTATCGAGTTCCAAGAAACAACCGTTACAAAACGTGGATCAATCTCATGAAACAACTTTTCTGCCGAGTCTAAGTCTCTAACTTTAGAGTAGGATGAAACCCACGTGTTGGAAACTGACACGTCTACTTCTACACCAATTCGAATCCCAAATGAATGAACAGCTTTCAAAAGCCTAACGCTTTCCCTACCCATGATCGACTGCGATATCCCAATCACCGTGAGCGAATCAGGCTGAATTCCTTCAACTCTCATTTGCTTAAATAACGACAAAACTTTATCAACATCACCCAACTGAACTAAACCTAAAAGCAACACATTCCAAGACGCCACGTCTCTTTGAGACATTCTATCAAACACTTTGTGGGCAATATTTAGACAGTCGCATTTTATATACATGTCCATCATTCCTGTTTGGACATATATATCTGCGTTAAACGGCGACTTAACAATGTGGGCATGGATGGTTTCCGAGTAACGTATGTTACCGAGTTTCCCACATGCTTTTGCGATTATTGGGAAGGTTAAATGGTTGGGTTGTACGCATTTTTGTGTCATTTGGCGAAAGAGAATAAGGGCGTTTTGATATTGGGATTGGTTTACGGCTTCTTTGATGGCGTAGTTCCATTGGCTAACAGTCACGAGGTTTGAAAATTGGTGGGAAATTTGAGAAACTTTCGTCTTTATCATTGTGTTAAAATCAAAGTTTTCTGCAATTCACATTTGGAAATAAAATAAAACTAACGATACTTACCCTAACGAAAAATAACCAAAAAATCTTATACTAACCCTATCTCTATCGCACTTATTTAAGTTACCCAATTAGCTGTTTCGGACCAGTTTATTTGAAATAAGTTGTGATGTCAATGCAAACACTATCTCTATCGCACTGCACAAGCACAAACTAACTATACTTACCCTAACGAAAATAATCACTTTTTTCAAATGGTTTGTCACACTTTTTTTTCTTCTCATTATGTGCGTTTTGCAAAAACAATAAGCAGATAATTTCCCCGAAAACACAATCCCAAACACCCCTTTAAAGTATTACATTATATCAAAACCGATACAGTATTTCAAGATTACTAAAGTCACTAGCCTACCTAAACATGCACAAAGCAACTACATCGAACATCCTCTTTTACAATGTTCAAAACCCCAAAATACACTAAAAAGCAAACAACAAACACGGAACAAAACAAAAAACCAGCTAATGAAATATCATAACCTTTATATATACAGCAAGTTAGCAAATCACATAACTTAGTCCATACAGTCAGAGGCGGAGACAGGATGGGGCAGGGTGGGCGCGTGCCCCCTAGCGAAAAAATTTCTAACGTAAATTTAATAAAGTGTTTTTCTAACTTGTGCCCCCAGGTCACATGTTAAAGAGGTCCCACAGCCTAAGCAGGGACGGAGCTAGGGGGTTCACGTGGGTGCCCGGGACCCCTATGAATTTTTTTTGATGTAGTGTTAATTTTTGAAAAAAAAAAAACATCAATTTTTTCTATATGCATCTTAAATGCACCCGGTCCATCAAAATGTGTAAAAAATTTGTGCACCAGGTCATATTTGGTCCTGGTTCTGTCCCTGAGCCTAAGTGTCACTTCTGAATGGCATTGGTCCCATTATCCTCCAGCATCATGCCCCACAACCACTGGCCATTTAGAGGGTGACAAGCAGGCTGTGGGACTCTCTTTAACATCACCCCTAACGAACAGATTTGCAGTATACTTTTATAAAAATTATAAAAGTTTGCCCCTCTACAATAACTTTCTGGCGGCATATAGTCACAAATGTTGATATAACCATATATATACTTCAAATCTTTCTACAATAACAAAAATTAAAACCATAGATACACAATCTAACATGCAAAATGTCATTAAAAACATTTCAAAAATAACCCTAAAAAAAAAAAAAAAATGCATATACATGAAACCATGAACAATTTTTATTTTCATGGAAAAATTTGTAAGGAGAGAACATACGTGAGAAAATAAAAATATACTGTGGTATTTGTTGAATGGTAAAAAGGGTACTTACAGATAGATAATGATGTGATGAGATGATTTAATGCTTAGAGATTTTATGCGTGAGAATATGGAGATTGCAGTGAGGGGTTTGCAGATGTGTCTCCTTGGTAGAATGAAAAAGGTGGTTTACAACTTTTTTTTAAAACAAAATCAACTTTTTGTTAACCCAACAAAAAAGTATATACTTTCATGTTTTTTTATGTTCTGTTTTGTTTTTTATGCATAGTACGACTACACGCTCGTACTTTTCGATTTTGATATGGAAGAAAATATATTTTTTTATAAAGTGAAGTGATATATAGTTATGTGTATACACTATTTATATTGAAGTGACATATACAGTGTGATGAACTTGTTCGCTTCATAATATTGTTTGATAAAATCTAATCGAAAGTAAATAAATAATGAATAACGGCAAATATATTAAATAAAATAATTGGAAACAAAAATATAGTTTCATATATTATATGTAAAAAGAACAATGATAAGTATGACAACAAATCAATTACATGATAGCTATGTTGGAATTATATATACTAAAATATTATATTTACGAGTTAAACGCAGCGGGAAAAGTATCCCAAAAGGATCTCGTTTGATGTACAAGTTAACACATAAATAATTAAATATACACATATATTTACTAACCTCTTGGTTTTGATACGAATGATCAACTAGTCTTGATCTTGAATTCAATGAAACCCTTTAGCTACTAAACTAAGTAGCCTCTATTATTGCATACACAACACGTCATGGTGGTATGCTTGAATGCTAGTTCAAGCTCACGAAGAACACAACGAAACACACGTTTTTGTGTTGGTTTGAAGTTTAGTCGAAACCCTAAGGGTTAAGGTATTGATTTTCGGCCAAGTATTGCGTGAGAGGAATGAGAGGATTTTGCTTAGTGTTTAGGTTAAAAAAGTGAGGCAAATAATAAACCAGTGGGTTCATTATATAGCATAAACTTAGCTTAACCTCCAAGCTAACCACAAAAGCCCTAATTCCCTTTTGATAACCATTATGGTTGCCCCTCTAATACATATGGGCTATCCATATAATTTTTAGGTTAAGTCCAATTAATGAGTCCATTACTTATTATATGTAAGCTTATTAGTTAATTAAATCGTTTAACGGTTTAATTAACGATCGTTAATCTTTTTCATGAACTATTAATAATGTAATTCAAACATTTACTATGAATATATTAATTACATTAATTAAAGGGCAAATGGTCTAAAAAACCTATCAACTTTTCACTTTTTACTTTTGTGACAACAAACTTTTTTTTTTCCTATTAAAACAATACAACTTCTTAATGACTGTTATTGTAACCAAATCCGCCACTTGGCATACTTAATTACCATTTAACCTAGAAAAATAGTTTATAAGGATTGGGGGACTATTTTTGCCAACGAACCAAAGATGTGGACCATAACTCCTAATACGTACGAATATATATACCCCATAAGTTTTCCCCCCAAAATCAGTCCCACCCCCAAATGAAACCCGTTTTCCAGTCAAGAACCCTAATCCACCAAATTGAAAAATTCACTTTGCTCCTTTCCAATTGTTTATGGTTTTTGTAACAAGTCAGGTATGTAATTTCATTTGAATCAGTTAATTGTGTTTTAATCGTAAATATTCATCAAGCCCTAATTTTAGCGTTTGGTATTTTTTTTCAGAATGATACCTTATACTGTTCAACACAGCTTAGTTATAAACGGGGATGGGTATTTCAAGCATGGTCCCCTAAGGTATGTGCATGGTATAGTCAATCCTATTTCTGTTAGAAGGATGCCTTACTTAGAATTTGCCCAATATCTTGAAGAAAGAGTTGAAACAGATATTGAAGGGGTGTATTACAGAGTCCCAAATCATGAGTTGGAGGATGGTTTAGTTAGAGTCACTAATGATAGTGAGTTAAACTATATGTTTGACGTGGCTGTGGTATTTGGTGAGCTTGATGTATATCTCCAGCACTTTGATATGGACTTATCTGAGTACTTAGGTAAAGTAGATAGAGCAAGTATGGATGCTAGTGTTGCTAAGAGTAAAGTCAGTCCAAAAATAAGGTATTGCAATGATTTTAGCATAGATGAGATGGAGGCTTGGGCTGAGATGGAGTATGCTGAAACTCAAGGTGAATCTTCTTACCAGGCTAGTGGTGTAGGTGCTAGTGGTGTAGGTACTAGTGGTGTAGGTACTAGGGTTAGTGAAAATGATGATGATTCTGATAGTGATTATGATTGGGAGTATGAGAGTGATAAGTCAGTTGATTATCTTAGTCCTGGTGAAGAGGAATTGATTGAGCTTAGAAATAGGATCAAAGCTAATAGGGATAAGGTAGAGCAGATGGAAGAGTCAAATGAAGCAAATAGTATGCCTTTAAATTCTTCTTCTGCTCCCGATGTTAGGAGTGATCATGATTTGTTCATGGATGAGCTACTAAGAAAGCTTAAGGCTACTGATGATGAGGGAAACACTCAAGACCCTTTCATCACTGCTCAAACAAGTATTGAAAGGTACCCCATGTATGATGAAAGTACACACTGGAGACTGAGGAAACCAGAGTTGAGTATGTTGAGCATACTTAAATTAAAGTTCAAATTTGTTATGTTGTTTATTGAAGATGAATGTTAACAAATGTTTTGTTACAATTGCAGACAGGTTTAAAGTATGTGAGTGTGAACAAGTTCAAGGAGTGTCTGACATTCTACGCTTTGGCTAATGGCTTCTCACTATGGTATGAGAAGAGTAATTCAAAGATGGTAGTCGCTAGGTGTGGACAAAGACCTGAAAGGGTGGCTGATCCAGATACTGGTAAACAAAGGAAGCAAATCAGGTATCCTAGTGCTAGTAGTAATGAATTGCCACAATGTCCTTGGAGATGTTATGCTAGTTGGATGTCAGAAGAGAGAACTTTTCAGATTAAAACGTTAATTGATGAGCATACATGTGTTAGGAATTTCCAGTTTGGCACATTGGTCAACTATAAGTGGATAGGGACAGTCTTTGGTGAAAAGATTAGGGATAACCCTGAGATTAGGTTGAATAGCTTAGCTGACCTAGTGATGAAAAAGTATAAATGTAAGGTTACAGCTAATCAATGTGTTAATGCAAAGAAATTTGCTTTGAATCAGAATGAAATGACTGTAGCAGAACACTATGGTATGCTAAGATCTTATGGGAAAGCTATTTTAGACACCAATCCTGGGTCAACTGTGAAGTTGGGAGTGACAAACAACCCTGATAATAAGACATATTTTGATAGGTTTTATGTTTGTTTTGCTGGCTTAGCTAAGGGATGGAAATCAGGATGTAGGCCAGTTATTGCCTTAGATGGTTGTTTTCTGAAAAGTCCTAATCAAGGGGAAATACTTGCTGCAATTGGTAGAGATGGGAATAACCACATTTACCCTGTGGCTTGGGCTGTGGTAAATGTTGAAAACAAAGATAACTGGAGTTGGTTTCTAGAGTTGCTTGAAGATGATTTGGGTAAAGTTAAAGGTCAAGGTCTAACTCTGATATCTGATCAACACAAGGTATGCTTTAGACATTTATTTTCCCCCCCAATTGTTAATATAATATTAAACATTATCTAATACACTAACATGTCTTTGTAGGGTCTTATTGAAGCTGTGAAACTAGTCATGCCATATGCTGAGCATAGGCAATGTGCAAGACACATATATGAAGGCTTTAAGAAATATTACACTGGACTGGAGTTTAGGAATCTATTCTGGGCAGCATCTAAAGCATCATACCCTCAACTGTTCAATAAAATAATGGATAAGATTAAAAAGGCTAACCCTGGTGCACATAAGTGGCTTATGGATAAGAATCCCAAGACATGGTCCAGAGCATTCTTTGAGGTTGACAGAGGTTGTGAAGCAGTTGAAAATGGGTTTAGTGAATGCTTCAATAGTGTCATTGTGAGTGTTAGGCATAAGCCACTGATCACCATGTTAGAAGCTATTAGAGTTATTATCCTTGAAAGGATGCAAAAGATGAGGGAGGTAAGTGTCAAGTGGAAGCCTGGGGTGTGTCCCAACATTCAAAAAAGATTGGAATGGCTGAAAGACCAACAACGGTTAGTGTCCAATAACCTACATTTTCCAATTTATGATACTTTGATACAAATTGATAATTTTCTTATGCAGGTTCTGGCATGTGATACCAGCTGGTGGGAATGTGTTTGAGGTGAGACAAGGGAGTGATGGATTCACTGTTGATGAAACAAAGAGGACTTGCAGTTGCAGGATGTGGCAACTTTCAGGTATACCATGTGTTCACTCCACAAAGGTCATAATGTTTCTGAATAGTTCACCTGAGGCTTATGTCCCACAATGGTTTAGGACAGATATGTATTCTTTAGCTTACAACAACTTGAACCTAAAACCTGTTGGTGGTATGGATTTTTTGCCTGATCAGAGCATGTACTCAAATGTATTACCACCAAAGCCTAGAAAAATGCCTGGTAGGCCTAGAAAGAAAAGATTCAGACCTAAAGGTGAGGGTGGTAGTGGTACAAGAGTGTCTAAAGTAGGTGTTCTAATGCATTGTACAAATTGCCAAAAGCCTGGACACAATATAAAAGGTTGCAAAGAACCTATTGTGGCAAAGACACCAAAACCAAAAGGAGTTGGTGGTAGGCCTAGAAAACAAAATGTTCATGATGTGGGTGGAAGTAGGACTGATGTGGGGAGTGGGTCTAATGTAGGAGCTATGGATGATGTGGGTAGTGGGTCTAATGAGAGAGTTAGGACTGATGTGGGAAGTGCTTCTAATGAGAGAGTTAGGACTGATGTGGGAAGTGCTTCTAATGAGAGAGTTAGGACTGATTTGGGAAGTGAGTCTAATGAAAGAGTTAGGACTGATGTGGGAAGTGCTGGTTCAAAAAGAAAAGTTGGGTCAACACTTGGAATTCCAACAAGGCATGGTAAGAGGAGGGCATGTACTTCAGCATTTGCAAGATGGTTTGGTCAAGAACAGTCTCAAGAACAAGTGCAAGATGAAGGTCAAGAACAGGTTCAAGTCCAAGTGCAAGATGAAGGTCAAGAACTGTCTCAAGAACAAGTGCAAGATGAAGGTCAAGAACTGTCTCAAGAACAAGTGCAAGATGATGGTCAAGAACAAGTGCAAGATGATGGTCAAGAACAGGTTCAAGTCCAGTCTCAAGCACAGGTTCAAGAAGAGATTGATTTAACTCCAATTCAGATTACCCAATCACAAGATCAAGTGCACAACAGAAAAAAACCACCTCATAAAATCAGAAGACCAAGTGAAAGAATCATACTAAAGAAGTTGGGAAAAAAAAATGGATGGTCAGGGCAGTAGTAAAGACAATGCACTTGATATATAAGTGCAACTAACTTATATTTTAGCTTTTGTATGTCAGCTTAATAGCCCATTTTGTATATCTTATGAGGGCATAGTTAATCATCTTTTGGATGTGTAAACAATTTAACTGCCATATGGTTATTTAGGTATGTTAACAGTTTAAAATGACCATCTACAAATAGCCCATTTTGTATATCATGTGAGGGCATAAGATGGTCAAAATTAAACTACTCTCTTGTATGAAGGTCAAGTATGTATGACTGTCAATGAATCACTTTTGTACAATTTGTAGCATTATTGCCTTTACTGTTTATTTCATGCAGTAACTTTTATGACTTTTTCACTATTTCATTTTCTCACTTTGTACAATTTGTGCAGTCAATGCATTTGCAGTCAATGCAACACTTTTTCATCTAATGACACTTAAACAATGCATCATTTTAATGCATTTGTCATGTCACTGCATCAATACATTTGTCATGAAATAGCCCATTTTCTCAGGTCTATGCATTTTGTCAGTTCTCAAATAGCCCATTTGCAGTCACTGCATCAATACATTTGCAGTCACCATACCTCTATATAAGGGCAGATAGTGTGAATACAAAACCATATCAAACATATTCATCATCTATTCACACTTTGCTGCTAAAATGAGTTCAGGAAACAAAAGATCCAACAAGAGAAAAGGTTATAATCACTATCAAAAATGTGCCTTTTCCATCTCTTACATGTAAAACATACTTATGTTTCTTTCTTTTTTTTTTTTTTTTTTTTTTTTTTTTTTTTTTTTTTTTTTTTTTTTTTTTTTTTTTTTTTTTTTTCAGAAGTAATATGCATTTCAAGTGACACATCAGAGTATGCACAACCTGGAGATGACACAAGTACTGGTAACACATGGACAGGGTATTTTCCGTTGCAGTATGTAGTTCCACCTGATGAGCTAGAGTTTTATCAACCAAAGGTGGGCTCAAGCTCTCATTATGTTGAAACTACTTCTGATGAGGCAGAGGATGATGTGCAACTAACCCAAAAACATATTCAAAAGCTTCTCTTTGATGCAAGGCCTAAAGTTCTAGGTTTGCCTGCAAAAGCCAGTCTTGAAGCATTTGGTGTCAAACCTTATGTTGTCAAAACTGAAATTGCAGATCCAAAGGGGAAGGGAAAGGGAAAGAAAAGGATGGGTTAGAAGCACCTACTTATGGTCTTATCAGCACTTGGTCTTATCAGCACTTTGTCTTATCAGAACTTTGTCTTTCAGTCTAGTTAATGTATGCCCTAAATAAATGTGTTTTCAATCACCTATCATGAATCTATGCTCACTGTTTTACTATGGTCTACAAATCACAACTATAAGAACACATATTAGAATGCAAATATTAGAATGCAACACAACTATAAGAGAATGTAACCAAAAGATAAGATTTTCATTCCATAACATAAAACCATTACAACAACACCCTAATTACTTGCCAATTATCATACCTAATACAACACAAATTAAACACAAGCATCCTACCATAATGTAAAATAACTTATCATACAACTGCAACTTGGACTTTGTAGCCTTCAACTCATCTTCCAACAGTGACTTTTCCTTAGCAAAACCCTCAACCATGTGTTGAGAATACGGATTATGGCTGATGTGCTTCTGCCTTTCAAAGAATCCAAACACCAACTCTTTGTAGTACTCCGTAGGAAGATCTTCATCAAGAAACTCGTACACTTTGCAATCATCACATTTGACAAATCTCTTGCCCGGATTCCTCCTTGTGGTTGAAGTATGAACCTTTAGTAGACGGTTACAGTTACAGTAGTATTGAATATTACCACAAACTAGGCGTGATTGTGCTGAACTTGAAGAACTCATTGATTAGGGTTTATAAAGTGGTAGTAGCAGATTTGGGGAAGAAAGGTTTGGGGAAGAACGTTTTTTCTTTTTTTTTTTTTCTTTTTTTATGTTTTACAAAGTGGTAGTACGTATTAGGAGTTATGGTCCACATCTTTGGTTCGTTGGCAAAAATAGTCCCCCAATCCTTATAAACTATTTTTCTAGGTTAAATGGTAATTAAGTATGCCAAGTGGCGGATTTGGTTACAATAACAGTCATTAAGAAGTTGTATTGTTTTAATAGGAAAAAAAAAAGTTTGTTGTCACAAAAGTAAAAAGTGGAAAGTTGATAGGTTTTTTAGACCATTTGCCCTTAATTAAAAGCATACCCTCGGTGTATACGTGCGTGCCCTCAATAGGCTAACGTATTTCTAGCCGTATAATTATCGATAATGACTTAAGCATTACCAATAGGTTATTCATATGTGAAATAAAACTTCTTTGTACGCAACGTTTTTTGCGAATTTCCAGATCTTTTGACTATTTTAATTCTTCAATGGCTTTCTTTGTTAATTTGCGTTCCTTTACAAATAATCTATTTGACTCTTTAACATTACTTTGCATGAATTCAGTGAATTCTTTAATTTCAATATTTCTTGATCTTTTTCTTATATTGCTTTCTGAGCGGATTCTTGTTCCCTGACATGCAATGCATTTGCTTCATAAACTAAACTCTACATGGCTTGCAAGGACTTTTGAACATTTTGAATTGCATTATTTTTTGCTTTTCCCAACAAAGTCGACGCCATATGGTATCATACTTTGTGAGATTCAATTAGAGAACTTCTTAGTGTTTGGTAAGGCTAGAAGTATAACACTTTGATCCATTTATTAGTATATAGTTTGATTCGGAGTATGTTATGTAACACCCCCAATTTTGTGAACGCAACTGAATTCAAGCTGGGTGTTACTCGACGGTAGACAGGGTGACACCATCATTGGACAGCTCATTGAGCAATGTCTTATAACGAGTATATGGTTCCGAGAGTCTTTCAGAATCTTTGGCTCTGAAAGTATTATACTCAAGTTTCATGTCCATTATCCTGTTTTTCTTGGTATCTGAGGGACCCTTGTAGCTATGAACCAAGTCAGTCCAAGTTTGTTTGGTTGTTTTACAATTAATGACTGATCCCGTTATATCGTCAGGGAAACATGATATAATGATGCTTTTGAGGCGTTGGTCCTGATTGACCACCCTTCTCTCATCAAGAGTCAATTGAGCTTCAGGATTGAGTAAACCTTCAGCAGTTGTAGGGACAAATAGACCATCATTAATACATTTGATGTAGTATGGTTCCATTCCTATTAAGTAGCAAAGCATGCGCTTTTTTCACTTCTTGAGTTTTCCAACTTCCAGTCGGGGAGCAATAATTGAATAGCTTCCTCCCTTTTTGTCGACTAGTTGGGGCACATCACTATCAGTCATGGTAGGATATTGATTTTAAAAACTTTAGAGACTCTATGATTAAAAGTTTTATAAATTATAGGCTCTGATACCACTTGTTGTTCCCTTCAACTTAGTTAGAATTAACTACAAAGTTAATCTATCCAAGCTCCATGGCTTAGCGATGTTATTTTAAAAATATTTTAACAAGTTAAAACGTGAAGTAAAATAGACAATAAAATTTTCAACGTTTATATTCTTATTAGAAAGTTAATCAAAGAAAGTTAATCAACGTTTATATTGATTTTAAAAACTTTAGAGACTCTATGATTAAAAGTTTTATAAATTATAGGCTCTGATACCACTTGTTGTTCCCTTCAACTTAGTTAGAATTAACTACAAAGTTAATCTATCCAAGCTCAATGGCTTAGCAATGTTATTTTAAAAGTATTTTAACAAGTTAAAACGTGAAGTAAAATAGACAATAAAATTTTCAACGTTTATATTCTTATTAGAAAGTTAATCAAAGAATATATTACCCAAGTGTTTGCGGAACAACACTTGGGATTGAATGACAATTATGGTGTACTCCTCACTAAACTTAAGCTAAACTTAAGTACAACTATGCTAACCAGGGACTTAGTTGTATTTGGAGGAGTAAAAGGGCTTGTGAATGTCTAAGCATTAAGTGCACAAGCTTAACCCTTTTACTCCATCTTATGTGTGCTATTTATACAAGTATAAGATACGACATTTTTCCTTAAAGACAAAACTGACATAAGCTTCAGATGCGAAAATACCTTATGTATTTTGTCTCTGTTACACAAAGCTATTTCTAGTAAAGAATAAGTCTGCTTTTCTTGTGTCAGTGTTGACACACTCTTGGTCTTTTATCCATTCAGGGTAAGTTGACCTTTGCAAGATAAGGACACTCCATTATCCATTCAAACTTATCCCGCCTTATCTTCAGTCTTCATGTATCCAGGCTTTACGTCTTCGGTCTTCATAGTTGGTGAGGAGTTTGGGGATTTAGTGAGCTATTGTCATCACTCACTGAATCCATCATCGTCTTCTTTGGCTCAGGCCTCACTGAGTGGAGAACCTTTCTATTAAGCTCGCCTTGAGCTTCTTGAAGATGACTCACTAAACAACTTGTTCATTCAGTGACTTGTGTATGTTTAAGGTTATTAAACACTTAGGTTATTTTATCTTCAAATCCTTGTTTTAGGGAGTTTGGTAATTTACTGACCAGACAGTTATGATACTCAAACACATAAAAATCAAGTTGTCCGTACATATACTAATGCACCATCGTCTTCAAACTACACTTTCTTCTCATCAAGGTATGAGATCGTACATGTATTTTTGATTCGACGCATGATTTTTTTTTTGTTTTTGTTTTTTTTTTTGGTTTTCTTTTTTAACTTTTATATATATATATATATATATATATTTGCGTTCATGTGGTGACCAAAGTTAAAATAAAAATTATAGGAACCAATAAAAAATGGACACATGTAATTTGAGTATTAAATTTAAATTGAATAAATAATAAAATCATAAGGGCAGTATAGGTATTATGCATATCCCAATTCTTAACAAACCTGATAAATGTGTCATCACATAATAAAACCGTCATTTATCTTTTTCTCTATCCTTATTTCTTTGTCAAACCCTACAGAACTACTTTTGTGGCCATTACCGCCACCAAAACAATAACTGTTGTTGATTTGTGTAGCTCCGCCACTAAATCATTCGCGCTGCCTTTTCTATCATATACACTGGTTGCTAATGTCGTTATTACGTCCTCCTTAGTCACGGATCATTATCAGTCACTACCATCTTCAGATATAATCCGACCACAAAAGTTGTTTATTTTGTTTCATTTTGTGACGAGATTAAAACCCATGGAACCCGACCCGCCTTTTTTTCCGACAATATGTCTACAGACTACAGTTCATAATCGAGGAACCAAAGTGGGAATGTGGTTTATGTTTTGATTTTAGTTTAGTGATCTGCTGATCTTGTTGTGGTTACTTTTATTAGATTTGAAATTGTTTTGCAATGGATATGAGCTATCGTTTGAAGTTTGAACCATAAAATGGATTTGAAGAGATTCCTTTGTCGTGTGATTCTATTTTGTGAATCAGATTTAGGTGTTCCATATGCCCCTCGACAAAGATCAGGTGTAGTTTTCGACAACGGTGAGTAGTTTTCGACAACCAATCACGATGACTAAGTTGTCTTGTTGCCTCGTCATTACTGTAACCGACGCCGAAATCTGGTTCTAGGTGATACATGCTCTTTAAATTTTGATGATCCATGCTTCGAGTTGAACATGGTTTAGTTGAAGTTCCAAATGAAGAAGGTGATACATGTTCGTATTACATGCGGTACAGTTGTACCCCGGAACCCTCGATGCCGTTATGGGTTACGAGATTCAAGGTCATACGCGTTCCAAGTGATACATGTCTAAGATGATACATGTTTTGGTTTTCAGACACGCTTCGGGTTCAAAACGAGATATTACTATAGATGTGATGTATCTAAAGGATTGTACATGCATTTTATATTCTGTTTTCGTACTACTTTGGCCTCAAATGTGATGTTGGGTATGTTGCACCTTATTTTATAGTTCTTCAAATTTTGTTTGTTGTCCTAGCAATAACAGATGTAATTCGTGTAATGGCTTTGCCTTGTATGGCTTGTTTAAGATTTTTAAATATTGTAACAATTAATCTTCATATGCAATACCAATTACAAAAAGTTTCGTGTATCATAAATTATCATTATTATAATAAGATTTTTAAACATTGTCCATGCCGTTGCCGCCGGAAGCTATTTAAAAGATCTATTTTTTTACAGCAAAACCCACGAAAATTGGTCAAGGTTATACACGTTCTCATCTTTTTATTGAGGCTTCGGATATTGGAACATTTTTAGTAGATTGTGTCGATTTGGTATTTGATCAAGAAATTGGATACGATATTCTTTTTAGTCATAATTTTTATGCAAGTCGTAAGTGGTTGTAATCAATAACTCATGATTATTGATAATATGGTCCTGTCATTTGATTGGATTTTCTAAACATGCTACTGTTTCTTCTTAGTCTTATGAGTCATGATGTCGTTTGTTTTTTATTTATGTGTTGATCGTCTCGTATTGAAAATGATGTGGTAACTTTTCTTAGTCTTTTTTGTTTATTTAGTTGTCAAAAAGTGCGGCCGATGTTGTTTGAAAGCGCGACAATTTAACATGATGTGGGGACTTTTGGTTTTTATCAAAGTTGGAATCTAAATGTATCAAATGTAACAATTGTTATTTTTTTTTAATACAAACGTATAAAAAAATTATATTTACTAGGGTAAAAACCATTTACCCAAAAAACGTATAAAAAAATTTCATTAAACAAAATAAACAACTTTTGTGGTCGGATTATATCTGAAGATGGTAGTGAGTGATAATGATCCGTGACTAAGGAGGACGTAATAACGACATTAGCAACCAATAACGACATTATAGTAAACAACTTTTGTGGTCGGATTATATCTGAAGATGGTAGTGACTGATAATGATCCGTGACTAAGGAGGACGTAATAACGACATTATCAACCAATGTATATGATAGAAAAGGCAGCGCGAATGATTTAACGGCATGGACAATGTTTAAAAATCTTATTATAATAATGATAATTTATTGATACACGAAACTTTTTGTAATTGGTATTGCATATGAAGATTAATTGTTACAATATTTAAAAATCTTAAACAAGCCATACAAGGCAAAGCCATTACACGAATTACATCTGTTATTGCTAGGACAACAAACAAAATTTGAAGAACTATAAAATAAGGTGCAGCATACCCAACATCACATTTGAGGCCAAAGTAGTACGAAAACAGAATATAAAATGCATGTACAATCCTTTAGATACATCACCATTATAGTAATATCTCGTTTTGAACCCGAAGCGTGTCTGAAAACCAAAACATGTATCATCTTAGACATGTATCACTTGGAACGTGTATGACCTTTAATCTCGTAACCCATAACGGCATCGAGGGTTCCGGGGTACAACTGTACCGCATGTAATACGAACATGTATCACCTTCTTCATTTGGAACTTCAACTAAACCATGTTCAACTCGAAGCATGGATCATCAAAATTTAAAGAGCATGTATCACCTAGAACCAGATTTCGGCGTCGGTTACAGTAATGACGAGGCAGCAAGACAACTTAGTCATCGTGATTGGTTGTCGAAAACTACTCGCCGTTGTCGAAAACTACACCTGATCTTTGTCGAGGGGCATATGGAACACCTAAATCTGATTCACAAAATAGAATCACACGACAAAGGAATCTCTTCAAATCCATTTTATGGTTCAAACTTCAAACGATAGCTCATATCCATTGCAAAACAATTTCAAATCTAATAAAAGTAACCACAACAAGATCAACAGATCACTAAACTAAAATCAAAACATAAACCACATTCCCACTTTGGTTCCTCGATTATGAACTGTAGTCTGTAGACATATTGTCGGAAAAAAAGGCGGGCCGGGTTCCATGGGTTTAAATCTCGTACATTGGTTGCTAAATCATTCGCGCTGCCTTTTCTATCATATGCAATACCAATTACAAAAAGTTTCGTGTATCAATAAATTATCATTATTATAATAAGATTTTTAAACATTGTCCATGCCGTTGCCGCCGGAAGCTATTTAAAAGATCTATTTTTTTACAGCAAAACCCACGAAAATTGGTCAAGGTTATACACGTTCTCATCTTTTTATTGAGGCTTCGGATATTGGAACATTTTTAGTAGATTGTGTCGATTTGGTATTTGATCAAGAAATTGGATACGATATTCTTTTTAGTCATAATTTTTATGCAAGTCGTAAGTGGTTGTAATCAATAACTCATGATTATTGATAATATGGTCCTGTCATTTGATTGGATTTTCTAAACATGCTACTGTTTCTTCTTAGTCTTATGAGTCATGATGTCGTTTGTTTTTTATTTATGTGTTGATCGTCTCGTATTGAAAATGATGTGGTAACTTTTCTTAGTCTTTTTTGTTTATTTAGTTGTCAAAAAGTGCGGCCGATGTTGTTTGAAAGCGCGACAATTTAACATGATGTGGGGACTTTTGGTTTTTATCAAAGTTGGAATCTAAATGTATCAAATGTAACAATTGTTATTTTTTTTTAATACAAACGTATAAAAAAATTATATTTACTAGGGTAAAAACCATTTACCCAAAAAACGTATAAAAAAATTTCATTAAACAAAATAAACAACTTTTGTGGTCGGATTATATCTGAAGATGGTAGTGAGTGATAATGATCCGTGACTAAGGAGGACGTAATAACGACATTAGCAACCAATAACGACATTATAGTAAACAACTTTTGTGGTCGGATTATATCTGAAGATGGTAGTGACTGATAATGATCCGTGACTAAGGAGGACGTAATAACGACATTATCAACCAATGTATATGATAGAAAAGGCAGCGCGAATGATTTAACGGCATGGACAATGTTTAAAAATCTTATTATAATAATGATAATTTATTGATACACGAAACTTTTTGTAATTGGTATTGCATATGAAGATTAATTGTTACAATATTTAAAAATCTTAAACAAGCCATACAAGGCAAAGCCATTACACGAATTACATCTGTTATTGCTAGGACAACAAACAAAATTTGAAGAACTATAAAATAAGGTGCAGCATACCCAACATCACATTTGAGGCCAAAGTAGTACGAAAACAGAATATAAAATGCATGTACAATCCTTTAGATACATCACCATTATAGTAATATCTCGTTTTGAACCCGAAGCGTGTCTGAAAACCAAAACATGTATCATCTTAGACATGTATCACTTGGAACGTGTATGACCTTTAATCTCGTAACCCATAACGGCATCGAGGGTTCCGGGGTACAACTGTACCGCATGTAATACGAACATGTATCACCTTCTTCATTTGGAACTTCAACTAAACCATGTTCAACTCGAAGCATGGATCATCAAAATTTAAAGAGCATGTATCACCTAGAACCAGATTTCGGCGTCGGTTACAGTAATGACGAGGCAGCAAGACAACTTAGTCATCGTGATTGGTTGTCGAAAACTACTCGCCGTTGTCGAAAACTACACCTGATCTTTGTCGAGGGGCATATGGAACACCTAAATCTGATTCACAAAATAGAATCACACGACAAAGGAATCTCTTCAAATCCATTTTATGGTTCAAACTTCAAACGATAGCTCATATCCATTGCAAAACAATTTCAAATCTAATAAAAGTAACCACAACAAGATCAACAGATCACTAAACTAAAATCAAAACATAAACCACATTCCCACTTTGGTTCCTCGATTATGAACTGTAGTCTGTAGACATATTGTCGGAAAAAAAGGCGGGCCGGGTTCCATGGGTTTAAATCTCGTACATTGGTTGCTAAATCATTCGCGCTGCCTTTTCTATCATATGCAATACCAATTACAAAAAGTTTCGTGTATCAATAAATTATCATTATTATAATAAGATTTTTAAACATTGTCCATGCCGTTGCCGCCGGAAGCTATTTAAAAGATCTATTTTTTTACAGCAAAACCCACGAAAATTGGTCAAGGTTATACACGTTCTCATCTTTTTATTGAGGCTTCGGATATTGGAACATTTTTAGTAGATTGTGTCGATTTGGTATTTGATCAAGAAATTGGATACGATATTCTTTTTAGTCATAATTTTTATGCAAGTCGTAAGTGGTTGTAATCAATAACTCATGATTATTGATAATATGGTCCTGTCATTTGATTGGCTTTTCTAAACATGCTACTGTTTCTTCTTAGTCTTATGAGTCATGATGTCGTTTGTTTTTTTATTTATGTGTTGATCGTCTCGTATTGAAAATGATGTGGTAACTTTTCTTAGTCTTATTTGTTTATTTAGTTGTCAAAAAGCGCGGCCGAAGTTGTTTGAAAGCGCGACAATTTAACATGATGTGGGGACTTTTGGTTTTTATCAAAGTTGGAATTTAAATGTATCAAATGTAACAATTGTTATTTTTTTTTAATACAAACGTATAAAAAAATTATATTTACTAGGGTAAAAACCATTTACCCAAAAAACGTATAAAAAAATTTCATTAAAATTTGTCATTAAAAATATGTCATTTAATTATGAAACTAAATGTGTATAAAGGCTTAATTTTTCACTAAAAATATGTCATAATCATTAGTGTGTCATTACAAACGTATTAAAAAAATTTGTGTGTAACTACATATTTGTCAAGAAAATTTGTTTGATACATATTGTGTCACTATAAATGTATTAAAATTTTGTAATGTGTCACTAAAAATATACTAAAATTTTAATGTGTCACTATAAATGTATCAAAAAATTTAGTGTCACTACACATATACTAAATTTTAATGTGTCACTATATATGTATCAAAATATTTATGTATATATGTATAAAAAATTGGTGTGTCACTATATATGTTTCAAATTGGTGTGTCATTATAAATTTAAGAGTAAATTACATAAATAGTCATTATGGTTTGTCCATTTTTTCACATTTAGTCACTGAACTTTTTTTTTGACATACATGGTCACTGAAGTTTCAAATCGTTACAGATTCAGTCCATTTCGTTACATAAATGGTCACTGAAGTTTCAAACCACAGTGACCATTTATGTAACGAAATTGAAACCTTAATGACTGGATCTGTAACGATTTGAAACCTTAATGACTGACCTTGTCAAAAAAAAAGTTTAGTGACTAAATGTGAAAAAATGAACAAACCAGAGTGACCATTTATGTAATTTACTCTAAATTTAATGTGTCATAAATAAAGTATAAAAAAATTAGTGTGTCACGTTAAATTTAATAACGAAAAAATAATTTGGTTAATTTGGCCTATAAAAACTTGATGCGTCACTATAAATTTAAAAGGTCATAAATAAAGTATAAAAAAAATTAGTGTGTCACAATAAACACAATAAGGGTAGATTAATTTTGTATAATGGTGGTAACTACAATGACTAGCAAATGTAACAAAAAATTTATTGTGCTTAAAAGAAACTTCATGTGTCAATGTTGCATGTATAATTTGATTATAATTTTTTGTCTACCAAAACTTAGTTCAAACATGAGTCTAAATTCGAACAAACTCGTGTGCATCACTTGTGTGTTACGAGCAGGGACGAAATCATGACCAAATATGACCGGGTATACAATATTTTTGGAACCGTAATATATAAACAAATTTCGATAGATCGGATGCATTTAAGAGGCGTTTAGAAAAAATTGATGTTTTTTTTTCAAAAATCAACAATACATCGAAAAAATTCATAGTATGAACCCCCTTATTCCGTCCCTGGTTACGAGTTGGAAAAAACGAGTGAACTTGAGAAATAAGTTATTATATGATGATCATGAATTAATTAGAAAAATAGTCTGACGTCAAAGAATATATTGATATGTATTAAAGAGTGAACTGATACTACATAGGCGTGTATTAATAAAGATTGAACAAGGTTTGGGCTAAATAATTTGTGTTATCAGATGTGTATCAAAAAATTAATATAAGCGTATATGGTTTTATCCCAAAAATATGAAAAGAATTGGACAAAACTATTTGTTGTGTGACATTTCAGTATACAACTATTAATTGATGTATCGATGTAAATGGAATTTTTTATATCGAAACCTAAAAGATATTAATTGCAGGTTTCTACTTTCTAGTATTCGAAAACCTCCCAAATCTTGACGTGAAAGAACTTAAATCAAGGGGCCTATTGATAGAGTTTTTTAATTGATACATTGCCATTAGTTTTTTAGTTTATTACAGTTGTGCCATTCCATCTAAATAGATTTGATTTCTATCATAATGATTGATCCAATGGTCTACAATAGTTCATATTGTTTTTATTTTAAGGGTGGTCACCACAAGAACGCTCCCCTATATATATATATATATTTTATGGTTTAGCACTACATGTTTTTGCTGTTTTGAGCTCACATACATTTTATTGGCAAAAATCTAATTCTTTTCGATGTTTCTATATGAAGGCATCGACCGAATGACCCAACTTCCCCATCAGAGTCAAATTTGATTCATATGACGACGAGCTCTTGGAACATCTAGTAGCCAACTACTCTAGCAGAGGTACACTTCTCAGAAACGGGCATGAATTTGCAAGATCTCGCTCGCTCAAACAACTCACGACAATACTTTGTTTACATTTGGCGCACTTCCTACAAACAAGCTATTGTAAATGAGAATATTACTCGAATCTAAAAATTCTCATGAAACGTTGAGTGCTCGATATAATCTTAAGCTTCGCCGCGTAATGCTATAATATTATATCAATGACCCTTTACGATTCTTGGAAAGTTTTAAATTTCATAAAGAGAATGCATTTGATGATGTATTAAAAGTTTATTGATATCCAAATATCTAAGTTAGACTATCAATACATATATTATAGTTTGCAAACTATCATAAAATAAACAAAAGTTAATGTTCAAGAAAACTCCCAAACATGAATGCAAATAAAATATAGGAATACAAAAACTAATATTATTATGGCCAAATAAGCATATGATTAGTTGTTATTACAAATTGGCTTCGCCGCAATGCGTCATATGCAGAAAATAATTTAAACATAATCTGATTTCGTCACAACGCACGACCGCCAAATTCAATATTTAATCATTTTTTACTATATGATTTCTTGGTGAGCATCGGGTCAAAACCGGACCGGACCGAAAAAACCCGGACCATACCCCAAGACCGATTTAGCTCAAAACCACGGACCGAGGACCGGACAGGATGTGATCGGTCCGGTTCTTCAATCGGTCCGGTCCTAAAAGGCAAAATGGTCGGTTGTACGTAAGATCAGACCAAACTAGACCAAAGACCGAACATGAGGTAAAGTGTGGACAGATGACCGAACCAAAATAAGTTCGGTCCGATCCGGTCGGTCGGTTCGGGCCGGTTTTTCAATTCGACCCGGTCCGTGATCCGTTTTGCTCATCCCTAATATGATTTTAAAGGATTTGAGTATGTGTGTAACAATGAGCTCATGGACTCTTCATCTTAATTAGTCAAACAAAAAGTCAATAACAACTAGGAGTACTTACCCCAAACATGTTGACAATCAACTAACATCAATGTCAAAATCAACTACTTAGCTAAAAGAAATGAGAAGCATCTCACTCTCATCATTCTTATCATCATCTTCATCTCTCCGATCATCCGTCCTCACTCGCTCCACTTCCGTCGCATCTCCGTCGCTCCTCCGCCGTCACTTTCCGTTTCAGCAACAAACTAATAATCGTAATCAGTTCAAACTGAACAGCAGTGTCCGTACGATCATGGCGTCATCGTTTAGTCCTGAGAAAGCTAGGGTTCCACCTGCTGTTGATTTGCCTCTGCCTCCTATCTCCAAGGTTTCTATTTTTAGAAATATTTTGTGTTGGTTATATGAAGCTAGTATCATTTATATTTTCTATAAATAGCATGTAGACAGATTATATGTGCGGGTGAATGTGCTCTCATAAGTTAATAAGGGGGTGTTTGTTTTAGCTTATTTGATGGGCTTTTGAGCTTATTGAAATTTTGATAAGCTCGTAAGCTCATTATTAATAACTTATAAGCTTATCCACCTGAGCTTATAAGATATTAATGATGAGCTTATGAGCTCAAAAGCCCATCAAATAAGCTAAAACAAACACCCTCTAAAAGAAGCTGGAAAAAATGAGCTTATGTAATATAAGCCAAGTCAAATAAGCTCAAACAAACACCCCGTTGACTTTAAAAAATTGTAAATGAATTTGATAACAAAAAATCATGTTTTCGAGTATTCTTGCATCTTTTATATAAATAAACAAATCCATACATTGTTTCCGGAATTACTATTTTTAAACGGAAAGAATAAGCAATCCCAAACACCACCATATAATGCGTCGATAGCTGAGTTTTTTTCTAGTGAGTTTGTTGTTTAGAATGAAGTGCTAAGTTTCCCAACTCAAATTTAACGAGTTTGATGGTAATGTATTTAGTGTCGATTATTGCATAGATTCAGAACATATGCTGAAAGCATGCCGTGTTTTTTTGAAATAGTAAAATTTGACCACGTTGACAGTAGTTTTGACCCCAAAGCGTGAGAGATATTATAACATTTAGAATTGACTTGTACAGTAAGTATATCTTGTAAAATATACCATGAACATACGTTGATGCAAAACAGTAAACAATATTGCTCACTTTTGCAGTTCAAGATTGGACTATGTCAATTGTCCGTGACAGCAGACAAGGAGAGAAATATTGCTCATGCTCGACTAGCAATTGAAGAGGCTGCTGAAAAGGGTGCCAAGCTTGTTCTTCTGCCTGTAATATTCGGTTACTGCATACTCTGGACTCGGGTATAAAAGTTTACTACATGATTCATAATTTTGTGATTTCGTGTGTTAGGAAATATGGAACAGCCCATATGCAAATGAGAGCTTCCCTGTATATGCTGAGGATATTGATGCTGGTGTGGACTCGTCTCCTTCAACAGCAATGCTGTCTGAAGTTGCTCGTTCTTTGAAGATTACGATAGTTGGTGGGTCTATTCCAGAAAGATGTGGGGACAAGCTGTATAATACTTGTTGCGTTTTTGATACTGACGGAAAGCTGAAAGCTAAACACAGAAAGGTAATGTTACTAAATGTACCTTATATTCAATGCAAATTTTAGCGGTATGAGGATCCATGATGTATACCGGAAAACTAATGAATAGTACTGTGATATGACTACATGACAGATACACCTTTTCGATATTAATATTCCTGGAAAGATTACATTTGAGGAATCAAAGACTCTTACTGCTGGAGAGACTCCTACTGTTGTTGATACAGGTTTGTTTGTAATGGATGCTGAATATTCCGCTGTATGCATCATAATTTTCTGATATACTTGAATAAGGTGGAGTTACTTATAGAATAACTAGGATATAGGCAATGGGAATAAAACGGAGTTTGGATCTCCATTGTCTAATAGACATACCTTGAATTGAGCTTTAGTCGTTAAAAGATTAAAAAAAGGATTGGTGAAACTACTACCGTCAAGAGGTACCACAGTTCACTGTGTTTGTTTCCGTGTAACGTCACCTATAAATTTTGACTACTAGTATGTTTGTGACGCTTTCTGCTACTAGATCTACATGACAGATGAAAGATTCCTTTTATGCTGTTAATTTGACTTGTAATATTATTACTTGCATTACAGTTTTATTGGTGACGCTATTTGTGCAGATGTTGGACGCATTGGTATAGGTATCTGCTATGACATTCGGTTTCAGGAACTTGCCATGCTATATGCAGCTAGAGGTTTGTTAAAGCTAACACATTTTTACAATTCCACGTTATTTGTATATATTTATTGTATGACTTGCGCTGGAGAACATATAGTAGTATGACTGTATGAGTATCACATTCTGTTATTTGTGAGCATGGAAACCTCGTTGAGAACTTAGCTATTATGTCTTTTTTATGTACTTGTAATTTTAATAGATCCAGACACAAATGAAAGGTTTATATTATGCAGGACATCCAGTCTTTTGTATGTGCGTAACTTGATCAGTCAGTTAATTAATAGAGATGTTTTCATTCCTAGAACATAAAAAACTATGATACTCTTTCTATCCCGTGAACCTGCAAGAATTTAGTATAGCAAAGTGCATATAAAGTGATTGCATCATGAGTACAGTCTAAGTACTGTGATTGTCCTCTTTATTATTGATCAATGCTGTTCTCAGCAATCTTTTTTGTATGTTAGGCGCTCACCTACTGTGTTATCCTGGGGCCTTCAACATGACTACTGGTCCATTGCATTGGGAGTTGCTACAAAGGGCAAGGTATGTAGACGCTTTTTACATTGAATATCGATATTTTGACTATTAGTTACTCTGTATTATTCGGGCCTTCTACTTTCTTTCTCTTGTTAGGTCTGTCCTTGTTATGTTCTTTCATATTATTTTTTTGACTGGTTAGGGAACACCTCTTCTCTCATTATAATGAACCAAAAGGAGTTTCTAATGTTTTAAACTCGTATTTTTATGTGTTTATGGGAATTGTATAAAACTTGGCGCACTGTGCTAATATAAATTAAAGTCCATCGCATAACTAGAATTTTGAATTTTGGGAATACAAAACTATAAACTTACTCTTTCTATTTTTGATATGCAGGGCTGTAGATAATCAGGTATGCTACAAACTCATGTACTTTCTTTGAATTGCTCTGATATAAAGCTATGCCTGTTTGATGGAACTGAATGACTAAGAGGTTTGAAAGCTGAATTGATTAGATGCTGTTTCTGCATCTGCTAGAAAATGAAAAATGGCGATGATAAGTTTTGTGCTTGAATAATCCGTATGGCTAGTAATTATCTGAATCGAAAAAAATATATGATAAAAGCAAAATGCCTAATTTTAGTAACACAATATACAAGAGTTTTCTTGCTTTTGATCTTTCAAACTTAGATTTTACAGTTTTTACGATTTAGTTATTCGTAAAAAATCGATTAGATTGATCTCAAGTTGTTTGAATTTCTTAACTACATAATTTTGTAAAAAAGCAATTGACCCAGAGGACACACTATTTTTGTCATTATTGCAAGGTATTCAGGACATTTGATTATTAAACATCTGTAAGACAATTTAAATCTTATTTACCATTACTTTTCACAGTTATATGTTGCAACTTGCTCTCCTGCTCGAGATGCCGAGTCTGGTGGCTATGTGGCATGGGGCCATTCGACTCTTGTGGGACCAGTAAGTTTTCACCATAAGTAGTCTCTTCTAACATTCCAAAAATAACCTGATATATGCTATATTTGTATATGGTTGAGACACGGTTTAATTAATTTTTCTACTGAAGAACTAATGTCATATTCAACAGTTTGGAGAGGTATTGGCTACTACAGAACACGATGAGGCAACCATCATAGCAGAGGTCGATTATTCTCAAATGGAGCTAAGGAGGTGAGACTTGACTTCAATCTAGTAGGTTAAAGTTTTAGAACTATTATCCATAGGAAGCAATTCGACCATATACTTATGATTGGGTCGATTCAGGTTGTGTTTTATCTCCAACGGTTCAAATGAAAAAAGTATATGAACCTAAACAGAAACGCGTCAAATAGGTCGACAGCCACCAAAAGTGTATTTCAATGCAACAATTCTTCATAATCATTTTATTCAAACAACACCAGAAGATTATCATCGAAATAACATAGTTTTTATTATCACATGACACACTAATCATGTATAGAAAAATCTAATGATTTTGGACATAAGTGTCTCTGAGACTCTGGTTAACCCAATCAGATCTGGCCCATACCAAAAAGTACCCATTTTTGACACAAACCAGTTACCCAACCTTCCCCGGCCAGTTCATTTTCTACCTTTCCTTTATTTGATACTTATAAGTTATAACATGCTGTTTAATGTCCAGGACGAATCTCCCACTACAGAAGCAACGTCGTGGTGACCTTTACAGCTTGGTTGATGTTCAAAGGTTGAATTCTCAATGAATGCCTCAGGTATCTTATAGTCCGTGTTTTGGTCATTCCAGTCTATCGACTTTCGATTCAAATAGCGCATGCATGTGTATCATGTTCTCGTTGAAGGAAAAAGTCAGTTGTAACTTGGTACATCTGTGTTATTTTGCTTGTTAGCAATAAAATCTCCCCCAATCGATTGATTTGGGTGGCTCATTGGCAATCGATGGATACCCAATATCTCATAGAAATATAGTCATCAGGTTCGATGTTGTTTGGATAATATCAGCTTAATAGCTTTTGTTGTCGCCTTGTCGGTCATATTAATTTTCAATAAGGGGGTGATTTGTTTTGAACACATAATTATTGAGTTAAAAAACTCTTTAGTATTAGTTGGACATCAGGTCTTACTTCTAAAACTACACATATACTTAAAACTATTTGTCTTAGAGTAATGAACTATCTCTACTCTTGAACATAAAACACCATACTCTTATCTTTCTGCCGTAACTCAAGGGTCACGCCTTTCTAATGACCACTTCCCTGTTTCATCCAAATTGCTCTACAAATAACCTGAATCATTCAAATTCATTTTCTTTCCAAAATCAAAATGAGAGTCACCACCAACCCTTCTTACATGGTCAAACCAGCCGAACCAACATGGTCAGGTAGGCTCCCACTATCTGAGCTAGACCATACCGGTATGACCACACATGTTCCAACCATCTACTTCTACAAACAACCCTCTCAAAACTGGGCCACAGTCCTACAAACCTTAATAACTTCACTCACCACAACACTTGTTCATTTTTACCCTTTAGCTGGCCGGTTAGTTTTCATTGCTGGTGGCCGCCTTGAGCTTGACTGCAATACTGCCGGTGTACAGTTTACCGAAGCTTTTGCTGATGTAAAGCTAGTTGACTTAGATGATTTCTTGGAGTATCCAATCTTTGACAACCTTATTCCTAAAGTTGATTACTGCAATACACAAGTTGAAGAAACCCCATTGTTGCTTTTACAAGTAACAAGATTTCTTTGTGGAGGGTGGTCATTAGGGTTTTGTATATCACATGCTGCAGTTGACGGTCAAAGCGCGCTTCATTTTTTGTCAGAATGGGCTAGGGCTTGTCGTGGTGAACCTATTGGTTCACCGCCACATCTAGACAGAAAAGTTTTCCGCGCTGGGGACCCTCCAGTGACAAGTACAAACATAGGGATTGAACAACATACACAATTTTGTCCTCTACCATTCCTTTTAGGCCAAACGAGCAATGAAAATGAACGTAGGAAGGAAACAATTGTAACAAACTTGAAATTAACTGAAACTCATGTCAGAAAACTTCGAAAAAAAGCTAATGAATACCGTAACACCGAAACTGAGCGTGGTTTTACACGGTACGAAGCTGTAACCGCCCATGCATGGCAAACATCATGTAAAGTTCGAAATCTTGAACCAAACCAGCCAACTATAATTGGCATTTGTATTGATGTTAGAACCCGAATGAACCCACCATTGCCAGAAAAGTACTTTGGAAATGCTATTGTTGACATGATCTCCACAGGAACTTCTGATGAGATAGTTTCAGAGACATTAGGGTATGTTTCAAGTAAGGTAAGAGACACGATTGATAAGGCCAACAATGAGTATGTGAACTCGATGATTGATTTCTTGAAGAACCAACCAGATTTAACAAAGTTCCAAGATTTACAATCAATTAAGGACGGCAAAGGGCCATTTTATGGGAATCCAAACCTCAGTGTGATTAGCTGGTTAACATTGCCGATGCATGGTGTCGATTTTGGGTGGGGAAAAGAGTATTTCACAGGTCCCGGAACACATGATGCTGAGGATGGAGATTTCTTGATTCTTCCTGGAGAAGAAGGGGGTGGTTCATTGGTTGTAGCTTTGTGTTTACAAGCAAGACATATGGAAGATTTCAAAAGAGTGTTCTATGAAAGTATTGAACAAAATTGAAATTGCTTATTTCATTTCATTTATATCTGATTAGAAACGCATATATACTTTTGTATATTAAAAAAAAAAAAGTTATATCAGCATCAAACTTCAACAAATTCCCATCTTAACCAAGTTTTGAGAATTCTTGGAATCAATGGATCTCGTTACAAAGTTGATGGAGGTGTATCTGTATATGATTACTAGTTATAATACCCGTGCACGCACGGGGTTTTTTCTAATATTTTTTTTCTTGAATACTTTTACATACTGAATTAAAAATAGGAGATTCATTGTTTTAATATAATGATTTTGGAGCCAACAATGCAAGAATAGTCTCTTTAGCAAAATGAGACCGGAGATGATTCCAAGAAACCTCCTAAACAGTCCTTAACGTATACATTTCCTTGGTCCCAACAATTATGATCCAAAATAGCATCTTCAACCAAAACACAAACCACACAATATCCTCGGGTCCAACAATTATGATCCGATATAACATCCTCAACCAGAACATAAACCACACCATTTGTGTATAATCTTAAAGTTAATTGTGTAAAAAGATACACTACTGTGTACATTTTATAAATAATGGCTAAAAAATACGGTACTCCTTTGAATTCTTGATAACACCAAACTTAAATGCATCACCATGTCACCCCTTTTTACCATGCCTACTCATTCTCAGCACGTCTCTTATTGTAAGTTTTTATGATTTGTTATTTTGGCTATGATCCTGATTTGTTATTTTGGCTATGAGATGGTCTTGTTTGACCCTCAGCTTCTTTAATCTCCTGCAAAGGAAAGAAACATAATAAAACAATTTTGCATTTAAATATACTGCAATATATTATTAGAAGATAAATAATGGATCAAATTATGTATTTAGCTAAAACTAACATAGATCACAGACATTTATCTATCGAATAAGCGAACATTGATAAATAACATATACCAATCCAGACTTAGTAAAACTTGTGTAATCTTGTGCCGTAAGATCTCCAAGACCAGCCATATACGTAGCATAAGTGAACCTAACATTCAATCTACCAATGATTGCCTGAATGAGCAAAAGTCGTGTTGTTTTATCTCAGTGGTCTATTAGTAATTCATGTTCTCTTATAAAAATAAAAATCCAAAGGGTATTTAGAAGGTTGGCCGCGTAATAATAAGACATTACAACCTTGAAGATAATATATTAAAATTTTCTACCTATACTTAACACCGTTTACATTAAAATTCAAATGAATGTTTCCTATCATCAACTCCAACCCATTTTAACATGCCAAAATGCTTGATGTGACCCCAACCATTTTGATGATAAATGAGGTATATGTTAACAATAGTTTATTCTTAAAGAAGCCATCCAACAATAGTTTGGTCCGAAATTCATCCTACTTTTGTACGCCAAATCATATTTTTACAAAGGAAAACTCGTGTTACTAAGATCTAATTAGAATGCCAAACAAAAACACTCATGTATCAATATTCATCATGTTGAACACCCTCACATCAAACGACATAAATAAAATCACCTAATTAGTCATTCTTTATTACCTAATAGCATATAGCAAAGTGGGTTGACAAGAGCTAACCAATAAATGTGATATGCAGACACATAAGTAGTGGTTCCTATGATTTGCAAAGAGTGATAATTTATGTTACAAAAAGTTTCCAACTTGAACATATTAATTATTAAGTTATCTAACTATAATTTGTTTCTATTTTCATCCTACTCTGGACTAATTAGTTTCAACCAAACCATAATCTGAGACCAATTTTTATTTTTAGGCTTTATGAAGACGAAAATCTTTTTTTTTAAAGACGAAGAAAGGTCACGTAGGTATCAAATGTATAGATTGACCAATGTACAACCGAAAAAATATCAATAATCTGTTAATATTTAGAATCTGAACCTTTTATTGCAATCAATTTAAACTAAAATGAACTAATTACGATCTATGTATCATGATTAATTACCTTATCTGAAGTTCCGGCCACTGTGAAATCACGAAGGCTAGCCAACTCAGCGGTTCTTATAGTTTTTACCTTGTGCATAATACCTGCACCAAAATACATTAAACAACAAATTAGCCCAACTTGTCTAATATAATTATCAAAAACAACAAATTAAGGAGACGCATAAAAAAAAAGTATAGAAAATCAAATTAGGGTTTCATTGATTCAATCCAAAGCATTACATTGTTGAAATTGAAGAAGTAAATTTGATAAATGGGAAGAAAATTCATACCATGATTATCAAATTAAGTTATCACTCAACATACGATCGACTGAGAAGATAGAGCCATGAATTCGAATAATGGTTTTGTGTTAGGAAGGGAAACTGGGCTAGGGTTCTAGCTTTAATTTTACAGCCCCGTTTTTTTCCCTTTATATTTTTAGTTTAGTCCGTAACTATCAATAAATAGCTTGCAATTACATGTGTATTTTCTATAATTTTCAACATCATAAGTGAAAAACGAATTTTTTCTTATTTAATCCAAATCGGGAAATAATTAGCCTTTGTTTTATTTTTCTATTTATTTAAAAAGACTTGTCAAATTTAATTATTACTAAATAAGGTATGAATTGATTTTTTTGAAATGAAAAATTCCCAATAAGGGTTTTGTTTTATTATATAAAAGATGTTCTTACGTGATCACACAAAGTCGTCGATTTAGATACCGAATTCATACATATAGACTCACTTTCTAGTTTAGATCTATATGCATAACGTTATCCCTGCAAAGTAGTGCAAGCCGACATCTTAGGCTGACCCAGTGACCTGATTTTCGTAGATATTTGCAGTCCTTGCCTGTTCTTATCAGTAAAAAGAGAAAAGAATACCATAAGGGTTTTATATTTTATTTTATATTTTATTATTTTATTATTTTTTTTAATTAATTATTATTATTATTTTTTATTTTTTATTTATTTATTTATTTATTTTATTTATTTAATGGGTTTCCGACTCGACATTGCGAGCCTACTAATCACAGGGCCACTAACCTTTTGGATAACACAGAGTCAGCGCAGGTGAACCTTCGTGGCCACAAAAGGATTAATTTTCTCCCCGTTGGATTCGAACCCTTGACCTCCTCTTTAGAAGGTTGGTATTCTTATCGCTGGGTCACCCCTTGTGGTTAAGAATACTATAAGTTTAGTAGATCAAAACGCGTACAGTTACTGGCATGCTTCCCTTACTAATAATTTTGATCTTTGCATAAGATAGATGATCCTTTATCAGTTAAGTTATTCCCATTGGAACTTTCACTTGAGTTGAGATAATGAGATTTTATCCATATACTTGAAGTTGAAGCATTAACGTTAACAAAACCTAAAAATAATAGACGATACGACATAGATAACTGACATTGCATAAAGAAATAAAACATTAAAAACAAATAATTGTTTCACCATCTATACTACTATATAAAGTGTTTAGGACATTCTAAATAAAGAAGTCTTAAATTTTTTAAGACAAAAAACATTTCTAATAAAAGTAACCTACTAAACTTGTAGCTAAAAATACAATAATATAACACTTGTTACAAAACAATAATGCATAAATCATCTAACTTGTAACATTTGTGTATATTAATGCCAGAATTAATGATATCATAAAACTACTATCACTCAAAAGTACAATTAATAAATCACTTGGTACAAAACAATAATGCATAAATCATCTAATTTTCTTTTTCATTAAAACACTCACTAAATGAAGTTTACAAATCATTAATAATATAATTAAAATGCCCCATCACTCAAAAGTACAATTAATATATCAAATGGTACAAGACAATAATGCATAAATCATTTTATCATTTATATTTTTCAAACACCCACTAAATGAATCATTTTAATGATATTATTAAAATACCCCTTCACTCAAAAGTACACTTAATATATCACATGGTACAACAATAGCGCATAAATCATCTTATCTTTTGTTTCCTTTTTAAAACACCCGCTACATAAAATTTATAAATCATTAAGTGTATCATAGAAACTAATATTTTATGTAGTCAGACTTTCTGACACCACCTTTTTCGACCATGCAACGGACCACCATTTACCACCACAACTTAGCAATATATAATATTACACGTCCTAAACGACTAGCAATATCTTCGTTGCATTGTGATGCATGTCTGCTTTTTTTTTTAATGCAATTTTGTGCGGTAAAATAGTTCTATTAAGTTAACGCCATGTGTTAAGTTAGCATCATGAAAAACATATAATCGTTTAGGTACTTTGCTATAAAAGCTTTTTATTATGTTACTAAATGCGTAAGTAAGAAAACAAACTAATTTATAATTAATAATCTCTGTGTTGGACATTCTTGTTTTCCTTCTTTAAAAACAATGCATTGAAAAAACCCTGTTATCGCAAAAAAATATAGTCACACGGGTACCTGCCGCCGCAACGCGCGGGTACCCGGCTAGTTATTGATAAATTATGTTAAACTGAGAACCAATCAATTACCATCACAAGCTTATCTCTTATCTCTGATTAGTAGTTGATACTTCTGCCCCTCTTTAACTTACCAAACCACCACAAATAATCAATAAAACGACCTGCAGCAGGCCCAACTAGCGCAGGAAAGAGAATCACGGTAGCCGGAATATATAAGGTTGCCGCACATAAGTAGGTTGCCAAACCAGGTATTGGTGATACCACAACATATATCCCCGTGATAAATGCAACTACCATTGCCAACAAGGCATGTCCTGTAAGATAATACATACCCACAATTCTACTATGAATTTTCTTCCGATGTTCCTCGTCAACTTCATTGGATTTCAGACGGTAGACTAATAGTATAACGTGTGTGCCTATAGCAGAGCAAGAATAAGCGAATGCCCAAGTATTAGTGACTATAAATGCTTTAAAAGCAGTTTTTCTTAACAGAATGGGTATGCCTTTATCGGAGCCCTCATCACTATTATAGCCACCCGGAACTGCAAAAGCTGCTGCAAAGGTTGCTGTTGCTATAAGAGTCGCCACTATAAGAAGATACTCCACTAGCTTAAACTCTTCCGCTGTTCTTTTTTCATCCCAAACACTCTTGTTTAAGCTAGGGATTTTATGTATGTGTGTACTCACTGCTACACGCTGCAAAATTTAATTGTTATCTGTTATTAAGATCTATATATAATTTTTTTTTTTATCTATCTTAGAAAGAATCATCTTATGAATTTGCATTTGAAGTTATATAAAGAAAACATTGTTTTAGACTTTTGGCTGCGGATCAACTGAGACGAAAGGGTGTTTAATGGCTTTAAATTTATATTTCAGTGCCTCCATAAAGGAAAGTTATCTGCAAAATAATGACAACATGGGAGAACTATATGCCGAAGATAATCAATATAATGACTTATTAGAAGCTCATTGAGGTTTCCTTATGGTGTCTAGAATCAGGATTTTAATCTCCTCTTACCTCTATGCTTGTTCCATTCAGAAGACTTATCCAAAACATAGTTAACAACAAGATCTAGGCTGTGTTTGGAGTTATAATGGTATCGATAAGACAATAAGCTGTATTTAGTGTATTAGGATAATAAATTTAACTGGTCGTAGCTAAATAGAAATGTGTACCTCCAACAATCTCTTTCTTTTTTCAGATGTAGATGCCATGTCCAAAGGAGTGCGTTTTTCATTGTTCATGGCATTGATGTTGACCCTATAATCCATTGCCACTTCCGTCATCTCAAGATCAGAAGCCATAAGTAAATGCATAGGAGTGTTGCCATCCTTATCTTTTTCATTCACAAGGCTTGTGTAAGATTTATCTCGATAAATTAATTCTATTACTTCAGTTTTCTTGTTTTCGACAGCAACATGAAAAATGTTCTTTCCTTTCCCATCAAGAAGCTCTGAACAACCCGGACAATGAGACATAAGAGCTTCCAATGTTTCACGGTAGCCTCGGCTAGCTGCAATGTGAACAGCGAAAGTATTTATATCATCTTCTTTCATTATTTCGTTGACAATGGAAGGGTCTGCATCTACTAGCTCTGCTGTTGCTGATGCATTATTGTGATGAACAGCATATCGGAATGGCGTCCAACCATGTTCATCTCGAATTTTTTGATCAATGTCTTCACGTAACAAGTATGTAATGCACTCTGAAAGAGAAATCCAAGGTAAAACAGTTACATAGAGTATATTCTAAATAAAATGGGACTATCATTAATATGTAATACTAATATAAAATACAGTACTTCGTAAAGCTTGTACTTGTTATTAAATTTGGTGATCGAAGTGAGATAAGAAAATTTTTACTGGGCAGCCAAAATAAGAGTAAGTTCTGGCCAACGTTTAATATTTGTTCAAGGGATTAAAGGTTAAATGAGAATGAAGGAAATTAATACAAATAACTAAATACCAGCAGGGACCGCGCGTTACGGCGACGGATATCCTGAAATTAAAAATTTTGACGTACAGTATATTACTATCATATATTTATCGTGACAATAACTTTATAAAAAAAGAGATTTTTTATTGTAATATCTTTAAGCAATAGTCTAGTATTTCATATAACAGTATTAGTGCACCCACGTATAATCGCAACCAAAACAAATATTGATAACTCAAAAAATCATTTGCGTGATACCCGGTGCAACTCGTAGTACTCCGCCCAATATAATTGTTTTTAACAAACATTAATAAAGACCCATTATTGCAAATAACCCTAAATGATACTAAGACTAACGTTGCCTTATTTTCTTATTCACCAGTCACCTCTTATCTCCTTTCTCTCATCTCAATTTCATAAACTCACAAAAGTCATCATCTCATCTTCACTAAATTTTAAAACCGAAAATCCCACCACCAAAATCCTCGCGTTCTCTAATCCAAACGACAAATACAAACTTGTCACTGGTGATTCTCGTTTCTTGTCTTTATATCGAAATACAAACACAATAAGCCCCTTTCTATTTCTTATTTTTGACCCACGAAAAGGAAAAAACAACAATTCATTTGAATCTTGTTTGTGACTCGCAAACCAGGTAGGTGGTTTCGAATTTTGTTTTTTCCAAGATCAATAAAGGGTTTGTTGGATCTTTAAGGATCTATGAGTATTTCGAAAACCAAAACCGAGATTTTGTTCTTGTTCTTGTATTTATTATTATTTTTTCGTTTAAATTTTTTGAGAAAGACGTGGGTTTTGTTGTGATTTGTTGTTGGTTGAAGTTGTAACTATGTAGTTGTTGTTGATGAGATGATGGGTTGTATCATTTAGAATAAACAAAAGTAAATGAAGAATATGTTGTGACATCCATACACAACTACAAATCATAAAAGTTGGTTTACTGCAAAGAAAAAAAAGTGGAGTTGGAGTAGTTTTTTGTACGTTTGTGCTACATTTGTGTGTACATTGTGCTTAATGATTTGTATTTATTGTTGAAGGGGTGTATTAATTATAAGTAAAAAAGATAGTGTTTTAAGATGAGAATTATTTGTGCTTAGCATATTTGTAAATAATGCTTTTTCACTTGTATTTGCTTAAAATCTATATTAGGAAATCTTAAAAATTTAATAGGAGGGAAGTGCTTAAATGCATTATAAGTATTATAGATTATAGATATGTGACAAAGGTGAAACGTATGTACTCGCATATTTTAGAGAAGTTTCTAAGTGATGTGTAGAGTTTGAATTATTATTGTCGCTTGAGTCAAAATTGTTAAAAGTTTAAAAGAGGCTAGTTGATGTGTTAAGGAATTGAGTTAATATTAGCTTTAAAAGTAATGTCCTCATATGAACCCTTTAATCATGTAATAGACTTAGTAGTGGGCTTATGGACTTAATATGGGCTAGTTAAGCTAATAGATTCTTTGTATTGCTATAGTTAACACATGAAAAGAACTAGTCCAAGTCCATTACTTTGGTCTAAGGCCATATGGCCTTCTCTATTGTATATTACATGTCCAAGACCTCATTTGAGGTGTGTGAACTTGTGTGAAGTGTGTGCTTAGTAAATAATAAACCGAGTTACACCATCTCTCTTCTCCTCCTTCTCTCTAGACTTCCTCTTTCTATTCTCTATCTAATTTTTTTTATACCATTGTTTGTGTGAAATGTTATACATGTAGAGACCTACAAGTGGTATCAGAGCCAAATGATGGTGTAGAAGTGATTTTTGGTTCAAAAAAGCTTGTGTTTTAAAATTGCAAGAGCCTCATCAACCAAGTGTTGGTTATGGCATCTTTGTTTCTCTCATCTAAACTTCGATACTGCAAACAAACTTGATCAAGATTACACTGTCATTAGTATACCTAAATTCAAATACACAAAAGATTACCTTTGTCCATCCTGTGAATGAGGTACAAGCAAACGGGCAACATACAAAACAAAACTCGTACCCAGTTCAGAGGAAAGGTTACACCTATTAAACTTAGATTTATGTGGCCCGATGATAGTCGAAAGCATCAACGGGAAGAAATATATTCTAGCAGTTGTCAATGATTATTCCAGATATGCATGGGTTCAATTTCTTAGATTAAAAGATGAAGCTCCGGGTATTATCATCGCGTTTCCAAAGCGGATACAAGTTCGACTACAAGTTCCTGTCAGAATTATACGAACAAACAATGTCATTGAATGTACAAATCAACAACTGAAGGCCTACTTTGATGATGTTGGCATAAAACATCAAACATCCAGTGTCCGCACACCACAGCAGAACAAGGTCATCAAAAGAAGAAACCGCTGGTGGAAGCTGCTAGAACAATGCTCATCTTCTCGAGTGCTCCACTCTTCTTATGGGCAGATGCTATTGCTATCGCATGTTTTACCCAAAAATGTTCTCTTATCCATCCTAGATTCAACAAAACTCCATATGAAATTGTCAACAAGTAGAAACCGGGCATCTTGTATCTACACGTGTTCGGTGCATTGTGCTATCCAATGAATGACCGAGAGGATCTAGGAAAGTTGAAAGCGAAAGTAGATATTGGAATATTCATTAGGTATGCTAAAGATCGAGGGCTTACAGAGTATACAATCGAAGGAAAAAAGGGTGATGGAGACCATGAACATAAATTTTGATGAGATCTCGGCTATGGCTTCTGAAAGACTCACTTCTAAACCCGCACTTCATTTGATGACTTCTGAACATATCGGTTCAGGACTCGTACCTAACCCAGATCAATCAACAACATAAAATTGTAACACCAACCGAAAGTGACTTGAATAATCTGTTCGAGTCGATGTTTGTTGAATACTTGGTGGAAACAAAGTGATGCATCAACAAATGCTCCCACTGCACCTAAAATTCTTAATCAAATGACACAAGTTGCATCCACTATTTTTTAAACTGAAGCACCAACACCTACACCAACAAACACATTGACAGATACTCCAGATATTCCAAGCACTTCTCAGAACGTTGATGAGAAACTAACACCAGAACAATAAGATGTAGCTCAAAATGTAAATGATGCATAGCTGGAAGCAGACAATTTCATTAATCTATTCGGCACACTATCAACATAATCCATTGAATCATCCCCAACATATCAAGATCCTTCTAACATGAACACATTTTACCAACGGTATCCTTAAAAGTATCAATGGACAAAAGACCATCCACTAGAACAAGTGCTCGAAGATCCCGTCATGAGAAGAAACAAGCTAACCGGTGATCCTAAAATGTGTGTATATGCACTCACCGCGAGTACAAATGAACCAAAAAACATTAAGGAAGCAATGGATGACCACAAATGGATTTAGGTAATGCAAGAAGAGGTTCATCAGTTTAACAGTCTTGATGTCTAGTAGTTAATTGACAAACCCACTCACAAAACCATTATTGCTTTAAAGTGTATTTGGGAAAACACTCTGGATGAAGAACAAACTATGATACATAACAAAGCACGTAAAGGGCTATAGACAGAAACATATTGATTTCGAAGAATAATTCACGCTAGTTGCTAGGGTTGAAGTGGTCAGAATATTCTTGGCATACACGGCACATAAGAACTTCACAATCTACCAAACGTATGTCAAGATAGCATTCCTGAATGGTGTTTTGAAGGAAGAAGTGCACATGAGCCAATTGGAAGAATTCTTTGACTTGGAACATCCTGATCGTGTGTACAAGCTGAAGAAGGTCCTTTACGGTCTCAAGCAAGCTCCTAGGGCGTGGTATGATGATCTATCCAACTTCCTTATCTCAAATCATTTTACCAAATGTATTGTTGATCCTACTCTTTTTACAAGGAGATATGACGATGACATGGGACTTTGGTATTCGAAGGACACCGGAATATAACTCACGGATTTTTCAAATGTGGATCATGCTGGTTGCCAGGACACAACTGAAAGCTCATCTGGTGGAGTACGATTTCTTGGTGAGAAGCTAGTGAGTTGGCCGTCGAAAAATCAGGATTGCACTGCAATGTCTACAACCGAGGCATAGTTTGTGTTACTATCTCCGTGTTGTCCGCAAGCTGTATGGATGCGCATGCAACTCATAGATTATGGTTTTCTCTTCAATCAAATCCCAATTTGGTGCAATTCTAAGAGTGCCATAGTCATCTCTTGCAATTCGGTTCATCATCCCGCACCAAACATATCGTTGTCAGTTACCACTTACCAATGAGCACGTGGAAAAAGGTATTGTTAAGCTTTACTTCGTCAAGACTAATTACCAACTGGTGGAAAGGTTTGAGTATCTAGTCAACCGCATTGGAATGCGAAGCCTGACTCCTCTGGAGTTAGAACGTCTTGTCAAATCTTCTTGAATTATCTCAAAGCTTCGCTGTAAATACTTTTCAAAAAACAAAATACAAGAATATAAAACTAACAAAAGCAAATACAAAATTGAAAATTTAAAAATAAAAAATAATCTTCTACGACATGTCTATCGTATAATCGACATTATTTTAGTTTCTAGAAATTTCATTCAACAATTATACGAAAATATAAATATGCTTAAGCGAGAGTTTACTTCAAAAATATATTTCAAAACATGTCGTCTCTCAATTTCTTATGACTTGTGTACATATCAGTGCACAACTCGGATTTCAAATAAAGGAAAGTATTACACCAAATGAACAATACATGTTCAACACACTTATCCTCACAATGAGAAAATCACTTTTCTTGGGTGTTGTACATGTTATTGAAACAATCTTAACGGATAAGAAAAGAAGTGTTCTTACTCTTACGCATAATCTATTCAAAATTTTTCAAAGTTGAATTTCAAAATTTTGCTTAAAAAGTTTACACCCTTAAACTTTCAAAAGATTAAAACTCTCAAAAACATGTCGTATTTGAGGGGGAGCATTCAATAATTTTGCAAAGTTTCATGCAAGTCCATTTGCTCCCTAGTAGCTTTTCGAAGAAAATATCTTTCACTTGATATAAAAAATATCATGGATATGCTATTTTTCAGGGGGAGAAAATATGATTAAAATGTGATCTAAAAGAATTTGATACTTATGAAAATAAAATTCTTTTAATCTCAAAATGGCTCAGATTTGTTTTAGACCCAAGGTGTGTTTGAAATTATCTCAAAAAACACGATAATAGACATGTACCGAGACATATACTAACTTCAAGTTGATTAATGGTATGCCCTTTAATTCCAAAAGTTGACAAATCCTTTAATTAGCCACGCAACCGTGTCCATCAAAGTCTTGTCTGTTTAGCGTCTATCACTTAATCTCAAAAGTGCGAACTCCTTTCTCCATGTGCAAAACATTTGAAAACATATATATGCACATGTTTATGGGGAGTGTTTCTCAAAATGAAAACTCTCAAAGTGTTATCAAAACGCGATTTCATATAGACACTTTGATTGATTTTTTAAAAGATTTTATGGCTACAACATATACCTAACCAACAAAAATCACTAAGATGTACACGGAGATATAAGATGATAAGGTTATGTATAATCCTATGGTTCAGCCAGATCCGGAGGGACCTACTCAAGGACCCCATTAGATAGAATATAAGTCTTGGGGTAAAGGATAAGTATGAGAAAAGGGAATAAGGTTGTCATTGTCATTAGCTATCATTGGAACAATCAAACAAGGTGATAGTAAGGATGACGTGATATACGTTGAAGGGGTTGAAGAATGAAAAAGAAAAGTTATGAAAGGGTTAAAAGAAATGAAAACCCTCCATGCAATTAGGGCAGAAACCGGGTCAAAACATCTGCCATCAATTATCACAAAGATGATACTGGTATTGAAGATAGATATCATGGACCATGTGATGCAATGCACAACCCTTCCCAAGCTACTCAAGTTTCCCTCAAAAGAATCTTGTTTCATTTCTCATGGAGATTACACATTTTATCTATCAGCTTCTCACTTCGAGAATGTTGGTATTGAAACAGGTGGCAGTATACTCCAGCCTCCGCTCACTAACCAAAACAAACTTAATCAAGTCTAGATCCAAAAAGATTAATATAAAATCTCTTTAGGACACTAATGCCAATATATATACGTTTTTTGTTCACAAATAAGAACACAAGTTGTACGAGAGTCCTTCGCAGATCTTAGTAATCTTGTCAGAACGTTCAAAATGGTAATCACATAGTATTCCATGATTATTGAACAAAAAACCCACCAGTGTCAATATCAAACAACACTGAAAGTGGGTCCCCTAGTTAATCCTTTATGGATTAAGCATGGTGTAACTGGTAATCTACATGAACCACGATGTTCTATATGGTGGTAACTTTGCTTTAAATGGTCTACAGTCATGGAGTGAAGCTTTATGTATACTATAGCGGCTCACCTGAATTGTCGTAAGCATTCTTGAGGTATCCAATTCAAGTAATGAGAGGTGGGGTAATCCTTATTGATTATCTGGCACTTCGAGCTGGAAACCCTACCAAGGAGATTCCTTCCATGAATCGATTCCTGATGACGTAAGTCTATACTTGGATTTTTCAATGTATTGATATCGGTCCTTATCAGGATTCAAAGGTTAATTCTACCCGATTAAGATGAAACGGAATCAAGACGCTTCATCAGAAAAATATTCGTAGTGGAATACTACGGTAAAGAAAGCCCACAAGGATCGATTGGCCTGACATTATTATTACTTATAAGTACTAATGAATGCAACCGCTCCTGTTCCACTACCAAAAGCAACTCAACATCTTCAAACTCCACATACTCATATTAACATGATCTATCCTCGACAAGTTCAAGACAAATAAAATTAAGACAAAAAGATACATCAAATTCAAGATTGTCAAGAACAAGTCAAATTCAAGTTCAAAGAAGAAAAGAGGAAAGACATAAGAGTAAAGCTTAAAGACCTTCAAAAGGTATGAGTATGTTGAAGAAGATGGAACGATAAACATTTGATGATGTTGACCATGGAAAGAAAGGATAAAGAGATTTTACAAAAGTTCACATGCATAAATGGAACAAAGAAGTATAGCAAGTTTATTACATCAACAAGGTTCGTGATCATGTAACAAATGCTGGAGGATCTGAAGATCCAAGTACAAAGACTAAATATGCATCATTAATAAATGAGCACCCCTTAGGGTGAGAAACGCGTTCAAAATTGGAAATTAGTGCATTATTAGTGCATTAAAAGTGATAGTCATTTAGTGCTGGAGGATTGGTGTGTGGTACAAGGTTTTCAAGAAATATATGTTATTTCAAAAACAAAGAGTAAAGTTGACGTGTTATAACAAGACGGAATTGAATCACTTGGTTTAGATGATGGAGATAGAGTAAATGCTTAAATTACCCTTAAAGACGGTGTATAATGAGTTAAATATAGCACTTCAAAAAGTGTAATGAGTATAAAATTAGTAGATGAAGCATAATGAGTTATTTGGGATAGTACATAGAGTATTTTCGGTGTTTACCTTACTCTAGTGGGTCCCTGTAGAAGGTAAACATTAAAAAGGAAGGCAGCTTCAGCTGCCACTACATCCACTCACTTTGCTGCTATGTCAACCTCAACCCTCAAATTGGTGGCTTTAGTTTGCCAAAAAGTGTCATAGTTAGTTTGTATCTTTGTTTTCTCTAAGTATATCTTGGTTGTGAAGCATATATAATCCTTTGATTTTGGGATTTTTTTGTATATTTGCTTTTAGGATCTCCATATGCCTATCATAAGGGATCTTGTGACTCGCCAGAATAAATGACGTTTGCCGGAAAAAATAGTGTTTGACCGGAGTTAGGAGAAAGAAGATGAAGTTATGTGAAATTACAAAATTACCCTCAAAAAACAATTTTGAAGGTGTAGAATGACAATATTTATCCTTCGCTAAGAATAATGAGTTAATTTGGTGAGTACATAAAATATTTATAGAGTTTACCCTAAGTGTTAATGTTGTAATAATCTTGTTTAGGAACCAAGTGATTGTGGTGTTGGCTTTGATAAACTAGCTATGGAATGAGGTAAGCAATATGGTTATAATGTATTGTTATATAGATTTATCATATGAACTATTATGTGTTTTGAATGTGCTAAGTGTTGAAGAAATATGAATAGAATCATTTGAGAAGGTGTCAGATTAGGCTAGTAGATAAACTAGCTAAGGTAAGTGTTTCACTTAGTTTTGTTATGGTGTCGGATGAATTGACGTGGTTATGTGATGATGAATGACTTATGTGCTATGTGTGCAAGTAAAGTACGGTTACCATATGAATTAGCCATAATGAGTATATAATGCGAGTATGATTGGATTATTTATGATGATCCGTTATTACCTATTACTTACTAAGCGTAATGCGTATGGTTTAGTTGTTAACAATTTTTATAGGTTAAAGTGAAGCAACAAAGGTCTTGGTTATAAGGCCTTAGCATTGGAAGCATGGAATGGAAGTGTATTTGCCCTTGTGCGTATGGTAGTGTAAAGAGATTTCGTGCTTGATCAAGTTAAACCCCCAAAATGTTGTTAAGTTATAACCGTTGAAAATAAAGAGTATTGTCGAGTCTTGTTATAGTGTTAAAGTCATATTTGTAGAAATTAAAGTGTCTTAAAGAGTCTTGTGCAAGTTACACTTTGAAATGTATGAAGGGGTTTTGGAATAAGCCGATATTTACGCTTCCGCAAATATTTATGTAATGTCCAAGTGCATATTTCATATTTAGTATATGTATAGTGATTCTGCAAAGTTTCATGTTTTATCGAGTCTTGGAAGTTGGTTTTTTGAAAAATAAATAGATAAATTTTTGGGCCGGCAGAATGTTTTTAGCCGCCGGTTCCGGCCAAATGGTTACTGGTAAAAAAAGAAGAAACAATTGAATTTTGTTTGGGGCGTTTCAAGAAGAAGGGTCAAACAACTCCAGTTATACTGCAATCATTGGTACATTTTTTGTGTGTGAAATTTCATGAATATTGTATGGATTAGTTGGTATCCACATTAAGAATTCTGAATCATTGATTTATACAGTATTTGTTAATGTTGTATCCAGGAAGAGATTCAATAAAAAACAAATATCCGTGAGAAGTGCAAAAAAAGTGAAAAAATAAAAATAATTCAAAAAGTTTCGAATTTTTTCTCAAGATAGAGGATGTTAGTGCATAAAAAGTTGCGAAGTAAGTTATTTATTATTTTTTTATTTTCAATTTATAGCTTTATATGTTTTTTTAATGAAAAAAAAATGAAATTTTAATGCACAAATTTTTTGACTTGTTATATATTGATGAAAAATAAAATTTTGATACATATACTAAAAGAATTTGGATGCAAAAGAGAATTTTTTATACACGAAATATCGATTTACAAAATTTTAATGTGCAAATATTTTTTCACATTTTTTTAATCAAAACTATACACTTTTATAAAAACTTTCTTAACAACTTTTTTTTATCTATCAACATCCCTCATCTTGTGAAATATTTTGAAGTATTTAGAAGTTTTAAGAATTACCTTTTGATCCTGATATGGCTGTTGCATGTAATGCTGTTTTGCCTTGGGGTCCCTCGAAACTTTTTCTTTCACACTTGGTCAACATATGATTCAGTAGATAATAATACATTCTTTCCGCAGCAAGGTAAATCGGGCTTTCATTGAAATTGTTGACAAGATTTGCAAGCTGAGGAACTTCTTTTATCAACCAAAACACTACCCCAACATGATGATTTTGTATGGCAATGTGCAACGCACTGTGATTATCCGTTCTTCTTTTTAAGAGTGATTCAATGTCATCATTGTTCGTTTTAAAGTAGTCGATTATAATTGCAAGAATATCCACATGTCCCTCCCTTGCAGCAATATAAGCTGGTGTCTCCCCATGAGAGTTAAAATGGTAAACGAGAGAAGGGTGTTTCAAAAGAATTTTACGAGCATACTTTATGTCTCCGATATGAGATACAAGGTGAAGAATCGTGTTCTTGTTTGGAGTCAATTCAATTTCACCTTGATCAAGCTTTTCCAAAGACTCCCAACTCTTATTTTCATGTGATTGTGGATACGACTTAGGACCCATTATGCTTTTAATATAGGCTTGTGGTGACTCTGTTAATTAAATGCATGTACATTAGATCAAAACTACCTAGAACAATCTAGCAGTATGATGATTTTATATGACAATATGCTACAAACAAGTACATAATGAAAATCCTATGCGTTCAAAATGGGTAAATCATATAGAAAGGTACTATACTTTAGGCCAATTTAAATTTTAGGTATCCCACTGTTTACATATGCTACGTATTGAGGGTGAGGATAGTCACTCGTTTGGTTTCCCACGTTTGGTAAGGACCCCAAGATGTGACCGGAGTCACGAGTTGGGGTAACAATCACGAGGTGACTAATGTGTAGGTCGTGTGTGAATTCACTTGACTTATCTTGATGTATTCATGGAAATAGGACTGGTATTTATAGGAATCTGTTTAGGGTTTTGAGCCACCCTTGGAGGCTATCAATGTTTGAAGGTGGTCCACGTGGTGGACATCCGAGAGAGGAGACAAGAATGACATGTGTCGTGACGTCCTTGGATCTGCCAGGTGCATGGAATGATCCATGCATGATTGCCATGTACTAGCGTGATATTCACAACATTACCTCTATGCGAATGAGGTAACAACATGTGTTTATACATTGTAACGATCTTGGGCCAAGTTTCCAGGCCTTTTTCTACCTGATCGTGTTGTCCAAGCCTTTATGCTTTCCCTAATAACTTATTTCTCAGGTGGGTTGTGATGAGCTTAGGCCTTAGTGGGCCTGTTTTGAGTGTATGGGCTTCAGCCAGTTGAGTTGAAGGCTTTATACCCTATCAAGTCCCCAGTCCATTAGTGTATTTGAGTGTTAGGAAAATATGGTGATGGATACTTGCTAAGTTGAAGAGTCTCTTTTTCCTCGGAGTGTGAGTTTGGTTTTTTCCTTCCCCAAGCCTGTCATGCATTCAATGTATGGGATTTGATTCAGTCGTGTTTTGGCCGTCCAAATTTTGTCGTTTTAGGATATTATGCTGTTTTTTAGGCATACGTTTTTGTGGCCTGATGACCTCGCATATGGCTGTCGTTTCGTATGTCTAGTTTCTAGGCACATTGATTGTAAGGATGTCCTAGAACCCTCGCTTTGTAGTCATCAATCTTCTCTTTCTTTCTTGGCTGACAATAATTATTTCAAATTTCTCAGGAATGCATTTTGGTTTTGTTTGCAACCATGCGCTGTCCTTTTAACTGCCTTTCCCACTTTAATCGGGATTCGTGGACCCACTTGTGTATGTGTTCCATAAATATTGGGAAGCGTTTAAAAAGATTTTGGGTATATACATACATACACATATATATATATAGTGTAACTTTATTTTCAGAACCCTGTTAAGTGCGAGAACTGCGAGAACTCTCTTTAAACCATTAGATTGTTTGATCAATGGCTATAATTGATTGTGCCATTAATGTAATTAACTGGAAGATTAGGACAATATTTGCATAGTTAAAAGGGTAATTATGGGATTTCAATCAAAAGTTAAACCACACAAAATTAGGAGCAGTTATATCATAATATCAGATACTATCTTTTTTCCAAATCATTTGTACGTTTCATCTTCTTCTCCACAACCCTAGCCGCCCCCACCTCTCTTAATCACTCGTTCAGAGCCTTAAATCACAAGGAGGTAGAATCACAAGTCGATCTATGCGCCTATATTGTTCAGTTATGGGAAAAGGTAAGTTTCTAAACGTTTTAATCTAAGTTTTTCTTTAACGATATCATTAATCGATTCAGGTTTTTTATTAGGGTTTGATCTTTTTTTACGGGCTGATAAATATGGACCCTTGCATCTTATTATCTTTAAACTTATATCACTCAATCGCTGAGCCGCTTCTAATTTATTTATCGGTAACCTTCTTCTTTTTTAATATCGTCGATTGTTATTGATATAATATGTCAAACAATCTGTCAAAATGATTTGTATATTTTTTTGTTTTTGTTTTACATAAATTAAAGTTCAAAGATATGGAGTATTAAGACTTTGATGCGAATCATTTATAAAGTCACTAATCAAGGTGTACTTTATATTGGTTGGACTGATTAGTGTTTTGAAACCTAAGTTAATAAAAAGTTAATTATTCTATAATTAGTGGATGATGAGAAGTTCAGTTGTTTAAGTGTGTGTCACCAAACTAGAGGTTACGGCCTTGTGGTCTCATGTCTTGGTAGAGACATGTGTCAGATATTGAGTTTTTTTGAGTTATTTATATCATTGAATCTTTTATTGCTTAGATGATCATGAAAAATATAGTTGGTGATAAAGATGCTTTTGGTTTTGAGGTTTGAATAATTTTTGTTATTGTAGTTACTTTAATCATTATGTTTGCATAGTATTACAAGATCTCGTTCCTTTTCCTTTTTGTTACTGTAGTTACTTTAATCATTATGTTTGCATAGTAATTGGAACATGTACGTTCAAAACATGTATGTTTAAAAACTTGAATGCTTCTAAACATGCATGCTAAAAACATGTATGTTCTAAAAAAAAACTTGTGTTATTAAACATATTTTGCTTTTAAAAATTTATGTTTTTGATTTTTTTTATGTTTAATAGTTTATTAGTAGTTAACAGTTGGTATGACTTTATTATATCTTGATTCATATCTAATTTTCAATACAATTATGCTTCAATACAATTATGGTTCAAAACATGCATGTTTCAAAACACTTACGTGCCAAAGTTTGATTTTGACATAGTTTTAAGTAGAAACGTGGTAAATGCTAATTTAAATAAGAGTCACTCTAAACATGTATGCTAAAAACATATATGTTTTACAACATGTATGTTTTAAAAACATGTATGTTATAAAAAAAACTTGTGTTATCAAACATGTATGTTTTAATTGTTTTTGTTCATGCTTGTTTCAGATTGATGAAAATAACGATATCATTGAAGACCGAGAAGTGGATGAATACAAATATACATGAAGATAATTTACGACTTTTGAAGATATACGATTATTGCATATGTGTTTTTTGTACTTGTAATTAAATGAAATGTAACATTTAAGCATATGAATCTTGTTTTTTCTTTTATAATGGTTTATGTTTTTTAATTTATGCTTCAAACTTCAAAAAAATAATAATAATGCTAGCAAAAAAACATACATGTACTTCACTAAAAAAAAATCATGCTTAAAAAAAATATACATGTACTTCACTAAAAAAAATCATGCTTAAAAAACATGCAAAAAACATACATGTACTTCACTAAAAAAAATCATGCAAAAAAACATACATGTACTTCACTAAAAAAAATGCATATGCTTTAAAAAAAAAAAAAAAAAAAAAAAAAAAAAAAAAAAAATCCAAAAATTTAGGAATGATTAAAATAAGGATTTAATAAAAAAAATAAAAAATATATAAAAAATTGTATTTTACTATAATACCCTTTTGGATTAATAATAATTTTTAATATTTAAAAAAATCTCATTGGTTTAGAAGGGTTCTCATAGTTCTCGCACTTAACAGGGTTCTCAGAATAAAGGTCCCCTATATATATATATATATATATATATATATATATATATATATATATATATAGAGTTAGGATCAAATAAGAAGACTACTTAAAATAAGAAGGAATAAGAAGAACTATAACCGTAAATCCGAGATGTACCGATCTAAATTAGATGCATCCCTATAATCTTAGATGCATTATAACACACCATAGTGTGTTTTCTAGCTTTTAATCAGATGCATATACGTATATTAGATGCATTTCATGATTTCTCATGTTTTTTGTTCCTCTACACGTGGCGAAATCATGACAATCAATTTGCACTATCTATACATCAAATTAACTTTCGAAACTCAAGATGTTGCATGTATATTAATAGAAATGCATCTAATGCAAGTCGTTGCATCTCAAATGCGTGGTTTTGGTCACTTCTCACCACTTCTTATTTTAATTTACTTCTCACTGGATCCCTACTCTATCTCTCTCTCTCTCTCTCTCTATATATATATATATATATATATATATATATATATATATATATATATATATATATATATATATATATAGTGAAACTTTATTTTCAGAACTTACTTTAAATGCGAGAACTGCGAGAACCACTTTTTAGCCATTAGATCATTTTATCAATGGATGAGATAACTTGTGCCATTAATGTAATTAGTTAAAAGATGTGGTCATTATTTGTAAAGCACAAAGGGTACTATAGTAATATTATTATTATTAACTAACCCCACTAATTAAGGATCATATATAAATTAAAAAAAAAAAAAAAAAAAAAAACATACACCGGTTCATTTTTCAACCCTAATTGCGCCTCTCTTCTCCCTCTCCCAAAAAACTGTCGCCATTAATCAAGAAACACAACAGATCTTGTTATTTGTTCGATTGTAAATTGTCGCACCAACCCAACTGATGACATAGCCATCCCCACAACCATCGACTAAACAGCCGCCGCCACCAAGATCCGTCACCACGTGTGATGGTTCATCTGGATCCGTCATCGCCACCAAGAATCGTCTAAAGAAGACGAAAGTGATGAGAAAGGTAAATCTAAAAGATGTATCGAGTTGCTCATTTTTTACATGATTTCTAAAACTTGGTTAATCGGAAAATTGCTTAATGATTATGTGTAGGCAGTGGCGGATCTGGGAATCCGAAATAGGGTATGCACTTTTCGGTAAAAAAAAAACATATTGTTGATCTTGATTTTTTATTTTTATTTTTTTTTTATTTATTTTTTTTTTCCAGTTTTTTGTCTTTCAAATTCGAATTGTGCATGGAAAACCTTTTTTATTGATCATATTGATTTATCATGCTTACGTTTGAGTTGATTAATCCAACATTTTTTAGTTGATTTTTAATTAATGTTAGTTTGGTTTTTTGGTACCAGTTGCATATAATCAGAACCTTCTCAAATTAAACTAAGTAATTAAAAAGAAACACTCTCGCAAGAACAAATAAATAAATAAATAAAAAGTTTTTAGATAAAAACATAAAAAGTATGTGGTAGAAAAATTTAATCAGTTAATATCTCATTTTACGACATAAATTTTTTTTAGATATGAATGTGAATTGAGATTGAATTTGATGGGCTGCCTGCATTTTCTCATGTCGTGCATACGTGTTTTAAGAAATAGTGCCTACGTGTTTTAGGGTGCATATATGTTTTAGTGTCGTGCATACGTGTTTTAAGAAATAGTGCATACGTGTTTTAGGGTGCATATATGTTTTAAGATGCATATGCGTTATGCTAGTTGTTGTGATTAATTTTTGTTTCTTATTTTGTTTGTGGTTTAATTGTTTTCGTGCATGCTTGTTTCAGATTGATTGATGAAGATGATGATATAAAGACCGAGAAGTGGATGAACACGATTATACATGAAGATAATTTGCGACTTTTAGAGATATATAATTATTGCATGTGTTTTTGTACTTGTAATCAAGTGAAATGTAACATTTAAGTATATCAATCTTGTTTTTCTTTTTATTATGATTTATGTTCTTTAATTTGTGTTTCAAACTTTAAAAAACAATAATGATCATGTAAAAATATAGGTAGGTTGATAAAAAAAATGTTAGCTAAAAAAACATGTATGCACTTTAACTAATTGAAAACATGTATGCACCTTGACTATTTGAGAAAAAAAACATGTATGCACCTTTGCCTGTAACATGCATGCTCCTTGAGATTTAAAAAAAAAATAATGATTAGGTATAAAAAAACATGTATGCACTATAACTATTTGAAAACATTTTAGCATAAAAAAAAATAATAAAATAAAAAAAAATAAAAAATCCGAATTTTAAGATTTATATTAAAAAATAAAAAATAATATGAAAATGTCTTTTACTATTATACCCTTTTGAATTAAATAAAAAAAACAAAATACTATGGAGCATTAAATGATGTACATTATGTATTATTAGTTGTAAAAAAGTGGTTCTCGCACTTAAAGTGGGTTCTGAAAATAAAGTGCCTATATATATATATATATATATATATATATATATATATATATATATATATATATATATATATATATATATATATATATATATATATATATATAGCTAAAATACATCTAAAATCTTTTTGCCTTTTCATTTCCCCAGTTGGATCTTTCTTCTGCTCATTTTTCTTTTATCCTTCAAGAATAAACTCTGATAGCTCATTCTTTGATGTCAATGATACCTTTGCTTATGAGGATGTGTTTGCTCAACATGTAGGTTGATAATCTTCTTCTTTGTAGTTTAACCCTTTTATCTCTTTGTCTAGATTTTAGTCGTTTTATTATGGTGGAGACTTGTGTTTAATAACGATTTTCAGAATCTTGATGGAGAGGTTCTTGTAAAGTGGTGGTTCCAATTTTGTTCCTTTTGTTTGAGGAGGGGGTTACACCGTTTTTATTCAAAGGTCCAACATTGTTTTGCTTTAGTTGTTTGGTTTAGCATTTTGAGACCTCTATTATCGACTGTTTGTTCGATTTCTGTGGATTATGCTTTCCTTTTGAAGGGAAGATTTTTCTGACATAGCTTTAGGAATATATGGTTCCTTTTATGTCTTCGGAGATTAATCGTAGTTCATCTTTTTCATTAGTCTGGAAATAGGTTTTGATGAATTGATTGACTGAGTAGGTTTGTGGGCTTGTTTCCTCTTGTATTGATTTCGTGCTTTTTTGTTTTCTAGTTTTAGGAGCAAATGAGTGTATGATGCATCCTAATGATGGTTTCTTGGATGCAAACGTTCATCCTTTTAACCTGGTTGGTGTTCAGGTTGTTGCTTACCCTGCAGGTAAGTCCCGTGGTCAGGTTCAGGCCTTCAAGATTAATCTTTTGGGTGGTACAAATGTTATTTTTTTTCTCTCAGGGGTGAGGGGGTTTGGTCAAAGATCCCCCTTGCCTCAGTTGGGGCGAGAAGATGAAGAGGATGATGAAGACCTGATGCCTTTAAATAAGAGGAAGAGGAATTTTGAAACCAGTACTTCTGAAGCTGGTAAGACCCCTCATTCTGTTGACAATGATGATGGTTATAGTTCTTCCGATGTTGAAGTTTACTATACTACTTTAAAATTCTTCCATCCCATCATTGCTCTTCAGATGATGATGAAGATGATGATGGTGGTCCTCGAGGAAGTGACGAGCGTCCTTACAAGGTCGGGCGACTGAATAGGAGTGCTAATTACTTTCATAAGGACAAGTTGTGTGTCGAAGGTATTCCTCTTTTTGTCTTCTTTGACTTTTGATAATGCCAAGTTTTTGAGTGATGTTCTATGCGTGCAGGTAGCACTGTTACAAGAACGTCTGTTAAAGATATGTGTTTGAAATTTGAAAAGGGTCTTAGATTTGATGATCCATTAGAGGATCCTATTTCTCGGCTAACCTACCTGACTGTTGTTATTCCTCCAACCAGTATAGTTCAGTTTGGGGCTAGGCCTTTGTCTGCTATTCGTCTGTCTATGGATCGCTCCATGGCTGACCTTATTTCTGACTATCATTCCCTTTTGGAGCATGCCGAGGTGGCCGCGTCTGCCTAAGCTCGAGCAGATTCTTTTAAAGTTGAGTTGCAGGGTTTGCAGTAAAAGTTGCTTGGGTTGAGGCAAAGGTTTGATATGGATAGACTGGTCTTGGAGCGTGAAAAATCTGTGTTGATGCGTGATAACTGATAAGTCAGCTCTTCAGAATGAGAATGGCACTCTTATTCTTGATATGAATCAACACCTTCATGACATTTGTCACTTGCAAGACAAAGTAACTAGTCTTGAGTTAGATAAGAGACATATGGATGCCCAAAGTTCCTCTTTAATTGATGCCAACAGGTTTCATGTTGAAAGGGAAGTTGGCCATATGAGGGGTTTGTCGGATGAAGAGAAGTAAAAGGTTGCTAGGATGGAATCTGAGCTCGCTCGTATTCATACAAGTGCTAGGGATCTTAAAACTCGTTGCTCAGTATTGTTAAACGAGAAGAAAGCCATGATCAGGTATTTTTCTGGCTCTTTTCGTCGTTTACTTTGTTCCAAAGAGTTTATGGTCGCTTTTAGGAGTGTTCAAAAGGTGTGCATGGATGTCGGTGTTTTTGAAATTTAGGAGGACCAAATTATGATTATTTAATAAAGTTTGAGGTTTATTTATAAATTGTGCTTAAATATAAGGGGAGTAAATTGCAAAAATCGTCCTTGTGGTTTGGTCAAATTGCACGTTTCGTCCTTGTGGTTCATTAAGTGCAAAAATCGTCCGGATTTTTCACTGTTACGTGCACTTTTGGTCCCCCATCACTAACTGCGTTAAATGAGTTTCGTTAACAGTTACACGTTACCCTTTTGGCTAACGGCCGTTGCAGCGCCCGTCCTTTAACCGTTGCAGCGTCAGTCCTTTAACCTTACGACCGTTTATAATTTAAAATTTTCGTCCATTTTCATACGTTTTTATCCGTTTTCATCTGTTTTCGTCAGTGTTAATACGTTTTTGTCCGTTTTCATCCGTTTTTCTTACGTTTTTGTCCGCTTTAATCTGCTTTTTGTCCGTTTTATCCGTTTTTCTTACATTTTTGTCCTATTTCGACATACTGAAAAAAAAATCAAAAAATTTATTATCATTATTTTTTTAAATTTTGATTTTCTTTTTAAAATTTTCAATTTGTCGAAATACTTTAAAAAAAAAAATCGGATTTTTTTTTTCAATTTTTTTTTTTGAATTTGGAAAAAAAAGAATTTCGAAAAAAAGAATTTGGAAAAAGAACTTCGGAAAAAAGGAAATTGGAAAAAAAATTAGTAAAAAAAAAATTTCGATTTTTTTTGAAAAAAAGATATTTCGACATATTGAAAATTTCGAAAAAAGTGTAAGAAAAATGAACAAAAATGGAAGAAAACCGGACAAAACAGGATAAAAACGAATAAGGAAGACAAAAAGTAACAAAAACGGATGAAAACGGACAAAAATGAATAAAAACAAACAAAAACGTAAGAAAACAAACAAAACGTAAGAAAAACGAACAAAAAATGGATGCAAATGAACAAAAACGGATGAAAACGGACTAAAACGTAAGAAAGACGGATAAATGTAATAAAAATGGACAAAAACGGACAAAAACGTAAGAAACATAAGAAAAACGAATAAAAACAAACAAAAACGGATGAAAACGAACAAAAATGAATAAAAACGGATAAAAATGTATGAAAATGGACTAGAATTTTAAATTATAAACAGCCGTTAGGTTAAAGGACTGCCGCTGCAACGTTTAAAGGACGGGCGCTGCAACGGCCGTTAGCCAAAAGGGCTAACGTGTAACTATTAACGGAACTCACTTAACGCAGTTAGTGATGGGGGACCAAAAGTGCACGTAACAGTGAAAAATCCGGACGGTTTTTGCACTTAATGAAGCACAAGAACGAACGTGCAATTTGGCCAAATCACAAGGACGATTTTTGCAATTTACTCATATAAGGGTATGACAAATTCTACGGGAGCTACAACTCCCTCTAGTCTTAACATTGTTCCACCAATGCGTGGATTTCTGGGATGAGAATTGACATGGCTAGTTCTGCTCAATAGTATAACTTAACCTAAGTACATATATAATGATAAGAGAAATGATAGAGGGATCTAAACTTATGCCTAATTTCAGGTCTAAAATCAAGTGGCATCATCTTGATAGGTGCAGATAAGGACCCACTAATTTTACAACCATCAAGATGATGACACTTGGTTTTAAGCCTAAAATCAGACCCAAGTTTAGGTCTCCCTATCATTTCTCTAATAATAATAATCGTCATCTCCTTATACGATGAGTAAACATACAAAATGGATAATCAAATCTTGACAAGTTTTCAATTGAACCAATAGGACAACTTGATTTTGCCATGTAGGCAAAATAAAATATTTTTATTAGCCAATAAAAATAAAAGTTGGCTTCAATTTAGTCAAACTCAATTACCGACCAAACTTTATACCCCTTCTTTCATATTTTATAAATTTAATAAATACCCTTTAAACAAACTGTATATCCCTTAAATTTTATACCTCATATTCTTTAAATTATATATAAAAAAAATACAACATATATGTTGTTGTTATCTATAAATATTATTATCAGTACATATGAAATTAATGTATAAGGCAATTTGCACAGAAAGATATCACAATTTAGGTTAATTTAAGTTTTAAGTACTCAATTTTATTTTCTCGATTTAAAGTATTTAAGTTATATTTTGTGTAATATTTCCGAAAGCAACTAGCGGTCAAAATTTTAGCCGGTGTATTAATAAAATGATGCAAAAGTATAATAACCATTCACTATATAATAGTTATCATTTACGACATAAAAATGTCACTAAAAATTAAAAAAAAGTGTCTCTGAAAATAATAAAATGTCAATAGAAGTATAAAATGATGTCACTAAAATTTTAATGCGTTTTTCTTGTTTTTCTTACACTTAAAAGAGTATGTAAGAATGTCGGAGGAGAAAAAAGTGAGGATATATTTTTTCCTTTTTGAGATTGTTTGTAAAAAGTGTCATTAAATCTTTCAATCTAAGGTTTTTTCCATATTTTTTTAAAAAATATCACTAAAAGATTAGATCTAATAACACTTTTTTGTGTCATTAAAACCTCTAATTTCCCATTTAATGACTTACACATGTAAGTAACCATTATAAATAAAAGAAAGCTTAAGTATTAAAATAATCAGTCTTCCCAAATCTATTTATGACATTAACTCTTTATATAAAAAGATTTAGTCGAAGTTTGAGTTTGTTTTTAAAACCTACTTAAGGAAGCTAAAGATTAAAAAATGTCATTGTATGTACTATGTAGTCAACAAAATTACTATTTTATGTAGTCAATATTTTTTATCTATAGACCTAGACAAATACTCGCGCAAAACGATGATATATAGCGGCAAATAATTATACTTGCGAACTTGTGATTTAGGGTGACATTTGATGCAACTTACGAGTTCAATATGTAGTCATTACGCAAAAAAAGAACTATGGTTATAACGAAAAATGATAAAAGTTTGAGAATTAAACAATATTAAAAATATTAATTTAGTATTGGATATTGTTAACATTTAATCAAAAGTATTTTAGTTGAAATGATTTTTTAAGTTTTCAAGAGTAAGGATTAAAGAAAATGGTGTAAATGCTTTATAAATACTAGTAGGGTATCCGCGCGATGCGGCAGCGGGTACCCTGAAATAAAATTTTTCAATGAATCATGCTTTATAATCTGAAACGTTTTATGTGACAATAAATTTGCGGATGCCAAAAGTTTCATGTCGCATATTTCAACTCTTTAGAATATTATAGTAGGTTTTCTCTTACAATAGCTTTACTAACAGCGAAAATATAATGAGTTTGAGTAACTTTAAAAAAAGTGATGGATAATATGAAACTAATTCATATAAAAACAATTGAAAGTGGCGTGATTTTGCGTTGCGGTAGTCAATAATGTTATAAGTTATGGTCAAATTAGTGGATAGTGGTCCGTAGTCACAAGTAAGTAGAAACATCTTTTTTATGAAATATATATATGTAATAATCAACACTTCGTAATAAGCACATAACATATATTTTTGAACATGTTTGTCTCATTAATATTGTTTATTACCTTGTCCCATATAGATAAAAGATATAAATAAAATAGTGCTTATAATGTATACATCTTGTGAAGTATATATTTATGAAAATGTTTGAATCATTAATATTGTTTATAACACTTGTCCCACATAGATAGAAGATAAAAATAAAAGAATGCTTATAATGTAAAGAAAACTTACATGTTTAAGCAATCATTTAGAGTTATCCATGAAAAGTATAATAATTAATATACTAATATATTAATCATTGAATTAGCACTTTGCACATTTGCATCATTTGTCTAAAAAAAATTGTCCTGACTTTTACAAAAAACCGTTTTTTTACCTTTGTGGTTAATTTTACTTAAAATAATTCAAAATTTATTTAGATTAGTTCTCGAAACACTCTTACGATATAATAATAGTTTTGGACTTTGTAGTTTTTCATGCATTTTAAAATCATATTCATTTATATGTACATTTTTGCAATAAAACTAAACTAATTCATAAAGAAATAATAAATTAAACATTAAAATGTTGTGGAAGATAATTAAAAATTGTAATGCTTAAAAAAATCTAAAAAAAATTAGAAGAGAGAGTGCTAAATGCTTTATAAGTAGTATAGATTATGGATAGATTTGTACCTTGTTGTAGATTTTCTTCATGAATTGTGATTGATGTTATGGTTAATGGATGCATGAGTGCGTTTGCTGCGTTGTCCAAAGTATCCAGAATAAATTTGTCATGTTCAGGGTTCAACATGGAAACCAGAAGCTTTCCTTCATGGTTCCTCTTTGAGACCAAACTCTCGAGAGATACATTCTCCAATAGTAGCTTTGCTACCTCAGCATGACCATTTTCAACTGCCACATCAAAGGCTGTTTTATTCAACCGGTTAGGGGTCCACATGAAATGTTGAAGGTACTCCACACCAAAGGCTGTTTTTCCGTATTTGAGTAAACGTCGAACAAAAGACACAAGTCCCAGACGCGACGCCATTATTAATGGTGTATCACTTGGCTGATACGACATAGCGTAGTTGCACTACAAGAAAAAGTGCCTTTAGTGACCAATTATTTTGTGACCACTCATGCTTTGGTCTCTATTATCATAGTTTAGTCACCAATATAATTGTCGTCACTGCATTTTCGTCATTGGCACATAATTAGTGACCGTTACAAAATGTGGTCACTAATTTGTCACAATGACAAGTATTAGTGACGACAAATAATGGTCACATAGTCTCTGAAACCATAAATCTAACATTTTTCAGTGAAATAGTAAGTTACCAAAAGTGGTGGTCACTGTCGACAAAGGTATTTTAAATTTAAAGACAAAAAGTAGTGGTCACTGGGTTTCTAAGTTAGAGACCAAGGTTGGTGGTCACTGATTTATAAAATATTTAGATGAAAAATAGTGATCACATAAACCCTAACCCTTAAACTAAAACCCTAACCCCTAAACTTTAACCTTAACCTCGAAATTTAAAGACCAAATATTAGTGGTCACTAGATTTTCAAATTAGAGACCAAAGTTGGTGGTCACTGATTTATAAAATATTGAGACGAAAAACAGTGGTCACATAAACCCTAACCCCTAAACTTTAACCCTAACCCTTAAATTTTAAAGACCAAATATTAGTGGTCACTAGATTTTCAAATTAGAGACCAAGGTTGGTGGTCACTGATTTATAAAATATTGAGACGAAAAACGGTGGTCACATTAACCCTAACCCCTAAACTTTAACCCTAACCCCTAAATTTTAAAGACCAAATATTAGTGGTCACTAGATTTTCAAATTAGAGACCAAGGTTGGTGGTCACTGATTTATAAAATATTGAGACGAAAAACGGTGGTCACATAAACCCTAACCCATAAACTTTAACCCTAACCCCTAAATTTTAAAGACCAAATATTAGTGGTCACTAGGTTTTTAAATTAGAGACCAAGGTTGGTGGTCACTGATTTATAAAATATTGAGACAAAATACGGTGGTCATTAAATTATGAATTTTACGAGTTGGTGATGTTGTATCTTTTCCAATATGAAATATTACGAAAATTTCAAATCAAAACAAGTACATTTAAACTTGTTCAATTTAAAAAAAAAAACGACAAATCAATATTATATACTAAAGTTAAGACATACTGATTATTAAATACACTGACAATTTAAGACATACTAATTAATAGTAAGACTTTGTTATATTATGTGCTTTTTTCTTTTATCTAAATAACTTTGATAAAATTAAATTTACACTTAAATAAGTTAATAAGTATAAATATTTACATTTAATTTAAACAAACAAGCACTTAAATTTACACTTAAAAATACTTGTGATTAAATTTACACTTAAATAAAAAAACACTTAAACAAATAAACTCCTCATTCCTGCCCAAACAGCGCCTCATCTCTCACTTAAGTGTACCACAACCAAAAAACTCCTCATTCCTGCCCAAACAGCACCTCGTCTCTCACCGCCACAACCACCTCGCTCACCACCACCCTCGCCGTCGCTCACCACCACCACCGCTATCGATTTGAGGTAATTTGTATCGATTTGAGATGATTATGGAATGAACGTGTAATTCAATTATTTTGAGATGATTACGAAATGCTTATTTCAAAGTGCTTACTGAATAGATTTGAGATGATTATGTCAAATTCAAGTTCATATTATTTAGGATTATGTAATTTGTTTGTGCTCAATAACTGTTCGACGAAATGCCTGACTTAGTTGTGTGTGGTTTTTGCTAAAAAATGTTATGGATTGGAAGTGCCGATCAAGTGTTTGACGAAATGCCTGACATAGAGTGATTGTTAGGGTTTATGTTTTGTAAGCTCGTATTTCAAATGTTTTAGTTTCGATCTGTTATATGATTGGTTAGAAGTTATTTGGGGGTTTACCTGGTTGTTTGAGATTCAAATAGTTGGGTTTTTAGTTCAACAATTATAATGGGGTGTTTGGCTTTGCAGCTGAATTAGATTTCTGTCTTGGCTAGTTATCATAGATCTTTTTCACACTACTTCAGCACATAGATCTTCTGCAACCAACAGACCTAAAGTTCTTCATTTAGGGATCTAAATCCAGCATTAGAAATATGATTAAATTTGTTGTTTTTGTCGTGTAAAGGGGATCCACGAGGGAGAAGGCTTTGGAGGATATAATAGAGGCTTTTAATAGCAGCTTGCCACACGAGTTTGTTGAAAAGAAGCAAGTGTTTCTCTGTTTTCATATGTTGAGCTTTATTAGTATCTTGTTGAAACTAAACTTGTGTTGACGATATCTATTTGTCACCATAGATATGCAACATTGCTGCATCAAATGTCTGAATTCTGTAAAGAAGGGGTCTTCAAAAGAGATAGCTCTAGCATCGCATGTCATTGGTATGTAACTTAGTTATTCGTTTCTATGTAATTAATATTTAATAGTTGAGCTAGGTCTCTAAACGGTGTTGTATCTGTATAGGATTACTGGCTCTAACTGCTGGCTTGGGTGAGAAAGCAGCAGAAATATTGGAAGATTCGGTCACTCCCATCTCAGAAGCTCTGAGATCTCGTTCTGAAGCAAAAAAGCTAGAATCGGTATATATACATCCACTAGTGTAATTTATTTATGCTTGCAATTTAATTTTTAATTTCATCTTATTTTGGCTTGCACTAATCTGTAGTTATTGGAGGGGTTGGTTGTGATTGCTTTTGTTGGTGGAAATGAACCCGAAGAAACTGAAAAATGTATGCAACTTATGTGGCGAATGGTTCACCCGAAACTTGGTCCAAATGTATGTGTATCTTCATATTTATTATTATCAATCAATCGTTCCTAAAGTCTAGGATATGTTGACTAAAGATGTATAAATCTCAGGTTGTTGCCACTAAGCCATCACCAGCAATAATAACAGCAGTCGTATCTGCTTGGTCATTTCTTCTTACTACTATGGAAGGATGGACACTTGATCCTAAACTGTGGCAAGAGTGAGTATATTTCATTAGCCCCTCTACTCTTTTTTCTTTTAGTTTGGTCATTTTGGGTGTATAGCGGATTGGAGCAGTGGCTGGGAAGGCAGCAGCAAAGGAACTCATGATCAGCACCTTTCACTCATTCTCATTGCAACTGTGTCGGTCACATGCTGAAAAGTATGTAACTCTTTCACTTATTGTGAGCATAATCGTATTGACAAATTTCTTAACTCTAACAAATGTATACTTCATACTGAAAGCCACTCAAAGTCTCAAGTAGCAATATAAGACTATAAGTCAGTAGCCCAGAAGCCCAGAACTCTAAGTGAAACAGATAATGTGTTCTGATTTCTTAATGCCTGTTGATGTGATCATGTGAATTACCCCCTGTGAAATTCTTTAGACAAAATTGTCATTTTTGTTAACATGTTTTTATCATTTCATCTATTTTGTCATTTTTCTTATATTACTCCTATTTTTTAGTTCATGTTAAGTATCTATGTCATAGGACCACAAATTAAGAGAAAGCTTGACAGCTAAAGTTGGTTGCTGAGTTTATGAGATCAAACCATCACACAACAGGCTTGTAAACTATGATAAATAAGAATAATTATTTATGTATCTCTTGGATTATAATATGTTTGAGTTGTCCTTCTATTTGGGGTACGTGGAGCAAAGTTTCAGTTTATTTGTTAAACATGGCATTCAATCGGTAAACTTTGTAATGGATCTTATATTTTCTTTTTTTCACTGCCCTACATTACATGGTTTCTGTGTTTCTCGATGTTTGTTAAGCCAAGTCTTAAATAGATGATTGGTAATGTTGGGTTATTTCAGTGCTAATTACTTGAGACTGCTAGACACAAGTACACCACTAGTATGAATTAATTGATGGTACCCAAACTAGAGGTATTAAGCTGTGTGATCATATTGCCAGTTTACTTTAGTGACCTTGTTACTTGAATTCTCAAAGTGTTTGTAAATGGTACATTGTATTAGTTTCAGACGGGACCCGAGTTTAATATGCTTGTTCTTTGTAGCAAGAGCTACGCATTTGTTAAAATGTACTCTTATGGTTATAAGAAAAGTTTAGTCTGTACTGGCATGGTGTTTATCAGAAGTGTGCCATAGGATAGTTTATTGTTGTGTACTCCATAATAAAGTAATGCAATGCAGGGAAGCTAGACAGATGGAATCGACCAAAGAAACAGGGTGCCAAGCAGCTCCAGAGGGCCCAATCCTTTGATGGTTCAGGCAGCGATGCTGGAAAAGATGTGGTGGATGCTGATGCCATCAAGGCCCAACCGGCAACGCCAGTGGAGTTGAATGTGGTTCCAGTGCAAGCACGGGCTGATGACTCGTCCTCGAGCCAAGTCACCGAGCCAAAGCCGAAAGTGGGACCAAGTAGATGCTTCACTTGTCACAAGCGGGTTGGTTTAACCGGCTTCAACTGTAAGTGTGGCGATCTTTTCTGCTCTGCTCACCGCTACTCCGACAAACACGACTGTCCTTTTGATTACCGAACTGCCGGCCGCGATGCCATAGCAAAGGCTAATCCTGTGATCAAAGCTGAAAAGCTTGATAAGATATGAAGAGCGGCATTTGGTCAAAGTATGATAATGGTTACTACTCAAAAGTCTTTATATCCATAAGGTATGTATGTGGCCTATAACACCATGTTCACTTTTCTGCAACTATGCAACAAGTTCAGGTCATTATTGTATAATTTAGATAGAACTAGATTCATTTATGTAGCTTATAATCGGCTACCAGAAACCAATATTCTATCTTGCTTATACTTTAGGACGTTAAACATATGTTGTGTAGGGACTGTGGATTTTGGCTTCAGCTTTGTCATTTCCCCAAAATTTTGATACCTCCACATTTATGATTAAAAGAAATTATTGTGTAGTCTGATTCAAAGTTTTTGCATTTTGCAGGGTGACGAAAGGCCGAGTTGGATGGAGTGATCTTCATAAAGCGTGGATGTGATTTGAGACATCATTTTTTTTGTGCTAAAAGAACACAATGTTAAACAATTGGCATGCTACGTTTTTCTTTTATGTTTATTTTGTTTTTGATTAGTAGGATACAAAGAACGTTGTGTTACAAAGAATATAATGTAATGCAATTACGATTAATATTTTGGATGTTGCAAAATTGTAGATTTTCGATTTTATTATAGCCGCACATTTTGTTAAATTGGTAGATTGTTTTGTAAATATATTTGAATGAGTGACAACCATATTTAATACCAAGTGACCACACATATGGTCACTATTGGTCGTTAACGGTGTGTTAATGGGCTCGTTATCTTTAACAAAACAGTGACAATTTTAATGACCACCATTATTGGTCACTATTTGTTCAATTCAGTGACCACCTTCACTGTTTAGTGACCAAACATAGTGACCGTATATATCGTCACAAATTTAGTGACCACTTTCTTATCGTCATTAGTTAGTGACGCATTTTATTATTTGGTCTCTAATAAAAATAGTGACGGAGCTATTGTGACGAAAAGTGACCACCAAGATTTTGGTCACTAAACTGTGTTAGTGACCGGTTTTACACTGATAGTGACCATATTCACTTTGTCACTAAAACCATTTTTTCTTGTAGTGTTGGGAGTTATAGACATATGTAAACTGGTTATCATATATCCACATAATGCGACTCCCCTTCTTAGTACATTTACCAAGACTCCATCATCTAATTCGTTTGACATTTTACTACCTGATGTCACTTTTGACTGCAACAAGTGATCTAGTAGTATGCTGAAGGGCGATATCATGTAGTGGGGGTACGTGTTTCACTACAAGGGCTAAATTAGGGAAAATTTATAAAGTTTGGTGAAAATTGTTCAAGTGCTCATCGCATATATTGGCCCTCAACAGGAAAGTAATTAAGTATATATGAATCCTTAAAAGTTTCATGTTTTTCTTTTGGGATGTGATTTGCACGCTCTTTATTTTGATCGGGTCACTCACTGTACAAGTGTACAGAGCACACTATAAACATTGTACAATGATGTTATGAACAAATTAGAGTGTACTAATCAAAATTTTGAGTGAGCAAATCAATTCTTTTTTCTTTTTGTTCTTTGTTTTTCTTTTCTTCTTTTTTTCTTTTTCTTTTTGAGCAGAAGAGGAAGAAAGAGCTAAGTGTTTGTTTTTAAAAAATGACTCTTAATGCCTCTTACCTGTGACTCAATAAAAGACGGTAAGAGGTTTGCTATTTTTTTATTATTTTTTTTATTTTTATTTATTTTTTTATTTTTTTAAAAGACGGTAAGATGTAGAAAGTCTTACTCAATAAGAGGTGTGAGTAGGAGAAAAACTCTTATTGCCTCACATACACACGTATACAATTATATTGATTCAACATAAACTAATGATTTGCACTGTTGAAACGTTTAGCGAGTTTCTTTTTAAAACAAGCAGAAACAATAACAACAATAACAACACTAATATCCTTGTCGATATCTGCTACCGATCGAGCATTTCAACTGGTAAGGAAGTTGATACTGGGTTGGATAGGGGGCGTGACAAACCGTTACGTACAATTGATAAGTTACTTTACTCATGGGATGGAGGGCTTGATGTGTTTGTGGATCTGACTGGGTCTTTGCCTTTGATGAAAACTAGGATGGCTGATTGTGTGCTAATTGTGTGGTGTTTGACGTGACACAATGCAAACGTGTCAAGTAGCTAGGAGGCTAAGTGTGCCATATGGTTTCCTCCCTTTTTCATTCTCTTCTTTGAGGAATTAGAGATGGGTCCGGTTACCTTGAATGATAAATTAAATTACTACTATGCCCTTATTCGTATAAGGCAATCAAATCCATTATTTTTTAAAGTAATTAATAACAGTTTAACTCACAAATTTTCTACATTCTCATTTACTTCATCGTATTTCCTCTTCTTTTACACCACCTTCGCACAAATATCGTTTTACGATCAATACTACCAAAAAACCAAATATTGCAATAAACTTAAATACACACACAAATTGAGGCACGGATGAGCTTCTAGTAATAACTGATACATGGAAGGTTCACAGTTTCCGATTTTCTCATGATGTTGAGCCAAATGACTTTTGAAGATGGTAAAACATAAAATCAGGCAATGTCGGCGTATTTTAACTTGAGTTACGAACATTTATTCATCCTCATAAATCAAACAATCATATTACGTGTTATTTTCGGTTCTAGTGTTTAGTCTTAATTTTGTCATCATAAATGAGAAGTACGAAAACTTTGACGTAACTGGTGGATCGATGCATTGAATGCTAGAGTGTGTCTGCTCCCATCTTATGGTGCTAAGTGCGTAATGAAAGTGTCACTAGTGTAGTTAGCCAAAGGTGATGTAGGTCCATTTTGATTGCAACCTTTCAATTGGATTGTTCTATTATGTCATGCTTAGGTTCGGTCTAGTTGATGAATGGTGATCCTCCTTTTGTCAGTATAGCACATAAAGTGTTTTAGGATTAGCTTTAGTTTCAGGTGTCTATCTAATTTGCACTTGTGTTTAAAGAAAAATTGAACATCACGGTGACTGGAATAAAGGATTCCAAAATAAATCAATTCTACATTTATCATTATGTTCATCTTTTATGGAGTATTATCTTCATCATGACATTAATCTTTCACTCTTGTAGAACACTTATATTTTAACTTTATTTATCTTTTATCTTTATTCCACAACATTTATTTTTTAACTTTATCTTTATTTATCTTTATTAATCTTTATTCTATAATTTTTAATCAAGGAAAGCATAAAATGGGTCTAACAAAAATTTTAAAAGCTAAATAAATATAAAGTTGTCTAAAAAATGGAAATGACATGTTAATAAAGATGTTTTAAACATTGCCCAATAAACATTATCTTAACTACATAAAATAGAAAAATAGTCAAAGATGAAAGTTAAAAGTTGAAAGTCAAAGTAAAATTATTTTTGTAACTTTGAAAAACTTATCTCTCTCTCTCTCTCTCTCTCTCTCACACACACACATCATTTCATCTCATACTAAAAACACACAAACAAAATAATACCACCATACCCACCACCACAACTCTCACCACCGAACCCCTACCACCGGACGTTACCTCTACCGGTCGTCACCGCCACTGGATGACTCCACCAACTAAACCAAACCACTACCAAAACCCATAACGACCACGACTCACGACCATCATGTTTTGAGGTAATACTTTTGAGTTTTATTAATCAATCAAGTTTTTTATAATTTTTTTTACAGATCTATAGATTTTATTTGTAGATCTAAGTTTTTTATAATTATTTTACAACCGCCATCCCGGACTCGCCAGAAATTGGTTCCGCCACCACTGCTTTGCCGGTAATAGAACGGGCGCTCACCGCTATCTCGCCCGAAAAATCTACTGTCGCGGCTGCATGGCTTGTGTTGCCGGAAAAAGCTGTTGTCGCACTTTATAGTATGCCTTATTTTAATTGTTGTTAATATTTGTATACAGTTGATTATGTTAATAGTGTTATTCAATTATTTTTAGTATTTGATAGATTTATATCAAGTGTTGTGGTTATTTTTAGATCTATTTATATATGTAGTATTTTTCAGCTCTGAGTTTATATAACTTTTTTGACAATTTTTTTTTTATAGATTTGTTATTGCCGTTGGAGTTCACCGTTGCCGCCGCCGCTGCCTGAATGTGTGTTTCCGCCGCAATCGAACTTGCTTTTGTTGCCAATAAATGTGTAGTTTTCTTTTAAAGTAGTTAGTAAATTCTTGCGTGTTAAGTTTGTTACTCCCTCCGTCCCACATTAAGTGTCCGCTTAAATCATGCACAAAGTTTTAGAGAATTCCACCAACTACACTCTCCACCAATCAAATATCATTTTTACCCACTAAAGTCTCATCTCATTGGTTGAAATAGAACATGGACACTTAATTTGGGACATCCAAAGATTCCATTATGGACACTTAATATGGGACGGAGGGAGTAGTAATTTGTATGTTTGTTGGTAGTTTGTAAATGTATGTAAACTTAGGCATTTTGAGTTTGTTATACTGTTGTTTTTGAAGTCTTTGGTGGTTTCGTTGCGATAGATATGCCGGAATTTTAACAGGATATACTGTAGAATCAGTTCAGTTCATGGTTTTGTTTTAGGTTGTTTTGTTTATTGATTTTTTGTTGATGTTTCAAAGTGGTTTTCTTGGTTGTGATGATATGGAAAACACCGTACATTGAAAAATGTGAGAACCCAAAACTATCATGCTATAATAAGAATTCAAAATTCAAATTTTTTGAATTTTAGTAAACTTTGCATTAGACCATTTAGGCTCTATTATATCTCTTATCTACTAACTATAAAGAAAAAACGGTATTCCTTGAAAGTGGAAAACTGAATTTCGGTCAACACTTTAGAACTGAATTCGGTCAACTATTGTGGTGAGAAAGGAAACTATGGCGTTTAAATGGCTATACGTTTAAATAAAAACTTTAAAACCTGTATTAACCATGCCTAGACGTTTAAATGGAAACTTTAAAAGCTGTATTTAACCATTGTGTTTAAAGAAAACTATTGCTAATCTCGGAGAGATTAATGCATTTTCTTCCTAAAATGCAAAATTGACTCCAACATACCATATTTACATGAATGCTAATCTCTGAAATTATACGATATAAAAGTGAAATGTTGAGACATAAAGACGAAAGATAAATGTTTGTATTCGCATTTTTTTGTTTATGCGCACTAATTATTTATGTACTACAACTCTATAGGGACACAAAAAATGGTGTTAATTGCTCTTTCCAACAAAAAATAGCATTATTATTATTTTAATAATAATTGATTAATGCAATTTACAAAAATTCTATCAAAAAAGACAATCTCAAATACAAAACAACACTATCGGAAAAACAATATAATCATTCAAAATAGATTCCTTAATGCTTAAAATACTGATTTAATGAAACAAACTTAATCGCCGCTAAAATTTTATCGAAACTAAACACCAATGCCGCTAAGCGCGGATACTCGTCTAGTATAACAAATATCAATAAATTTTTAACCACCGTCTAAATATTGTTGAAAAAATTGAACGTGTAACATTTATTAACTTGTAATTGTGGATTCAATGTCAAGGATAACTAGAAAATGAATTTGCTAAAAATATAGAATTGGTCGTATAGAATCTTGCCTTGCACAAAAGCCTCAGGTACAATAACATATCACACCTTTCACTATTATTTGACAAAACTATCATCCACTCATCTATATGGACCTATAAAAAAGTCGCAAGTTAAACAATAATCCCAGATAAGATGACCCTTGAAATGAGACTGATGGGTTAAACGCAGGTATTAACTGAGGATCGTTGAAATCAAACACAAATAATATATTTGCTATATAAGAAATCTGTTAGAATTGATATTGTGATTGATACATGTGTTTTCTATTTATGCTATTCCAACCGACACAATGAACCATTGTGATGGTTCGGTGGTGATGGTGGTGGTTACACCATAACTGAAAAGACACACCTTTTCAGTTATGACAATTACTAACTGGTCCTTGTATTATAGTTTCTATGTATTACGTAATTGGTCCTTTGACCTTATTTAACTATAGAATCTATGAGACAATGATCGGGATTATTTAAACATTCACCCCCTAATCTTGATCATCTTGAAGGAGATTCTTCACACCAAGTATTTGTCGCATTGTGACGAAACGTATCCTTGGTAGTGCCTTTGTGAGTATGTCAGCCCTTTGTTCTTCTCCGCTGATGTGCTCGACTGTTAAATCTTCCTTCTCAACGCATTCTCGAATGAAGTGATATTTTGTGTCTATGTGCTTGCTTTTTCCATGAAATATTGGGTTCTTCATGAATGCTATTGCTGATTTGTTGTCCACATAGATTGTGATATTTTCTTCATTAGAGTCTGTTATCTTGCTTATAAGCCTTTTCAACCCGAGTGCTTGAGTAGATGTTGCAGTTGCTGCAATGAACTCTGATTCGCAAGATGATAAGGCTACTATTCCTTGCTTGTGAGTGCTCCAGGTTATAGGTGAGTTTCCAAAGTAGAAAACTATTCCTGTAGTCCCTTTTCCTTCTTGAGTGTTGATACCATAACTGCTGTCACTGTAGCCTTGAATTTTATTTCCATCATGCCCATAAGTTATACCATAGTCTTTGGTTCCTTCTATATAACGTAGAACATGTTTTATTGCTTTCATTTGTTGTTTTTGAGGTTCCTGCATGAATAGACTAAGTAATCCTACTGGAAAACTTAAGTCTGGTCTTGTATGTAACATATATCGTAAACATCCTATTATGCTTCGATATTCTGTAGGATCTAACAAATTTTCCTTCGCTTAACTTTGTCAGCTTTAGACCTGGTTCCATAGGTGTCTTTGCATCATTGCAGTCCAACATCCCTGTGTCTTTGAGTATCTTAGTCGCGTAGCCTGTTTGCTTTATCGAGATTTCACCCCAGTTTTGTGTAACCTCTATGCCTAAGTAGTAGGCAAGTTGTCCAAGATCACTCATTTCGAACTGTTCTTGCATTTGATACTTGAAGGATTCAATTTCCTTCTTTGATGTTCCAGTAACTATTAAGTCGTTAACGTAGACTCCGATTAGTAGAGTTGACGTCTTGTCTGTTCTTGTGTAGACCACCTGTTCTAATGCATATTTCTTAAAGTTGAGTAACTTTAAGGTTTTATCCAGTTTAGTATACCAAGCACATGGAGCTTGTCTGAGTCCATATAGTGCTTTCTTCAATTTGTATACTTTTCCTTTATCTTCTGTCTTTATAAATCCATCAGGCTATGAGACATATACTTCTTCATTTAAATCACCATGTAGAAATGCTGATTTTACATCCAAGTGATGTAGCTCCCATTTGTTGTATGCAGCCAATGCTAGAATCAACCTTATAGTTTCAATTCTTGCAACTGGGGCAAAGACTTCATCAAAGTCTATTCCATGTTCATGAATATATCCTTTCGCTACTAGCCTTGCTTTATGCTTTAAGGTCTATCCGTTTGCATCTCTTTTTGTCTTGAATACCCATTTTAAACCAATGGATTTATGATCCTTTGGTAAGGTAGTTAATTTCCAAGTGTTGTTTTTGTTGATGGATTCGATCTCTATTCGCATTGCTTCAATCCATTTTTCATCCTTTGATGCTTCTTTGAAATTCCTCGGTTCATCTTCAACTAGTAGAAGTCTTTCTGTGTTATCATATACCTCATTTAAGGTTCTGTATCCTCTAGCGGGTATGTGATCAACATTCGTGTCAGTAGTTAAAGGTGTGGAAGTTTGGGAATTTGGTGAGAAGTTTATGGATTATATCAGACTATATTCAGTAGTGTTTGAAGGTGGTGAATTGGTAGGTGAAGGTGTTTCTTCATTCTCGTTGTCAGTAAGGACATCGTCTTTAGTTTCACTTTCTTGATCTTGTTGAGCCTCCTCTGTTTCTTGTGTTTCATTATTTTGTATAATGAAATCACCCCATTCTGGTTCTTTTGGATCAAAATCTTTGACATATTCCTCCCAATTCCATGTCTCGTCTTCTTTGAATTTTACGTTACGACTGACGCAGACTTTCTTTGATATTGGATTTAAATAAGTGATATGCTTTTGATCCAGGTTTACTACCCAAGTATACCATTTGTATACTTCTATCATCTAACTTAGTAAGATGTTGTGAAGGTACCTTTGCATATGTTATGCATCCAAATATTTTGATATGTTGAAGATTTGCTTTTCTGCCCTTCAATGCTTCTTAAGGAGTAACATCTTCTAATGATTTTGTTGGTGTGCAATTTAATAGTAAAATTGCATGTCTAACTGCTTCAGCCCTAGAGTTTTGTGGCATCCCTGTTTCTTTGTAGTAGAAAGTATTGTCCTGTTTTTCCTTTAGACGACGCCATTTTGTTGAGGTGAATATGGTGCAATTAACTGTTTGACTATCATGTTCTCCCTACAGTACTTGTGAAATTCATTTGATGTGAATTCCCGTCCTCTATCTATTCTAAACATCTTTATCTTGGATCCATGTTCTTTCCCCACCCTTGTCTTGAATTCTTTGAATACACCGAATGCTTGATCCTTTGAATTTAGAAAATATTCCCACATATATCTAGAGTAGTCATCTACTAATAGAAATATGTACCTTTTATCCGAAGGTGTTGGTGGCGAAATTGGTCCGCATAGGTATCCATAAATCAGCTCCAATGCTGTTTTGGATATGTATTTTGCTTGTTGTGGAAATGGAGCTCTATCATGTTTTCTTATCAAACAAATGTCACATATATCTGTTGAGTGTTTGATAGAAGGTATTCCCTAAACCAAGTACTTCGTGGTCATAGACTTTAGGGATCTAAAGTTTAAATGACCCAATCTTGTGTGCCATAGCCATGCTTCGTCATGTAGATTTGCTAGTAAGCATGTTCGTTCCCCTATTCTCAAGCTCGCTTTGTATAGCCTATTCTTCGACCGCGTAACTCTAAGTAGTATGTTGTCATTTGAATCATATAAGAGTAGTATATTCTTTTCCATTAGTACTTTGCAACCGTTCTCTGTTAACTGACCCAAACTCAATATATTACTTCTTAAATTCGGAATGTAATAAACCTGTGATATAGCACGTTGTTCCTTGTTCTTGCATTCCAATAGGATAGAACCTTTCCCTTTAATCTGTCACAATTCTCAAATTCCGGTCATTTCTTAAATTATATATGCATCATATTAGTTCATTCATGGCATTTCATTTCACATTAACCGCGTAATTTTTATATTTAATAAACGTTATCGCGTGAGTTATTATTTTAAATATTTAATCTGTTACTTTCAAAAATGATCCCGATATATTTTTATACTTACATTAGTTTATAAAAACTATATTTTGACTTTACCTAGTGTTTTAAATTTATTTGGTATATAAATTGTTAAAGTTAAATTATTACGACGCTTTTCTTAAAAATTACTCGGTAATTATTTTATCACTCAAATTTCACAAGGAATGTATTTTTACAATTTTTATTATCTCATTACATTCTATTTTGATCTAATAAAAACTTACTTGTACCAAAAATCTACCATTTACCTTTTACTTATACATTTTCCTACATTTTAACAATTACACTCTTTATCCAATATATACTTATACATTTAAAAAAAAAAAAAAAAAAAAAAAATAATCATTGAGAGACAAAAGTCCCCCATAATCCGGTTCAAAGGGAGGGGAAGAAGTCAAGTGGGTAGAATTTTCCTACCTAAATAGATTATGTACAAATTTACACATTACAAACATTCATTCACATTCATAAATTCAAGTTCTAGTCAAAAAGGTTTTCTTCCTCCTTGTTTCTCTCCATCAAAAACCGGCCTTCAAGATTGCACCAAGGGATCATCCAAAATTTTCAAGTTCAAGCATAATTACAATCTAGTTACACTCTTTATTTTGGTTTTGAAATAAAAACCAAGGGTATTTAAGTTAATCCTTGTTACTTTCACCTCATCACTATCACTTGTCCCGGTTAACACATCACATTATACCTCGGTGTACTCACTTTTGTCATCGCCTCAGTTTATCAAGTGAGTAATCACATCCCCTTTTTACCGTTTTACTATATTTTGGGGCTGAATGCATGAACCATACTTGAATTAAATTGATCCTTACAATTGTGAACTCTTTTGACTTATTTGAACTTATTGAACCGTACGTGTTATGACCTTGTCCTAAAGTCTCCAATGTTCGGAGCATTACTATAAAGTCTCCCATGTTCGGAGCATCACTATATAGACACCTTTGTTCGTAGTATATCTTTGGGAAGAGGCACCCAGTGTATCTTTGGGAAGAGGCACCCAGTGTATCTTTGGGAAGAGGCACCCAGTAGGTCTTTGGGAAGAGGCACCCAGTATAACTTTGGGTAGTGGCACCCAGCTTAATTTGGTTTCAGCGGTAGCATTCCTGAATTATTATATTCGTGGTACTATATTGGGAACTATTATGACCACTTACACTTGATTACTTGACGCGCTATAATTTTTGTGCAATGGGTTGTGTACACACAGGTTGCAAGTTTTGTATGGGCGGAATTTGGAACTGAGTGGATACACAATGCCTTTGCTTTGAGAACTATTTTTCGTTGACCGAAAGCTTTGTATATTTTTCTTACGAGTTTTCTTATTTCACTAAACGTGTTTACTCACCAACTATTTTCATAGTTGACCCGTTTTTCTCTCATGCATTTCAGGTGATCGTTAGTAAGCTTTTCTATCAAGTCTTGCATAAAGAAGTTTTCACTGGTTGCTACAAGTCGTATGTAATAAAACTCAATATTTTGGAATCTAAACTTTGTAATATATTTGCCGATGACGGCTAAACTAGTATTGTAATGGAGTATTATTTCTTTTTAATCTTAATGTTGGTATGTTCTATTATCTTGTGCTTATGTTCCCTTCCGTTACACCTCGTGTTTCCGCCTCCGGCGAGGGTGTGACAGATTGGTACCAGAGCCAAAGGTTATAGAGAATGCCGATTTTTCAAAAATAAAAATCACAGCTATAACCGGAATAAAATTTTTTTTTTGTATATTATTTTATTAAACATTGAACACCATTCGAGTCAACTAGTCCTATCGTTGCATCGTTACTCATAAATTATACATAGCCTGATCAACTATGTCTAATTTATGAAGAACCATGCAATGATAAGAAGGGTAATTTTAAATCATGTTTGGTCGAGTCTTTTGAGTCTGGTCACCTGAAGTTGCATTGGTCGGGTGGGTATGCATAGCATGTTTTTACGTTCACGTCTACATTACCGTACCTTGTTCATGTCTTCTCTTTTCCATCTTTCGACTTGTTAGACATAGCATGTCTCTGTTCCTGTCATGTTTCGATCACTATAACACATTACCACCGTTCTGCACCTCATCTGACTTCGTTAGAATGTCGTTTACTCAACCCGATGTTTTGGTCCTCTGTAGGATCATGGCTGCAAGAAACACACGCTCAGGAGGTAACAACAACGGCAACCCAAACAACAATGACAATCCAGACAACAACGCTGCTGGAATAGCGGATCTACTCACTCAAATTATAACCCATCTCGATGCTAGACGAACCAACAACGGAGAAGGTACTTCAAACGCTGGTCAAGGATGCAGCTACAAAACTTTCATGACATGCAAGCCAATGGAATTTCATGGTACTGAGGGTGCCATTGGACTGCTAACCTGGTTCGAGAATGTTGAGTCGAAGCTTAGTATCACGAAATGTGCTGAAGGAAACAAGGTTGAGTTCTCTGCTGGTCTACTACAGGGTCGAGCATTGACCTGGTGGAACAACCAACTACAGACTAGAGGAAGAGGGGCTGCAAATGCATTATCTTGGGAAGCATTCAAGAAACTACTAACTGATGAGTACTGCAGAAAAGATGAAGTGCAGAAACTGGAAGAAGAATTTTGGAATCACTTGATGGTAGGAGTAGAGATCGACAAGTACACGATCCGGTTCCACGAGCTAACTAGGATGGTTCCTCACATGGTTTCCACTGTGGAGAAGTTGATTGACCGATATATATGGGGATTGATACCGGAAATTAGGAGGGATGTCACTTCGTCGAAACCAACCACTCTGCAAGCCGCTGTGAGTATGGCGTATCGCTTGACGAATGATGTGATCAGGTCTGGAGAACTAGCAAAAGCAAACGACAATGGACGAAAGCGACAGGAGGATCACAAGGGAAACCGAGACCAGAATCAGCAAAACAAGAGGCAGCGAATAACCCAGAACTATGGGGCGAACACCCAGGAGCGCAAAGGATATGCAGGTCCACATCCTTTGTGTACTCGATGTAATTATCATCACTCAGGAGACTGCCGAAGGTGCGACAAATGTGGACAGACGGGCCACTTCGCTCGAAATTGCTCAAACAGAACTGGGAATCAAGGACAGAGAAAAGCATGTTACGAGTGTGGAAGTCTAGATCACCTTCGCAATACCTGTCCAAAGCTGAAAAGAACTCCCAATCAAGGAGGAAATCGTCCAAACCTGGCGTTGGCAATAGAAGGCCCACAAGATCAGAACATTGAAATTCCTCCCGCACGTGGTCGAGCATTCTATCTGGGTACCGAGGAAGCCCGCAACGCTTAACGGGTACATTCTTTCGAACAACTACCTTATTTCTGTACGACATGATTTTGAGTGCATAACTTCCTTCCAATCTTTACACGTTCACGACATTGATTAATTTGAGACCTATTGATATCGACCTTAGTTGTTATATATTTTGTTGATTGGATTTGATTGTGTAAGCAAATCGAATATCGAGCGAATCTTTCAAAAGACTTCATTCAAGGATGTGGCATCCTACCTTTCTAACAACTTGTTTCCTAGCTTGATCTAGTGACAGTTCTTGTTTGATGAGTTGCGAAAATCAAGCTAAGAGACAAGTTTACTCAAGTCGGTTTAGTTTAATCTCATGACAGTTCTTGTTTGATGAGTTGTGAGATTAAATTAGAATCGACTACCTAAAGGTCTTTTGAGAGCTACGTTCGATATTGGATAAGTTTACCCTAACAAATCTGATCACGGGCACGTACTTAGTTGAATGGGGAACCTGTACGCATGGGCATTGATATGATCATTTAGACTGTTCGTACGATCATGAACTTTTAGAACTCTTGTCGAGGTTCGGACCGTAGTATCGTTAATCGAATCACGGGGACGTGATTCCGCTGACATGGGAAGAATGTCACAATTCTCAAATTCCGGTCATTTCTTAAATTATATATGCATCATATTAGTTCATTCATGGCATTTCATTTCACATTAACCGCGTAATTTTTATATTTAATAAACGTTATCGCGTGAGTTATTATTTTAAATATTTAATCTGTTACTTTCAAAAATGATCCCGATATATTTTTATACTTACATTAGTTTATAAAAACTATATTTTGACTTTACCTAGTGTTTTAAATTTATTTGGTATATAAATTGTTAAAGTTAAATTATTACGACGCTTTTCTTAAAAATTACTCGGTAATTATTTTATCACTCAAATTTCACAAGGAATGTATTTTTACAATTTTTATTATCTCATTACATTCTATTTTGATCTAATAAAAACTTACTTGTACCAAAAATCTACCATTTACCTTTTACTTATACATTTTCCTACATTTTAACAATTACACTCTTTATCCAATATATACTTATACATTTAAAAAAAAAAAAAAAATAATCATTGAGAGACAAAAGTCCCCCATAATCCGGTTCAAAGGGAGGGGAAGAAGTCAAGTGGGTAGAATTTTCCTACCTAAATAGATTATGTACAAATTTACACATTACAAACATTCATTCACATTCATAAATTCAAGTTCTAGTCAAAAAGGTTTTCTTCCTCCTTGTTTCTCTCCATCAAAAACCGGCCTTCAAGATTGCACCAAGGGATCATCCAAAATTTTCAAGTTCAAGCATAATTACAATCTAGTTACACTCTTTATTTTGGTTTTGAAATAAAAACCAAGGGTATTTAAGTTAATCCTTGTTACTTTCACCTCATCACTATCACTTGTCCCGGTTAACACATCACATTATACCTCGGTGTACTCACTTTTGTCATCGCCTCAGTTTATCAAGTGAGTAATCACATCCCCTTTTTACCGTTTTACTATATTTTGGGGCTGAATGCATGAACCATACTTGAATTAAATTGATCCTTACAATTGTGAACTCTTTTGACTTATTTGAACTTATTGAACCGTACGTGTTATGACCTTGTCCTAAAGTCTCCAATGTTCGGAGCATTACTATAAAGTCTCCCATGTTCGGAGCATCACTATATAGACACCTTTGTTCGTAGTATATCTTTGGGAAGAGGCACCCAGTGTATCTTTGGGAAGAGGCACCCAGTGTATCTTTGGGAAGAGGCACCCAGTAGGTCTTTGGGAAGAGGCACCCAGTATAACTTTGGGTAGTGGCACCCAGCTTAATTTGGTTTCAGCGGTAGCATTCCTGAATTATTATATTCGTGGTACTATATTGGGAACTATTATGACCACTTACACTTGATTACTTGACGCGCTATAATTTTTGTGCAATGGGTTGTGTACACACAGGTTGCAAGTTTTGTATGGGCGGAATTTGGAACTGAGTGGATACACAATGCCTTTGCTTTGAGAACTATTTTTCGTTGACCGAAAGCTTTGTATATTTTTCTTACGAGTTTTCTTATTTCACTAAACGTGTTTACTCACCAACTATTTTCATAGTTGACCCGTTTTTCTCTCATGCATTTCAGGTGATCGTTAGTAAGCTTTTCTATCAAGTCTTGCATAAAGAAGTTTTCACTGGTTGCTACAAGTCGTATGTAATAAAACTCAATATTTTGGAATCTAAACTTTGTAATATATTTGCCGATGACGGCTAAACTAGTATTGTAATGGAGTATTATTTCTTTTTAATCTTAATGTTGGTATGTTCTATTATCTTGTGCTTATGTTCCCTTCCGTTACACCTCGTGTTTCCGCCTCCGGCGAGGGTGTGACATAATCTCTACGTATGATCCGTATCCAAATCGTACGTTTCTTGTGATCTTTTCGTCAATCTCCTTGAAATGTTTCTTCACACCTGTCATGTGATTGCTTGCACCATTATCTAGGTACCATAGACTTTCTTGATCCGGCGTTGTCTTTGGTGGTTCGAAGTTTCTTTCATTCAAGAATACTTCATGATGCTTTTCGATTGTAGCCATCAGCAGTGTTGGCTCCAAGTCTTTTTCAATGAGATTTGACTGATCTTCTTCGGGATTCTTTCGAGTACGGCATAGTGACAAGGTTTCTTGCATTTGCAGCATGTTACCTTGCTCAGGTTGCGTACAACTTTCTTTTTGTCTTTCTTGAAGTTATTCTGAGAAGATTCCCAGTTCTTCTTATCTGACCTGTAATTATTTCCCTGGTTGTTTTTGACCTTGTAATTTCCTTGTGCTCTAAAAGATTTCCTTTGATTGTCGTGCTGGGAAAACATAAGTATTTCTTGACTTTCTTGTTGTTTTTCCCTTTTGCATTTTAGTCTCTCCTCAAACGTCTTCAATCTTCCAATTGCTTTGTATAAAGACATCTTATCCAAGTCCGAGTATTGTTCAATTGACGCAACTATGTGTAAGAATCTGTCTGGTACTGCCGTTAGCAATTTTCTTACTAGATTAGAGTCTTCGAAGGTTAAACCGATATTTGTTGCCCCGCTCGTGATACTTGAAAATTTTGAAATGAATGAATCTATTGATTCATTTTCTTTCATTTGTAATGCATCAAATTTTGTATTTAATGTTTGTTGCTTTGCTTGTTGCACACGATTTTCTCCAATTTTTCTTGTTTTCAAAGCGTCCCAAACTGTTCTTGCAGATTTATGTTTTGCAACTTGGAGGATTTGTGCTTCCGGTAATGCTTGAAAAATAAAAGCTATCACATTTTTATCTGTTTTATTGTCAATTTCTGCATTTGGTTGTGGTTCTACCACTTTCCACAAATCGTTTGCTTCTAAGATTACTTGCATCCGGATTGCTCAAATGTTGAAGTTTGAGTTGGTCAATATAGGACATTGGAAACTGGTCGTTGAACCGATTTCCTTATTCTTTCTCCCAGTCATTTTGAAAAAAGGTTTTGGTAAAAGCAACTTTTAATTGTTTTTCCAATATGTTTATTTTATATTTTTTTATTATAAAAACACACAAAAGATACACCACCCTCTTTTTTAAAATACAACTTATACTTAAAGGGTTAAATAAATAAAACTTAAATATAAAAGTAAAAGTTTATATATATAAAAGTGTATTAGTTTTTTTTATATAAAAACTTACGGTTGTGTTTTTCTTTTCACTTTACTCTTTTCGGATCTTTGTTCTGGGTTGGTGGCTCCGATTAGGTTTTCTCTCCTAGTCCTAATTGAGCGCATGTTGATGTTGGTTCCAATGAAGTTTTGTCTTCTCTAGTGATATGGGTGTGCATCTTTGCACTTTCCCTCTTTCTGCTACTTCTTCTGGGTTGAGAGCTCCGATTAGGGTTCTTCCCTAATCCTAATTTGAGCGCCGTGATGGTGGTTCCGGTGAAGTTCGTCTTCTCCGGTGATATCTGATGCCAATTGGATTCGAAAAACCTAATCAAGGTTTTTTCGTGTGAATCTCTCCTTAGGTAAGTCCTCTTGACTTATTAATCGGATACCGGTGGAGGTAAAACCACTTAGGTTTGGCCACCCTGTGTATCTGATGAATTGATTAGCCCCTTGTCGATCTTCAGTGATGATGGCTAATCCGGTTTCAATTCCGGTGACACTTGTTGTCGTTTCTCCGTTTGGTTTCAACCGAAAAATGATGATAACTTTGGTTTAAACAAAGCTCTTATGCCAATTGATGGGTTAAACACAGGTATAAACTCAGGATCATTGAAATCAAACACAAATAATATATTTGCTATATGAGAAATCTGTTAGAATTAATATTGTGATTGATTACATGTGTTTCCTATTTATACTATTACAACCGACATAATGAACCATTGTGATGGTTCAGTGGTGATGGTAGTGGTTACACCATAACTGAAAAGACACACCTTTTCAATTTATGAAAATTACTAACTGGTCCCTGTATTATAGTTCTTATATATTGCGTAATTGGTCCTTTGACCTTATTTAACTATAGAATCTATGAGGCAATGATCGGGATTATCCCAACAGAGACATCACAAGCGAATATGTGCATATACAAACTTATTTATTTTACCGCAAAGAAAATGGCTATTGAAATCATTCCATCTATATCACGTGGCCTTTAGCTTGAACAAATTGATATAACAACTTCAATTTCAATAAATCTTCACTTGGACATCTTGCTAGCACCAAATGACAATTTGGATGCTTGTACACTCTGGACATGTAACTTAACAATTTTGGTCTCTTAGAAATTCCTGTAGTATTAGAATTAACATATTGTTAAGGAGATAAATTTGGTAATGGGTATTTTGAGTGAGCATATAGATGAAATGTATGAAGTATTTTAACATTTAACTTCACCTCTGTTTTTATAGATTTGTTATTTTGTTTTCATGATTCCATCAGAAGGTTTTATTCCAGACAATAAGGTTAGTTTCTCCTTAATATATTTAGCCTCTTGGGCTAGTCATGGACAACGTGGGATGCATCTTACTTATCCCTTGGTTCTTTGTGCTGTCTTTAAGCTGCTGACTCCTCCTCTGGGTAGTAGACCCTCTGTGTTGTTTCTATCAACAAAATCTATTGTATTCAAGCAAACAGAGAAAACTAGTTCTAAATTCTAGTGAGGGTAAATTGTATACACCTTAGATTTATATAATTATAATTAACGATAATCACAAGCAGCCCCAAATTATGTAAAAGGTTACAAGGTATAAAAGGAAGGAATAATAAGAACTACTCAGGTAACAACTTTACTTGTACTTATCTTTGTGAAAGTTATATTTTTTTTAGAACGACAATTTTAACTATCTTACAATATTCACATCACAAATCTATCTCACATGGTCTAAATAGGACTTGAACCCACAACCATTTGGTTGTGGGGAGCTTCTCGGTACCATTGCGACACAAACCCTTTGGTTGTGAAATTTGTATTTAATATTACTTATACATGAGGCCAAATATGCAAAAAGAAAAGAGAAAACACAATTAGGGATCTTAATGGCATGCTGGTCAATAATATTCAGGTAAATGTAAGGTATCTAATGCATGGTTCCCCCCGTTCTATTGTGAAGCAAAATCAACTGCTAAGGAAAGAGAATCAGTTCACCTGTACTCGAGTCTTTGTTTTGTTTGCAAGACCTTGGTCCAAAAATCCATGGGGTACATGCAAAGTTTCTCCTAAACATCGACTCATCAAAGTTTGGGCCTTCTGGCCATAAGCATGGCTGGTGGATTTTAATGCGTACAACCACTCAAATCGTTTTATTCAAAAAGTTAGATTATAATTGTAATAATATTATTTTTGTAAATCATAATTGAGGCATTAGTTATACATAAAAAGGTCAAAGAAGTGTTTACGGGTCCACTCCTCACTTTCTACCTCTACATGTCCTTAGAAATATCGGTAGCACCATATGTTAGTCAAACCCAAAACCTAATGCATCATGAGCCAGAGCCACCAAGTTGGAGTTACTTACCACTAAGCCAACCCTATGGTGTTTACTTGTAAATTAATTGTAAGTTGCCTTTCTCTTATCAAGGAAGACAGTTTGGAAAAAGTTCTCCAAAACTGTGGTAATCAAATATATTGCAACTAACTTGGGGGAGATGTTGTTGCAAAAATAAAAGTCAATAGCTTAGAATTCCACATACCTTCACTTTTTCACTCGTCATATCACAACATTTAGGTCTTACTACCTTGTTTATGCATAAATCTAGAGTTCTTCCATCTTCAGCCATGACTTGATCACAAATGTTCAATCAAAATAGATCCATTTGAATTTAGCTTATGGGTGTGTTTGATAACCCTCTAACCTTTATTAAGGTCAAAGATTTTGTACAACTCATGGGATTATTAAGTACTGAATAACCAATTAGTAAAATTCCTGGCAGGAGCATATCTGATAAGGATTTAAAACATACATTTTTAGGGGGTCATTTAAGCCCACATTTTATATCAGTTACTACTTAAAATCGTTCCTTTTCACATTTTAGGTCTTTCGGAAACAAAATGCTAGAATCAAGCATATTTGGATGAAAAGGAGCGAAAACATGAAGAAAACGGCAAAGTCAAGAAAAAGGCTGTTTTGTAAGCCTGACGGCGTCCCAACCCAAAGGGCGACGCCATCGCTAAGGAGGATTTCTAATTAAAATTCAAGTGACAGCCTAGGTGTGAAATTGGTTCTACAACATGACGGCGTCACGCCTATTTTCTGGAAGGCGTCTCTCTTTGTTTTACACCAGACTTCCAAGACCCATTTCAAGACGACGTCCTTTATGAAGACAGACAACGTCACACATCTCAACTGACGCCGTCCCAACGATGACTTGGCCCAAACGAAACCCTAATGACGGTGACCAGACGACGTCACCGGCAAAAGGCGACGCCGTCGCATTTATAAATCTATATATAGAATTCAATTGTTCTGCATTTAGTGTGGTATAATTTTGGAGAGCAAACCTTAGTTCGAGTGTAGTCCGACTTGGAAAATATTTTAGGGTTTCAAACCCTTCTTTACTTCAAAAGATAAGTTTGTTAATCCAATATATCACCATGTTTATCCTATGTTCAATTGTTTATATGTATGCATGCTTATCCATTATGAGTAGCTAAATTACTATTGTGTTTGCTTAGATCTATGAAACCTAGTTGTTAATTATTGTTAGGTTGTCTCTTGTTTTAATTGTTAGACGCCAGAGTAAGGAAAACTGGCTTCTTCTTTAATTGTTGCGAGCTTGAACGTCCTAAATAGCACAAAGCTTGAGTGTGCACTTTAGCCATCATTGTATTTATTGCATGAGTTGTAGATTTAGGATAATACAGTATTTGAGGGAGATACTACGGTACTTGGCGATCCCGGATAGTCGAGAGGAGAGTTACAATTCATAGAACTAGGGAATTAGGTACCCCCTATGACCACACAGAATACAACGCACCAATTAAGATGAGGATGTGACAATTCAACCGACCAATAAGAGATAACTAGGGAGTAAGAACATCTAAGTAAACACACTTTTAATCAACATAAGAGCACACCTTACAATACATAGCTTATCTTTTCCTTTTCATTAGTATAATTAGTTATTAGTTTTAATTAGTAAGTAGTAAAATTGGTAGAAGTACCACCCCCCACTCCTATACCCCGAGATATTTACTTGTTTTCTAAAAAATATAAAAAGCTAAAAAAGAATCTCCCTCAACCTCACCTTCTCGTCATACATCTCTACTAGCATCTATATTACCCTAGAGAACGATCAACCCCTTGGGCTTGCCCATACTACACTACAACGATTAGGTACACTGCCTAGAAGGTTGTAAAGCTTGCTCGCGGAAAAGGAAGTCTTTCGATCCCGAACCCACGCATCAATATCCCATTTATGAAATGGTGAAAATGGTTTGGATCCTTTAATATGATCTCCCGACTCATTTCTTTAGAGATATATTTTGCAACCTCATGATAACTATGACAAAAACGATGATTCTTAGTCACACAAATAGTACTCCCACCTTTCGTGCTAATCAATCCAAATGAAATTGCCAACAACTCACTATGACCAATAGGAAAACACTCTCGCTCTTCATCTACATCATGAAAACCAAATTCCGAGGCTCATTGAAAACCACCTTCTTCAAATTTCTTCGTCAAATACTCTAACTCCCAATATATACCCTCTGATCTTGGATGTTGATTCAGGATTTCCGACCAGGATTTAAATTTCTAAGGTCTCGTCTACCTAAGGTCTAATTATTGCACTAACGAGCAGTGAACCCGGTCGTGCATAGTATTGAAGGTGGTAAAGCCGAGGTCGTTCTCAAAAGCTATGTAGATTTGGATCCTAATTAAGTCTAATGTCACGTTTTGTTGTAAGATTTTTAAGTTGAAAGATTAATTTAACTAAATAACAAGAAATGAAATACAGAAAGTGATTGTACAAAAGATTGCACTACCAGGCTTCGATGATGATCAAAGGTATGAGGGGTGTATGTTCGAGCCAAGACTTGCCTTTCACCTGAGAATAAGAAATACGAAACACCACGTTAAGTGATTACGCAGGGGTAGGACCCTGCGAACCACATCCGGCGTGAGAGTAAGTATGAGTTATGGGTGTATAAGTATGTGTAAGTAAAGAGATGAGTGTGAAATGAGCATATCATAATCCATTGCCCGTCCAACCTATTTATAGTGGATGAAATAGGGTTGAGAGCACTTCTGCATGAATGTCGGAAGTCATGGGGGCGTCCCATGATTGTGGGTAACCGCTAGGGTTTAGTGACCCACGTTCTCAGACTTGACGGGGAAGCCAAGAGAGAGAGGGAGATCGTGGGTTTGATCAAGTCAGGAAGTTCCCCTATCCAGTGCTTCTTCGTCAGCCATACCCCGAAGGGCTTAGGGCTTCGAATGACGAATTCCCCTGAGGTAACCTTCGTGATAACGAATGGTTTGACACCTATGGATATTCTGGAATCCTAACTTGGGCCTTCGAATAGAAGGGCTTCGACACGTCTCGGAGGAGTGTCCTTCGAGCTGTTCGGAGGGTACATCATCAAGCCCCCCAGTCGAAAGTGATGTATATGAGCGAAGAGGCATTGCTTTCGACTTCATGCTTCGAAAAAATACCATCCTGTTGCTAATCGTATTAGTTGGAAGATGACTATGCACCTAACTCAGCGCATTTAATGCTAATTAATCCTTTCGGCTGCCCGCTACAGGAATCACAATTTCCCATTCTACCCGAAGACCAAAAGACTTCATTTAAAATTTAAAAAGTTTAAATCGGATAAGAGTAATTATCCAGGACACGTGTGCGGCTAGGAAAGCGGTAAAAACAGTATTTAAGGAGGGGTTGTTGAAACCCTAAAACATTTTACTCTCTCCGCCACTTTCTATACGCAGTAAAATTGTGATCGCCACCACTCCGAAATCAAAAGGTAAACCTTCCTTCTAACTTGTAGCTTGTTTTTTTGTTAAAAATGGATTCCAAGTTTATCATAAAACAACAAAAATGTACATTGTCTGTAAAAGATTTACATGATCACTTAGCCGATTACCTAATCCCACCAGAGCACAAAGTGATGTTACCCAAGTCTAATCAGGGTATTTTTGATGCTCCTTAAGGTTTCGTAGGGCTATACACACATGCATTTAGCCATTCCAACCTTAGGATTCCATTGCACCCACTGATTTTAGAGTTTATGCAATACTACAAAGTTCATATCTCTAGGTTCAATCCCTTTGGTCTAGCCAAACTGACCACGTTCATAGTGATGTGTAAAGCATATGGCTATGAACCAACATTAAAGGTTTTAAGAGGTTTTTTGAACTTGTATCCTGGGGGCAATTGGTTAACTTTAGCTAAAAGGCCTGAGTCGGATGTGCCAAACCTGTTTGGGAGGGTGTATACCAATATAACAGGTTGGAAAGGTAACTTTTTCTATGTGCAAAACACTATTGTTCCCCCAACTATCCAGAGCTGTTGAATAAGGAGAATATGTTTGATGCAAAACGGTACAATGACCCCTTGCCATATGAGGTGCGAAGGGATCCCTGCTATCAGCGTTTGGCTAGATACCCTGTTGATGTGCAAGTGTTCCCCGAAGCCATCTTATACATGGCTGGGATTGCCCAGAGCTGGGAGGGGTCTCCCAAGAAGCCTGTTATCATATACCAAGGACAAAGTATGTTTCTCTACTTCTTGTAAAGTAGGACCAATGTAGCACTGATATTTATTTCTTTTTCTTTATTTTTTGCTGAAATGTCATTCAGGAATTTTATGTATCAAGATTTGGATGAAGACTTGAGTTTCATGCCAGCGGATAAGGCCGAAGAGTCTTACGGTGTTGGCTCTCCTTCCACATCCGTCAACAACAATGAGGTGGATACTCCAAAGCCGGAGCCCCTTGCATCAGAACCCCCACAACTTGCGCTGGAGGGTCCTTCTCAACTTGTTGAAAATGTTGCTGACTCAGACGATCCTGCGGAAGAGGATGTCCCGGTTGTAGGTTCCACCGGGATAGCTGACAGGTTAAAAAGCAGAAAGGGAACAACAGTCAAGGCTATTAAGTCTACCAACAAGAGGAAGAATCCCCTTCCTGCCTCCGGATCAAGGGCTGTGAAGCAGAAGAGTGCCGAAGGCAGAAAGTTTGTGAAGTCAGCCTTTGAGTTACTAGATGAATCTGTGGAGGTTCATGGTAAGTAGTTTGTCCTTATAAAACATGTGAAGTGATGATTGTCAAAATTATTTTAAACCTTATACATTGTATTGGTCGCAGGCCTTCCAAAAACAAAGGAGCTTCCCAATGCTTTGGCTTGTCACCAGATTGTGGATCATGTCACCCCTCTCAATGGAAAGGTTTGTTGGACAATATGTCCATTGAAAAGGTTTGTGATATGCATGACAATGGTGTAGCGAGGCAAGCAATATTGGATAATCACTTAAATAGCAGAACCAGAGAGTTGCTCAGGGCTGTGACCAAGGCTAGATAGGAGATGGATGTCATGTTGGAAAGGGAAAAACATAGGGATCAGGAGTATGCCAAGTTAGAGGCCAAGTGTGATGAGATTGAGAAGGATCTTGAGAAGAATCCTCTCGTTCAAGACCTCCATCAAAAGGTTGCAGAGTTGACTAATGAAATTGTCAGACTCAAGGTAGAGGAGGGTAGGATAGTAACTCTCATTGGTCAAAAGGCTGTACTTGAAGCAAAGTGTGCTGGTTTAGAGAGTGAGAGGTCTAGGCTTGGAGAGGTGGAAATTAAATTAAAGGAGGAGATTGATGGCTTGCAGATGAGGTACAAGATGCTGCAAAAAGATCGTGCAGAGGTTGTTTCAAAGGTAGTGCCGTACATAGCTATGGAACTCTACCATAGTGATGAGTTGGGAGCAAAGATGTGGAAGGTCATCAAATCAGCTATTTTTCATGGACGGTGCTTGGCGTTAGAGGAGGCTGCCAAAACAGGTAAGCCCGTGGACCTTTCCAAGATTGAATGCTACCGTCCTACTTCGAAGGCTGAATATGATGAGGCAGGAAATGCGTTTGCCACCGCAGAGTACTCCTTCCTTGCTGAAGCGACCAAAGATCCTATGGCACCCCTCGAAGACCTCCTTTCCAAGAAGCCTCGCAAGCTGAAGCCTACGACTCCTACCAAGAAGACAGTTTCTGCCAAGCCTACCTCTGTTCAACCGTCTCCGACCCCCTCCCCACAAAAGCAGGAATGAAGGCTGCCATGTTGGCAGTAATTTGGTTTCAAGGGTGGCATGTACCCTTTAAAACAATTTGTGTTATTTGACAATGTTTGTCTGGTTCTCTAAACATTTTGAATGCTTGTGATGTATGGCCTTGGGCCAAAGACAATTTAACTGGGGCTTAGGCTCCTCGTGCAGGTACAAGGGCACTAGCCCTCATTTTAAATAGTATGGTGTAGGGGGAATACCTCTACACACTTAGTTATTATTTGTGTTTATCTCATTAACTTCTCGTACGCCATTTTTCTGACGCTTAAGTTTTACAACCTAAGGTTAAACAACCTCATTGTGTGTAAATTACAACACCAAGAACATAATAACCAAATTTGATCATTGACAGAGGGTCGCGACCCACTCTATCTCAAATCCTTTAAGTAGCATGACTTTGTATATATTTTTACAAGTGCCATAAACTACGAGGAGAGCTAATGTGAATGTTTTAGTAGGCTTAAATAATGAGGTGTTTGCTGCACCTTATGCCTTTATATTCGACATTGAAACTCATAAATGACTTGGCTGAAAAAATCTTTGTGTTTAAGAAACGAAGCAAGAGATTTGTGGGAAATGTCTTATTTATCATTGAATTGGTAGAGAGGATTACATCATTCTTGAAATGAAAACTAATACAACTACCAATAATGTTTGCTTTCCCTTGAGAAGCTTCTAATTACAAGAATGAAAAAGTAAAAGTACTTCTTAAACATAGAACTTTCGAAGGTTCGTACCATTCCATGTCCTGTCGATGGGTTCTCCGAGAAGAGTGGCCAGTTTGTAGGCTTCGTTGCCGTAGGCCTCAGATACCATGTAAGGTCCTTCCCAAGTTGGTCCCAGCTTTCCCTGGTATTCGGCTTTGCTTGCACTGTTGAGGCGTAGCACATATTCCCCAGGCTTGAAAGTGGAAGGTCTGACCTTTTTGTTATAGTAGCCTTCGATCTTATGTTTGTGTATTGCTTCTCGGATGGAGGCTATTTCTCTTCTTTTTTCTAGAAGATCAAGGTTTTCCCTGATCCTTTCGTCATTTTGGGAGGCATCATACGTTGCCACACGCTCCGTGTGTACACTTAGCTCCGAAGGGATGACCGATTCTGTTCCGTATGTTAGGCTGAAGGGGGTTTCACCATTGCTTGACTTAGGGTGCGTCCTGTGAGCCCATAGCACTTGAAGGAGTTCATCTACCCATCCATGGTGAGTTCGTCCCAGCCTTTTCTTGGTCCCTTTGACGATGTCTCTATTTGTAACCTCCACCTGTCCGTTACCTAGTGGATGGTAGACGGATGTCCAAGACTGCTTTATGTTGAGCCCTTGACAGAAGTCGTAGAAGACACCTTCGGCGAACTCCTTTCCATTGTCAGATATGATTATGTGGGGTACTCCGAATCTGCACACAATGTGCTCCCACATAAACTTCTCGATTTGCCTCCCCGTAACGGAGGCTAAGGGTTTAGCTTCTACCCATTTGGTGAAGTAATCAATTGCCACCAGCAAGAATTTGAATCCTTCAGGAGCCATAGGCATAGGTCCTACGATGTCAATGCCCCACTGAGAGAAGGGCCATGCGGATGTCACACTTGTCATGTCCTGCTTCGGCATCTTAGGAACATTTGAGTGTATCTGACAAGCTTCACATTTGAGAATAATTTCTGCCGCATCCCTGTGCATCGAAGGCCAATAATAGCCCAACTTCATTATTTTCGAGACAACTGAGCGGGGTCCTGCATGGAGGCCGTAGGATCCTTCGTGGACTTCAGCGATAATGCTCGTAGCCTGCTTGGGTCCCACACTTCTTAACCAAGGTGATAGAAATGACCTTCTATATAGGTTTTCCCCTATTAGCCGGTACTGTGGGGACTTAACCCGAATTTTCCTCGCCAGTTTGGGATCTTCAGGGAGAAGACCGCTTATCAAATGTTCCCTGATGGGTGTCATCCATGTCTCTCCTTCCTCATGAACCACGTCTGCAACTTCCTTGCGAATGATGGATCTTTCAGGTAAGACTTCGACAAGTACTTCTTTGGTGAGATGAGCGAAGGCCAAAGAGGCTAGTTTGCTCAGTGCATCTTCCTTCTTGTTCTGATTCCTACGAACATGTTGGATGGTGTAGGAGTCGAAACTTTCCAACATCTCCTTCGTTTTTTCCAAGTACTGCTTGATGACGGGCTACCTTGCTTCATAGGAGCATGTTACTTGGTTTTCTACCAATTGGGAGTCTACGAAAACAACGAGAGCTTTAACTTCCATATCTTTAGCTAATCGGAGGCCTGCTAGCAGGGCTTCGTACTCCGCTTCAATGTTTGTGGCTTCGAACTCAAAACGAAGAGCATACGTATGCTCCTTCCCTTCAGGGCTGACCAACATTAGACCTGCTCCAGAACCATCGGAGCTGGATGCTCCGTCTGTATAAAGTTTCCAGTCATCCTGTACTTGAGTGACTTTAGCTTTGGGCTCTTCCTTTTCTGTATCTGGCTCGGAAGGTGTTTCTGCCAAGAAGTCTGCGAGAATTTGCCCTTTAATAGAGTTTCGTCCTTTGAACTCTATTTCGTGTTCTCCAAGTTCAATAGCCCATTTAGCCACCCTCCCAAACTTTTCAGGTTTCGACAAGATCTGTTTGAGTGGCTTGTCGGTTAAGACTGTGATTGGATGGGCCTGGAAATAGCGTCGGAGCCTCCTTGCTGCGTAGATTAGGGCTAGTATTAACTTCTCCAATGTTGGATAGTTGATCTCCGCCCCTTGCAGGACCCTGCTAACAAAGTAAATGGGGATCTGTCGTTTGTCTCGTTCTGCCATAAGGATTGTGCTAATACTCTCCATTAAGGATGCTAAGTACATGAACAACACTTCGCCTTTGATTGGGGCTGTAAGTGTTGGAAGGATTTCGATGAACTCCTTCATCTTCTGAAAAACAGCTTCTGCATCCTGACTCCACTGAAAAGTTTTCTTATCCACGCATCCCTTGAGTGTTTTGAAGAATGGTAGGGACCTGTCAGCCCCCTTCGACAAAAATCGGCTTAAAGCTGCCAGCTTCCCGTTCAGGCTCTGCACATCTTTTAGATACTTAAGGTCTTGGAGATCTGTTATTTCCTTGACCTTAGAGGGATTAGCCTTTATCCCCTGCTTAGTAATCAAATGCCCTAGGAATTGCCCTTCTTCGACACCGAAGGAGCATTTCTTAGGGTTCAACTTCATGTTAATCGCCCAAAGCTGGTCAAAGGTTTCCTGTACATCGAGGAGTAGGTCCTCCTCCGTCTTGCTTTTGATAACCATGTCGTCAACGCATGCTTCGAGATTTCTGCCTATTTGTTTGTTGAAGGCTTTATCTACGAGACGTTGGTAAGTTGCCCCTGCGTTCTTTAATCCGAAGGGCATCTTTCTGTAACAATAGACACCTTTGCTTGTGTAGAAGGCTGTCTTTTCTTCGTCCTCCTTTTCCATCTGGATCTGATGATACCCTTTGTAGGCATCTAAGAAGCATTTTAGCCGGAAGCCTGCCAAGGATTCTACCTTCCAGTCAATTTCTGGTAGGGGGTAGCAATCCTTCGGGCATGCTTTGTTGATGTCAGTGAAGTCAACGCACATGCGCCACCCTTCGTCGCTCTTTTTGACCATTACTGGTTTGGCTACCCAAGTTTGGTACTTAACTTCCCTTAGGATGCCTGCTTGTGTGAGTTCGTCAACTTCTTTGCAAGCTGCAACGTTTCTTTCGGGGGCTAGGCTCCTCCTTTCCTGTTTTACTGGCTCAATGTGTTTGTACTCATCGAGTTTATGCTCCGTTCTGAAGGACTGTCCGTCTATCAGCAATGTTCTTGGTACCCCTGTCATGTCAGAATATTTCCAGGCAAAAATATCAAGGTTAGTTCGCAACAGTTCCGTGAGCTTCGCCTTGAAATTCGCCGGGAGTTGTTTTCCTATTACCAACGTCTGTTCAGGGTAACTAGGGTTAACTACAACTCGCTCCTCCGCATCTGTGCAGCTTAGAATTGCTATCGGAGGCTCCTCCGACTCTTCTTTGATCTTTTTGACACCATATACACCCTTATCCGCCCCATAATTAGAATGAACAGTTCCTACTCCGAAGGGGGTTTGGAACTTAATAGCAGCATGTATGGTGGAAACAACGATGCCCATCTTTTGTATAGCTGTTTTTCCTACTAACAAATTATAAGGAGAATCTGACCTGACTATAACGAAGGTGAGTGTTTTCGTGTGGGATAAGGGGTCTTCACCTATGGTGATTTCCGACGGTACTTCTCCCAGGGGCCATGAGTGTTCGCTGGAGAACCCTACCAGTGGTGTTCTCGAGTCCACCCTTCGTGAGCGTATGGATGATTTGAGCTTTAGTAAACAATGCTCATAAATGATCTCGCAGGAGCTTCCACAATCCATATACGCTTGATTTACCTCCCTGTTTGAGATTCGTACCTTGATGACCACGAGGTCAGTTGAAGGTATCTGCCCCAAGATGGAAGGGAAGGTTATTTCTCCTACGCTTCACAGCTCCCCGTCTGCTTCCTTCCGTTTCAAGGTTGGATCGTGCTTGTGCATCATTAGTATCGGAGCTTTTGTAGGCGTAACCTCCTTCTTGTTCCCTTTCCATTCACCTAGTTGGGTGTCGGAGAACTTGTCTTTTCCCTTCTTGATGCCCTTAACTAGGTGTGCTAATTGTCCAGATCGTACTGCCTCTTCGATCTGCTTCTTTAGCTCTCTGCAGTTGTTCGTGTCGTGTCCATGGTCTTCATGGAAATGGCAGTACTTGGACATGTCTCTGGCTTTGCTTCGTGCTGTCATCCGAGGTGGTGGATCAAAAGACTTTGCAGCTTTCTCAGTAGCCAGAATCTCCCTGGGAGATTTGACCAAATTCGCCAAGAGTCCATGGTTTGAACCTTTGTTGTATGGAGTGAAGCGGTCTTTGTTCTTCTTCTTATTCTTGGATCCTTCCCAGGAGGACCCTCGAGAGAACTTGTCAGAAGCTTCCTTTTGCTCTATCGGAGCCCCGTTTGCTGCTACTTCTTTGGACTCAATCCAAGTGTAAGTATTCTCCATCAGTGCCTTGTAAGTGGTGGGAAGATCGGTGGAGAGGAATTGCACCAAGCTTCGCGTCCGGAGGCCATGTACAAAACATGAGATCCTCTGATCTTCGTGCAAACCCAGAATTTGCAAAGTTGCATCTGTGTACCTTGTAACAAAGGCCCTTGTGCTTTCGTTGTCCCTTTGCTTGATGGTGTGCACGGCCAGATGGGTCTTGGTGTACTTCTTCTGTTGGCTAATGTGTGATCGGAACTTAGCCTTAAGGTCGTCTAGACTTACAATGCTTCCCAACTTATGTCCATTCCACCATATTCTCGCTGAGTCTCGGAGCGTGTAAGTGAACATGTGGCATGCTACGGGCATGACCCACTTTTGCATCTTGATAGCACCTTCGAATAAGTGTAGGAAGTTATCAGGATCACCTTTTCCATCGTAGGTGCCTATGTGAGTAGGCATCTTTACACCGTCGGGTAGAGGATAGTCTTCGATCCACTTCACGAAAGGTGTACAAGCTCCAGAGGCTTCGGTGTAGTATGGGTTGTATGGAGGTAGATAAACAGGTGTAGGGTTATATGGGTTAGGAAATGGCTATGTGTAGGCAGGGTAAACAGTAGAAGGTTGGTACGAAGGGTTTACACCCATCGATTGCGTAGGAATGTGCCCATAGGGCATTTGCTGGTAACTCTGGTTGGGGAGAGAACCATTCGGAGGGTAGGTGTTATAGGTTTGAGTAGGTAGGTAGGGGTTCATTCCTGGAGGGGGTAATTGATTCATGCCTGAGTATGGAGGAGGGCCTCCGACACTCGAAACATATTAAGGGGGTACTGGAGCCCCCATCCCTTCTCTTTCTAATTGGGCAGCTAGAAGAGGGGGTAGGTTTACCCCTCCGTTCCCTACCGGGTTGCTTCCTCCGTTGGAGTTCTCGCTCCTTCTTTCACCTTGCATTCTTTCCCTTCTTCCCGAGTCTCCTCCGGGGCCTTCTTCAAAACCCACAGTCCTTCCATTTGGCCTTCTGATGGAAGGAGAACCATTTCGTAGGGCCGAGCACCCCCTGCTAACTGGTCGAGGTCTCTCCTCTATTTCAATCTCTTCGTCATACTCCTCACTGGAGTATTCCAACTCTCTTCGCATTTCAGTGTTGCGAACCTGCCTCTTATGAGCCCTTAGTAAAGATTCTAAGGCTTCAAAGTTTGCCTCAACGAAGGCGGGGCTAATATCTGGAATAGGGTTAGCGGATGTTGAGGCGTGATGTACGGGAGTGGTTTCCAAACGAGATCGTGTGTTGAAGGTTGAGGCCATTATGGGGGCGAGATTATCGGCGTTAGTTGTGTTGAGAGGGACCAGGGTAGAGAAACCTAGTGGAGGTGTATCTTCTCTTCCTGGCTCCATACCGGAAAAGTAGCGTAGTTGGTTAAGGTTTTAGGACTGGGTGATTACGGGACTAATAGTAGTGGTCCCACGGATGGCGCCACTGATTGTACAAAAGATTGCACTACCATGCTTCGATGATGATCAAAGGTATGAGGGGCGTATGTTCCAGCCAAGACTTGCCTTTCACCTAAGAATAAGAAATACGAAACACTACGTTAAGTGATTACGCAGGGGTAGGACCCTGCGAACCACCTCCGGCGTGAGAGTAAGTATGAGTTATGGTTGTATAAGTGTGTGTAAGTAAAGAGATGAGTGTGAAATGAGCATATCATAATCCATTGCCCGTCCAACCTATTTATAGTGGATGAAATAGGGTTGAGAGCACTTCTGCATGAATGTCGGAGATCATGGGGGCGTCCCATGATTGTGGGTAACCGCTAGGGTTTAGTGACCCACGTTCTCAGACTTGACGGGGAAGCCAAGAGAGAGAGGGAGATCGTGGGTTTGACCAAGTCAGGAAGTTCCCCTATCCAGTGCTTCTTCGTTAGCCATACCCCGAAGGGCTTAGGGCTTCGAATGGCGAATTCCCCTGAGGTAACCTTCGTGATAACGAATGGTTTGACGCCTATTGATATTCTGGAATCCTAACTTGGGCCTTCGAATAGAAGGGTTTCGACACATCTCAGAGGAGTGTCCTTCGAGCTGTTCGGAGGGTACATCATCAGAAAGTAAATGAGGCTGAGAATAATAGAGAGAAAGTGTGCTAACCTAATTATTCATCCTATCATGTTATGTCTATATTTTCTAATGACTTCCTATTGCTTCAAGTGGGGATTCAATTCACTAGAATCCTTTGGTCAATTCGTCATAGCCTATCAACAAAGGTTCCTACCCGACGTCAAAGGCCTTCCCTTTGAGGAGATGGGGATCTCTAGAAACCTAAGCTAAGTCATTAAATACCCTACATGGAAGATTCGAAACAATGTGTGCCCGGGCGCTAGCATCTTAGACATCCCTAAGTTCTTAAGTTCCTACTTCCAAACGGTGATCCTTTGGTCAATTCGCACAAGAAGGATTGATAGTACTTTGGTCAATTCTTACCAACCCTCTCTACCTACTTCCCTAGGGTCCTTTGGTCAATTCTTCTAAGCAAGTAAATACGACTGCAACTCAAAACTACCGAAGCTAGGGTGACTACCAACGAACTATGCATGCATACACTAGAAACAATAATAGAAGTGCGAAAACATAAACAACACAATAAAGGAATCATAACTAGGCTAGCACCAAAGGTGCTTAGCCGATCATATTAAAACACATAATCAATTAAATGTTCAACAAAATTAATGAAGAGATGTGTGGAAAACTAGAAGAGGGGGTTGAATAGTTTTGCCAATTAAAACTTCCTTTTAATCTATTTAGATCGACTTATGTCTATCTATTTGGATGTGTGTGTTGGATGTTGATAAACAAACATATATAAGTATGTAATGAAAAGATAAGAGTAAGAAGCACAAAACCACAACGCGAGTATTTATAGTGGTTCGGCTACATGGACACCTTCCTTGCCCTACTCCACTCCCCAAGTCACCTACTCGAGAGTTCGTAATCACTACACCAATTTCCTTATGGCGGAGAAGCCTTCACAACGTCGCCTACCCTTTTTCCGGTGCTAGGCTAACCACCGGGTTCTTTCACTCCAAGGTGAACCATACCTACACAACGTCGCCTACCCTTTATAAGGTACTAGGCTAAGTACCTAGTTCTTTCACTCCAAGGTGAACCATACCTACACAACGTCGCCTACCCTTTATTAGGTACTGATGCAGGTTTTACTGACCAAGTTTTAATATTTATAATTACTCGTTATACCTATGGTCTACCCTAATGCACTAACGGGCAGTGTATCCGGTCGTGTGTAGTGTAGTATTCGGTAAAACCGGGGTCATCCCAAGAGCTACGTGGATTGGAAATTAACTTAAGTCTATGTCACGATTTTAATTGCTTTTAAGATAGAAATAATTAACTAATAAGACAAGAAAGCAGATAAAGGAAAGAGATGTGATCAACGAAGGAGAGTGGTGCTAACCTAGTTAATCCTCCTAGCTAGTTATGTCTACGTCTACTTACTTCCAATTACTTCAGGTGGGGTCAAAGTCGAGAGGACATCATTTGGTCAATTCGCCCTAACCTATCAGCAAAGATGCCACCACAGGAGAAATCAGGCGCACTGTCATAAGTCCTATTGTTCCTGGTCCCCTAAGCCGAGTCATTAAGTACCGCTACATGCTAGATTTATAATAGTGAGTGCCCGGCCGTTAGGAACTTAGACACTCACCCCCTAATTCTTAAGTTCATCCAAACGATAGGTGATCAGTTGGTCAAATTGCACAAGTAGAAAGGGTCGTCAGTTGGTCATATCTTACCCTTCCCGTCTCAGTCCGCTCACCTAGGGTCAGTTGGTCATATCTCCTAGGCAATTGGCCTCTACCGCCATTCAAAACTACCAAACCAAGGGTGGCTACCAATAAACTATGCATGCATACACGTAGAAATAATTGTACAGAAGTAAAGTAAATGCAAACAAAAAAATTAAAGAATCATAACTAGGCCAACACCAGGGTGCTTAGCCAAACATATAATAAATCAAACCAACAAAAATGAATAAACCATAAATTGAATTGAACATAATGTTTGATACAAATTACTTGATGTAGAGCTAATAATGATGATGATTGCGAGTGAATTCTTTCTTCAAAACTGGCTTCAGACTGCTGGAAAATGCCCTGGAGTGGTGCCCTAATCGACCCCTGGGAGAGGGGTGAAGAGAGATACTTAAAAATGCAGATTTAGGGCTGTATTTATAGGCCACGACATAGTTACGGCGTAACCTTAAGTGCAAATTACGCCGTAACTAAAGACTGCGTAAAGAAATCTGGATCTCGAATAGTTACGTCGCAACTAAATTATTTAGTTACGTCGTAACTAAGTTACGCCGTAACTAAACAATGTTATTACGCCTTAAATAGAATTTCGTACTTTTCTTCATCCTTTCTATATCATGAAACTTATTTGCACTAGAAGTTGCTTTTGGCCCATTAAGTAGCGCGTTGATTCAAATTAAGTCCAAAAACCTTAATAATACTTACGGTTTCAGCCCCTCGTCGTTCTTGATATATTTATACTTGGTCCTCGAAGTGAATAAAATAAATATTAACTTGCCGCTTCCAGTCCCTGGACTTCAAAACTTTGTGCCCAAGTAATTAATTACGGCGTAACTAAATTTCCATGTTACGCCGTAACCTTCACAAAAATAATTACGACGTAACCATATTAAATGGTTACGTCGTATCCTTCAAAGCTCATATTTACGCCGTAACATTATTAAGCAGTTACGGCGTAACCATCACAAATAATTCATAGGCCCTTGTAAATCAATCTTCAGGACATATCTTTGGCCTTATATCACATCTGTTCCGCTCCAACGCCTCATTTATCCTGAAATGCAAATATGAATGAATATGAAGAATTAAGTACCATATTAATGCAAATGAGGCCATAAACACGGGAATTTGAGATATAAAAGATCAGGCTAATTTGATGTTATCAAATATACCCCCAATTGAATTCTACTTGTCCTCAAGTAGACCCTTTAAATAATTCTTAAAAAAATATCTCCCAGGATTAATTGGAAAAAATAAGTTTAAAAATCACCTAAGCTAGAAAATTCCAAACCGAGCACCTCACGAAAAGGGAATTGAAATCACACTCTCTCTCATAATTCACGTGTTTAATATTTTTGGGGTGATCACTCAACTGCTCAGTCATGGCGAGTATTCTATCATAGGCTTGGCAAAGATACTAATCTCCACCACTAGAGTCTATAGATGCAGCTATTCTAAAAGGCAATGGGTTGACACAACATAGGCTTATGGGGATATTTCGTCATTACTAATGAGCTACGGCGAAGGGGACAAAACCAATGATACATGACCAAATCCATGACCAAGACACCAATGATTGCTCGCTTCCTCACCTAAACTCGATTCATGACTAAGGGTAGGATAAGGCATGGGAAAATTTTAATGGGTGTAAATAAAAAGACACGAAACAAATAGATTCCTAAGTCCACAGTCACCCCACCACTAGTCGCATTCAATCCCATAGAAAAAATTGAGGGTCAAGAGTCAAGGGGTCTTCAATAATCCAATACACGAGTTAATGCATAAGAAATGTAATGTGGTGCCCCATAAACTCCATAATCTAGGCAAATAAGATGCATTAACTCGGCCTTCATCATTAATGAAAAAAGAATGTGCTATATAAAAATTTTCAAATTTGGGTCAATTTAGCACATATTTCTATCAAAATTGATCATTTCTATCTCTCATCCCCCCACTTGAAATGTACAATGTCCCTATTATACGAATATTAAAATTTGAAAGGCGAGATAGAAATGTTTGGGTTTCTAATGTTATCCGAAAGACAAAACGGATTTGTAAAAATTTGCGCCAGTTGAACAAGGCGAGATTACTAAACACAATACGACACATAAGCTGATTTATATTACTATCAGCTATAAACAAACTAATAAACAAACTCTTTCTTGCATTTTTTTTTCACTTTTCTCTTCTTTTTTTTCATTTTTTTTGCAAGACATGGTGTACATGAATAAAAATAAAAAACGATACGAACATAAAAAGCATCCCCCCACTTGAGATCAACTATCATCTAAACCCGATTTTCTTCCAGAACCCTTTATTCAAAATCCGCGACTTTCACTAGTGGAACCAAAATTAACCAACAGCGCCCAGACCATGGACATAAGGAAACTACAGGGTAGGCTAGGCGATGGGTGTAACGAAACAATTATATTGGGTGAACAAAATGAAAGGAAAGGCTCCGAAGGGTGTATCTAGGGGTATCTTGCACTAATGGTGAGTGCAACAAAAAGGGTTTAACAGGGGGATTGACTAATCGATGTGAAAAGTCAATATACATAATACAAATATGGGCTATTTGGGTTTAATCCTAAAATTGCCTTATATCCTAGCTGCACCAATCACACCAAGTTACCTCAGTGTAATGCTCAATATAATGGTCTCGAAAAGATATACAAGGCCAAGTTCTAAAGTCTACTACAGCCACCGGCACACTCATTTTTATGGATTTATGTATAAGGGGAAAACGGAAAGGCTTATCCTCACACAATAGAAATATAGGGTAGGTGTGCTCAGTCAAGATTAATCTAGTTAAGTAATGAAAAACATGTCAAAATTTTATTAATGAAACACTTTTCATCAAAAACTAGAAAAATAAGGGCAAGTAAAATCAAGCGGGTGTCTATGTCTAATCCCTTCCCCCCACTTGGGTTATACTTAAGCATATAAATGAAAGATAAGAAGGGTTAGAATTGAAACATAAAACTCCCCTAGATTTACTCAGCATGATCGAAGACACACGAGTTAACGTGTCCCGCCTTGAGATTTATGAGCAAACTTTAATAACCTAAATTCATTTAAGACAACCAAACGCATCATACTAGAAAATCAACAAGTATAAAAAGAAAATGAAAAACCTAACTCACTTTCGTAGGAATCACGGTTGCATTTAGCATATGCAACAAGCCTTTTAAACCACTTGGTGTCCCAAGTGGACGAGTGAAGTATCATGAGGGTTTACAGGGAACACACCCACAAAGTTCATTTAAAACTAATACAAGGTTGTTGTGTTTTAAAATGAAAGAATTAAAGCAGAGGAAGATTACGTCGTAACTCTTATGAGGGAGTTACGCCGTAACTAGCAAAACCTGACATAAGCTGCAAAGCGAGTGGTTACGGCGTAACCACGGAGTTGGTATTACGCCGTAATTATTAATGCGTCAAGAATTCTGCTGCTAAAAAGTTGGTTACGGCGTAATTACTAAGATGAGTTACGCCGTAACTTTGGTCAGATCAATAAACTGCAGCAGCAATTACTTCCTCGTTTCCTGCAAAAATGGTTAGAAAACATAAAACCCAACTATACTAATTAAATGAAAAAGAAAAGATAGGCATGGGGTGCCTCCCACAAAGCGCTTGTTTTTTTTCGAGTCACGAGCTTGACTCCACCCTTATTTACTACGTAAAAGGGTGTTCATCCCCTCACTTGAAATCAAGTGTGGGTGAAAATAGCAATAAACACCATGATGGTGTGAATTTGCTACGGGATGGGGAAATGATAAATTATGATCATACCTAAAAGGTGATGTCATTTCCCTCCATACCTTACCCATTTTAGTTGATGGCATTGATGGTTGGATCACCTCGTGACGTGGCTAATTAATAGGCTCATATGTCTTCTCGTTAATCACTGAAGTGTCCAAGATCTTGTCCTCTAATTCCATTGAAAGATCAACTAAAATAGGTTCAGTAGCCGGAGCTACATAGCCATCATCGGGTGATGTGATAGGTTGCACGTTTTCATCCATAATTTCAGCATCCTGAATAGAAAAACAAGCAAGATTGTTAGGAATAAAAAAAGAGTTAGAAGTAATACCATTTTGTGTTGTGGTTGATTCCTCATTAGCTTGTGGCGTTGCTTCATCACTCTGTAAGTTCTTTGCTTCCATTTTCTTCAATTGATCGTCGCTTGTTTCTTCTTTTCTCACAGTCTTCAAACGTCCTAGAAATGGGATAGGTGGGACATAAGGTCTGATATAAGGAACCGGCTCATTGTTGACTTCTTTCATCTTTCCCACCGTTGCTTTGATAGTTCCAACCGCATTATTTTTGCTTACAAGGAACTTTTGGTTTAATTCTTCAAGCTTAGCCTCCAAACTTCTCCTCTTGGTGTCAAGGTTTTTTAAATTTAGGTCCGCGTCCTCCTTGAATTTCCTAATCCATTCATCATTCGAGTCGTCCATCCTTTTTAGATTATCCGAGAACTTATTGATGCTTCTTCCAATGACTCAATATACCTGCCCTGCTCATATTCTTCTTGTAGAGAGTGCTCTTGTATAGCATGAATGCTTTCCTTAACCATATTCGTATCACATCCAAGTCTATCAAGCTGCTTGGTGATGTCGCCAATGTCATCTAAGCTGTTGCTATTTATGGCCCAAGTGGTTGCTCCATCATACCAATTTCGCGAATGGTCAGCCATCATTTCAATTGATCTAAGGGCTTGTGCAGGTGGCATTGTAGGAATAGGTCCTTGAGAGTCGAGCATTTGGCGGGATGAGATGTTTAAACCTTTGTAGAAAATAAGGACCATCTGATGGTTGCTGATATCATGCGTTGGGCATCTGTAGAGAAGGTCATTATATCTTTCCCACGCTTCATCAAGCGTTTCATCCATCTTCTGTCTGAAACTCCTTATCTCTTCCATCCTCTTGGCAATCTTTGAAGGAGGACAATATCTCCGAATGAAAGCTTTCTTCAAAAGATCCCACGTATTGATTGACCACGCAGGAAGTATCTTCATCCATCTTCTGGCTGCACCTGTGAGTGTAATTGGGAACACTCTAAGCATTAATGCATCTTGAGAAACTCCTGGAGTGTGGAAAAGATCTGCGATCTCCAATACTCTTCGCACATGCAGGTGGGCATCATCATCGTTAGTTCCCGCGAAATTTTTTTGTCTAAGTTCCCCCATGAACTGGCAGTTGATCTCAAACTCGATGTCATCATTCAATTCGGTGCATACCACGCCCGATCTTTGGTTATCTCGAGTCAACGCAATATAATCTTCCATAGTGAGCATGTCAAAATCTGAATCTTCCATATCATGAAATATAAAAAGCAAACAAAAAGCAGAAACGAAGAGAAAAAGAAAACTAAAAATAAAAATAAAAGAAAATAAACGAAAAACTTAAATTAAAATCCTAAATAGCTCTCCGGCAACGGCGCCAAAAACTTGATGCAGGCTTTACTGACAAGGTTTTAATATTTATAATTACTCGTTATACCTATGGTCTACCCTAATGCACTAACGGGCAGTGTACCCGGTCGTGTGTAGTGTAGTATTCGGTAAAACCGAGGTCGTCCCAAGAGCTACGTGGATTGGAAATTAACTTAAGTCTATGTCACGATTTTAATTGCTTTTAAGATAGAAATAATTAACTAATAAGACAAGAAAGCAGATAAAGGCAAGAGATGTGATCAATGAAGGAGAGTGGTGCTAACCTAGTTAATCCTCCTAGCTAGTTATGTCTACGTCTACTTACTTCCAATTACTTCAGGTGGGGTCAAAGTCGAGAGGACAGTATTTGGTCAATTCGCCCTAACCTATCAGCAAAGATGCCACCACTGGAGAAATCAGGCGCACCGTCATAAGTCCTGTTGTTCCTGGTCCCCTAAGCCGAGTCATTAAGTACCGCTACATGCTAGATTTATAATAGTGAGTACCCGGCCATTAGGAACTTAGACACTCACCCCCTAATTCTTAAGTTCATCCAAACGATAGGTGATCAGTTGGTCAAATCGCACAAGTAGAAAGGGTCGTCGTTGGTCATATCTTACCCTTCCCGTCTCAGTCCGCTCACCTAGGGTCAATTGGTCATATCTCCAAGGCAATTGGCCTCTACCGCCATTTAAAACTACCGAACTAAGGGTGGCTACCAATAAACTATGCATGCATACACTTAGAAATAATTGTACGGAAGTAAAGTAAATGCAAACAAAACAATTAAAGAATCATAACTAGGCCAGCACCAGGGTGCTTAGCCAAACATATAATAAATCATACCAACAAAAATGAATAAATCATAAATTGAATTGAACATAATGTTTGATACAAATTACTTGATGTAGAGCTAATAATGATGATGATTGCGAGTGAATTCTTCCTTCAAAACTTGCTTCAGACTGCTAGAAAATGCCCTGGAGTGGTGCCCTAATCGACCCCTGGGAGAGGGGTGAAGAGAGATACTTAAAAATGCATATTTAGGGCTGTATTTATAGGCCGCGACATAGTTACGGCGTAACCTTAAGTGCAAATTACGCCGTAACTAAAGACTGCGTAAAGAAATCTGGATCTCGAATAGTTACGTCGCAACTAAATTATTTAGTTACGTCGTAACTAAGTTACGCCGTAACTAAACAATGTTATTACGTCTTAAATAGAATTTCGTACTTTTCTTCATCCTTTCTATATCATGAAACTTATTTGCACTAGAAGTTACTTTTGGCCCCTGAAGTAGCGCGTTGATTCAAATTAAGTCCAAAAGCCTTAATAATACTTACGGTTTCAGCCCCTCGTCGTTCTTGATATATTTATACTTGGTCCTCGAAATGAATAAAATAAATATTAACTTGCCGCTTCCAGTCCCTGGACTTCAAAACTTTGTGCCCAAGTAATTAATTACGGCGTAACTAAATTTCCATGTTACGCCGTAACCTTCACAAAAATAATTACGACGTAACCATATTAAATGGTTACGCCGTATCCTTCAAAGCTCATATTTACGCCGTAACATTATTAAGCAGTTACGGCGTAACCATCACAAATAATTCATAGGCCCTTGTAAATCAATCTTCAGGACATATCTTTGGCCTTATATCACATCTTTTCCGCTCCAACGCCTCATTTATCCTGAAATGAAAATATGAACGAATATGAAAGAATTAAGTACCATATTAATGCAAATGAGGCCATAAACACGGGAATTTGATATATAAAAGATCAGGCTAATTTGATGTTATCAGATACTAGGCTAAGCACCTAGTTCCATTGCAATGGAGGAACTACTACCCAACACTACACCAACGACTAATCCCAAAGGAGATCCACTCCTTTTTACAACATCATCAAGGATATCAATATCCTTAGATCTAGTACTAATCTATCTTGTACATCGAAGCACACCATATCGAATGTACATCTAAGGCACCTTTCACTAATGCCTTTAACTAGATCTTCAAGACACCCTTCACTAATCTCTTGTGTCTTGGCTTCTAAGCACCCTTCAATAATGCTTCTAGTCTTGACTTCTAAGCACCTACTACAAGTGCTTATGATATGGACGATAGATACCCTTCACTAATATCTTCATCTTGACACTTGAGACACCTTTCACAAATGTCTTCAACACTTCTTAGGAAAAGAAAAACAATCATCAACAAGAAGACTTCAGTAGTCTTGATGATGAGGAAGCATGATAACTCATGGACTTGAGCTTGCTCGACTTCAAAGGTGGTGATCTCGCCTTTAAGAGGAACCTAGAAGATCACACAAAAACAAAACTACAAACATAGATCTCTTGGATCTAAGGTTAGAGAGTTTTCAACTCTAAGGGAAAGTATGTTAGAAAGGGGTGAGCAACAATGAAGAAATGGCTCACTATTTATAGAAGAAAAAATCTACTATTCCCCGAATCCCACGGATCCCTCCCACAAGGGATCCGTCTAGCGTAAAGCTAGGGATCCGTGGGATGCTCCTCTTTACCCATGGGTATTTTGGTTATGGGTCATGGGTTGATCCATGGGTCTTTAGCTAGATACAATGTATCTCTTTAGTGCAATGCACCTAGTCACATGGGTATGGGTCAAAACCATGGGTTATGGGTATTATCCATATATGATATAAGCATGATGTCATGCAATGGGTTATGGGTCAAGCTCCATGGGTCATGGGCTTTGGGTTGTACCCAACTACATTCAATGTATTTGCCTAATGGGTTATGATACTTAAGTTTCCACCCATTTATATTACCCAATATCCTACATACTAGTTATGTGTGTATTTTACCCAAATATGTAAACACTAGTTGTTGTACATATGTAATATTAAATCATAAAATCACTTATACTTGTTTTAGTGTTTTATGTGAAAATGTGAATATGTTAGAAACTATTAGTTCAAACCATTTACGTATTTTATTTGTTTCGTTAAAATGATTTTACGTTTGTTATCAACAAAATATTAGAAGATCGTAAAATATAAATAAACGTTTTTACGGCTTATTTGTATTAACAATCTCCCCCTTTTTGTTGATGACAAAACATAAAATTATTTTAAGGAAAAGCTAAAATTCGTAAAAGTTTGAATTTGTAGTTTTTACTTTCTTCTCCCCCTTGTTGTCGAAACAAAAAGAGCTTCGAAAGGAAGCTAACACATTGTTTTAGGAAAAACATGTGAAAGAAATAAAAAGAAATAGAGAGCAAGTAACGGGAAAAGATCTCGTCTTTACTCCCCCTTGACTAGTCCATCCCTATGTAAGGTCGTCAAGAGACTAATTCTAAGCTAGTTTATTTGCAACTAAGTTTGCAAAAGATTTCGTCTATGTGACGAATGTGCTCCCCCTTGTTGATTGCAATTTTGCGAAGGGATGTCATGAAATGTAATCCTAATATTGCAAGTGAGTTGCAATGTATTGCTTTGACATAAAGCTCCCCTAGCTTTAGGATGTCAAAGTCTTCATGTGTAAATTGAATAACTACAAAATAAAGATTAGAAAACAAGTATAATGCACAATTTCCTGCAAATGTTATCAAAGTTAGTAGAAAAATAGTTTTCTATATCACGGATCCCACGATTCCCTCCTAGTAGGGATCCGTCTAGGCATATTAAAAGGATCCGTCTGGCTGATGAATAAATTCAGCAAATGATGGTATAACAAATAATGTTATCACCAAAGTGAGATATGTATTATACAACATAAAACTAGAGTTATGATATACCAAAGTGAGATATGCAATATAACAAGTAGCACGTAATTTCATTTAATAAAACTAGAGTTATGATATACATGACTCTAAAAATTAAGAAAATAAATGATACATGACTAGGAATTTCTAGACCAAGTAACGCTTGATACTAGGACACCACTAAAATCTTCTAGCTCAAGTTTGTTTAGGTTTAATCTCGTCGAAACGTTTGAGGAGGTGATAGAACATGAAACGTTGGTCTTCTCGTACTTCATGTATCAAACTTTCAACATGTTGACAATGATAACAATCTTTGTCATGGCTAGGTAGTGGTCGTGGAAGAAATGAAATGGCTTGATGCAAGGGATCAAGTGAAGCGGCTTGTGGAGCCTCAAATGATGGAGGGATTGGTGGAGGCACATTTGAGAATGGCTCGACCGAGAATGATGGTGGTGGTAGAGAAGTGTCAACTTCCATATGGTCGGGTGGTTGACTTTGATGATTTCTCATAATCCAAATTGGATTATATGATGGAAACGGCGAAAAGGAAGCCGGAGCTAATGTTGACTCAACACCTTGATTTTGTACCATTATTCCTCCTAATGAGGAGAATGTTGTCGGCGGAGGCGGATGAGACGGCCTAGGAGGCAAATCCTCTAAATTGTAGAGGTGTGGTGATGATAGTGGAGATGTTAAAGAGATAGCTCTAGGAACCAATGGTGATGGTTTAGTGGAGATGATATTTTTTGGCCTAGGAGGTATGGTGGTGTTTGGCATAGGTAGTTTTGTGGGTACTATCCTTTTAGGAATTGGTTTGATTGGTTGAGAAAATATCCTTGCATTTGTTGGCTTGACCGGAGATGATTCGGTTGAAGAAGATTCGTGTACAACACGAGCAATTTTCTTGGGTGGTTCTTTGGTGGATAAGTTACTACTTGGAGTTTTCCTCATGATGAGATGATTTCAAGAAGTTTGAAAGGGTTTTTTAAGTGCTGAAAATTAGAATGAAGGTGATGACTATGGAAGTCCTAACAATGTGGTTTATAAGGCAAGAGATTTGGCAAGTGCATTCAAGCCTTAAGCCACTAAAATTCATTGGAATGTGATGATTAACATGCACAAGAGTCAACTTCAGAGTTTCTACTGATCTAGGAACTCATTTAAGATGAGATGGAGTGTTTGAGTTAGAAAGATGAGCTTGAAATGATTGTTTTAGCAAGGTTTGACATAATCTGTCATCCGGATCCCACAGTTCCCTCCTCATAGGGATCCGTCTAGGCTAATCCTAGGGATCCGGCTCTCAGCAGCTATGAAAGAGTAGAAATGATGTTTCTAAGGTCTAAAATCTATATCATCTTGAGTGTTTCAGTCCTTCTAAGTGTCTTAAATGAAGGGGTGCTTAAGTACTTGAAGGTAGTGAGTGATGTAGCTTAATGATTGCCTTTTATGGAAGGAATTGGAACTTTCATGAGTACCAATGAATGAACAAGGATGACACTAAAGATGAGAGTGTCAATTGAAGCTAAATGATCCTAGAGATCAGATAGTGACTTAGATTAATCCTTTGGAGAATATACTAAAGGCTTAAGATGGAAAAATTAGAATTTGATCAATTTCGACCAATTTTGACGTAAGGATGATTATGATCAATTTTTCTATAAGAGGTTTCCAACATTTAGATATGAGGGATCATGTGAAAAATGATGTGTGAGCTTGAGAGCGGAAGAGTAATGGATTAAAGTGAAATGATAGATCTACAAGCGTCTTTGAGTGTGATCTAGGTGAGTTATGTGTGAGTAGGAAGGATCTACTTAACTTGATAAGGACTTAATTTGCCTTAAGACACTATGTATAGCTTAGTGTGAGGTGTTCTAAGGATATGTTTGAAATACAATGCTTGCAATTGCATTTTCTGTTTGCCGGATCCCACGGTTCCCTAAGTGTAGGGATCCGTCTAGCACAAACTTTGGGATCCGTCCATCTGCTAAGCAAAACCTTTACTAAAGGTATGCAATGATCTTGACAATGCATTATATTCCAAGGTTAGTTTAAAAGGGATTCTAACACTAAGATATTAAATGTAAGATGTTTTATTTCATGAAGGAAATTGGATTACATTGATAAAGCACGAGTATAAGAGGATTGATCCTATTTGAAATACTACTAAGTTCCTTGAGCATTTTCGCTAGAAGGATCATCACGTGGTTGATGAGTGTTGGTGGAATCAAGAATGAAGAAAGTCTTCATGAGAGATATGTTTAGCGGTTCCATCATCTTGTTCACAAGTACGTACAACGGACTTTGAAATTGAGGATGAAAGTGCATAACGTTATGACAGAGGCGCGTCAAGAACATACCATAAGGGATGAGTTTATTCTTGGAGCCTTGAAGATTTACAATTCGCCTTGCGAAGAAGTAGGCGAGATTGTATGGTTGTTGTGTTAGCAAACAGTACAACATGTGAGCACAACAAGCGGGAAGGATTTCTCGATTTCCCCTAAGACTCCAAACATTCTCATGCAGGATGAGTGCAAGAGGCTTTTACTCTTCTCGGATGTCCCGTGTGAAGATAATGTTTGGATCGGAGTAATATGGTCGAGGTTTACATATTATGCGATTTAAATCTTCCGGGGAGGGTATGTGTGAACAATATGGACTATTTTCTTAACGAAAGTTGAAGAGAGAGTCAAGAGACCAATCTTCGGTGAAGGCACATTGTCCGTGATTTGGAATCCGAAGGATATGAGCAAAATGCCCAAGGGTTAAAGTAAACTTTTGGTTTTTAATATAAAACCAAAGAGATAGAGAGCGATCCTCGTTACGAACGAGTTCAACTTGACGGAAGAATTCCATTATGAACCTTGGACATATATTCTCGTTGATTTCAAGAAGACATCTAGTCCTATGGCTCGGAAGGAGGTATTGATACCTTCTTCGAATTGTAGAGAGGTATCTACAATACGTCCTTCGTGGAAGTGACGGTTTTTGAGATTATTGAACCCACAGACATGATTGTCAGGTGTGTTGGGTTCAAGGGAGATGTTCGGAGTGTAGACGCTAGTGAGTGAAAAATCAAACTCATATTCATGCGTCATAGTTGAACCTATAGAAATGATGAGTTAATAGAAAGTGATGTTTTGTAGTCGACCAATGATTATCTAATGTTTTTACTAGATTTTTATTAACAATGGTTTTTATCAACATTGACACTTAACTCACTTATGGTTTTGACATTCTAGTGGAATATTACATTTAGAAAGAAAGTGGTTTTTATTTTGCATGAAAAACAGTTTTCCAGTAGGACGGTTCCCACGGTTCCCTTTCAAAAGGGATCCGGCTAGTACACTTGCCGGGATCCGTGGATCTGTAGTAACAGAAATAGATTTGATAAAAACATAGGTTTTACAGTTTTGTACCACGATATGTGTTTTAGCCTAAATTTTTCTTTTAGCATGCATACAAGACTTCTAATGTATCACGAAAGAGTACGAAACATATAAATCAAAAGAAATGACAAACACATTATGATAATAATAACCTAGATAAACTAGACTATTAATAATATTTCATTTCAATGCTTAGAATGATACAAAGGATTGGGTATATAACCCCAATGTAGATTAACAACACAAAGTAAATTTCTCCGTATGTGAACTTCATCATAGGGAACACAAGTGCGATGAGTGTTAAGGCGATGAACACGAGGGCGATGTAAACCATATTGAAGACGATCCTTCTTGGTTTCGGTTGAGATGAAATGGAGAGGAAGATGAAGTTTTGAATGAGAGGAAATTTTTGAAATTGGAGTATTTGAAAAAGTGGGGATTTGATGGAGTGGATGACGGTGGGAGTATTTATGGGAAAAGAGGAATTTTTGATATTTGTGTTTTTTTTTTATTATTAGAAAGATATGTTTTTTTTTGGATTAAGTGAAATAAAACACAAGTTTTATAAACCACGACTATAGACGAAAGAGTGACACGTATGTGAGAAAAAAAAACTTCCTAATGAAGCTACATGTAAAACATGTATATGTACATAAGATAATCAAATAAATACCTAGGTAATCATACTTATTTGTTAAGCTAATATCATTTTGAGATAAGTGGAAAGACATACCTTAAATGCACTTAGGAATATCTTTACAAATGACACATCAAATGTCAGAAGACAATTCCAGTTCCTTTGTGCTCAAGATACCTTCCTAAGGAAGGTAATCTTTATTATCAACCAAATCCTACGGCTTGAAAGATGTGAGCTTTGACTAATCAACGTGACAAAGAGGATTAGTGCAATTAAATGAAAAAGTAAATAAGAAAAAATGTTGTTATCAAATCAACATCCAAACATATAGTTTTAATAGACATGGTGTTTGTTTTTATGAAAAACCTTCTTTGTAGTTTTCAATTAACCATGGATCGTATCAAGTTTTTAAAGTACAATATACTTCAAGAAACTTGGTAACGAAGCTCTGATGCCAATTGTGGAAAACTAGAAATGGGGGTTGAATAGTTTTGCCAATTAAAACTTCCTTTTAATCTATTTAGATCGACTTATGTCTATCTATTTGGATGTATGTGTTGGATGTTGATAAACAAACATATATAAGTATGTAATGAAAAGATAAGAGTAAGAAGCACAAAACCACAACGCGAGTATTTATAGTGGTTTGACTACAAGGACACCTTCCTTGCCCTACTCCACTCCCTAAGTCACCTACTCGAGAGTTCGTAATCACTACACCAATCTCCTTATCGCGGAGAAGCCTTCACAACGTCGCCTACCATTTTTCCGGTGCTAGGCTAACCACCGGGTTCTTTCACTCCAAGGTGAACCACACCTACAAAATGCCGCCTACCCTTTATAAGGTACTAGGCTAAGTACCTAGTTCTTTCACACCAAGGTGAACCACACTTACACAACGTCGCCTACCCTTTATTAGGTACTAGGCTAAGCACCTAGTTCCATTGAAATGGTGGAACTACTACCCAATACTACACCAACGAGTAATCCCAAAGGAGATCCACTCCTTTTTACAACATCATCAAGGATATCAATATCCTTGGATCTAGTACTAATCTATCTTGTACATCGAAACACACCATATCGAATGTACATCTAAGGCACCTTTCACTAATGCCTTTAACTAGATCTTCAAGACACCCTTCACTAATGTCTTGTGTCTTGACTTCTAAGCACCCTTCAATAATGCTTCTAGTCTTGAGTTCTAAGCACCTACTACAAGTGCTTATGATATGGACGATAGATACCCTTCACTAATATCTTCGTCTTGACACTTGAGACACCTTTCACAAATGTCTTCAACACTTCTTAGGAAAAGAAAAACAATCATCAACAAAAAGACTTCAGTAGTCTTGATGATGAGGAAGCATGGCAACTCATGGACTTGAGCTTGCTCGACTTCAAAGGTGGTGATCTCGCCATTAAGAGGAACCTAGAAGATCACACAAAAAAAAAACTACAAACATAGATCTCTTGGATTTGACGTTAGAGAGTTTTCAACTCTAGGGGAAAGTATGTTAGAAAGGGGTGAGCAACAATGAAGAAATGGCTCACTATTTATAGAAGAAAACATCTACTGTTCCCTAGATCCCACGGATCCCTCCCACAAGGGATCCGTCTAGCGTAAAGCTAGGGATCCGTGGGACGCTCCTCTTTACCCATGGGTATTTTGGTTATAGGTCATGGGTCATGGGTTGATCCATGGGTCTTTAGCTAGATACAATGTATCTCTTGAGTGCAATGCACCTAGTCACATGGGTATGGGTCAAAACCATGGGTTATGGATATTATCCATATATGATATAACATGATGTCATGCAATGGGTTATGGGTCAAGCTCCATGGGTCATGGGCTTTGGGTTGTACCCAACTACATTCAATGTATTTTCCCAATGGGTTATGATACTTAAATTTCTACCCATTTATATTACCCTATATACTACATACTAGTTATGTGTATATTTTACCCAAATATGTAAACACTAGTTGTTGTACATATGTAATATTAAATCATAAAATCACTTATACTTGTTTTAGTGTTTTATGTGAAAATGTGAATATGTTAGAAACTATTAGTTCAAACCATTTACGTATTTTATTTGTTTCGTTAAAATGATTTTACGTTTGTTATCGACAAAACATTAGAAGATCGTAAAATATAAATAAACATTTTTACGGCTTATTTGTATTAACAAGATGAATTAAAGTGTAATGAAATAGAAATCGCTAAAGCTTATCGATGATATGATGTGATTTCTCCCTTGGAAATAGCTCCGTATGCTGAGTGATATGCCCTTCGAACCCTTTTCACGTTCTTTGCTTTTGTGTGGTGAGTAAATGATGAATAATGCAGATTTTAGGGCTTGTATTTATAGGCCCGACCATAGTTACGGCGTAATCTAATAATGAGGTTACGCCGTAACTTAATTATCCTCCAAACTCAACTCTCGTTGTGATGATTACGGCGTAACCTTAAGAATAGTTACACCGTAATTCTAAGCTCCATCGTAAACTTACTAATTGACTACACCGTAACTTAATTATCCTCCAAACTCAAGTCTCGTAGTGCTGGTTACGTCGTAATTCATGCTTAGAGGTTACGGCGTAGTTGATGGAGGCGCAAAATTCCACATGACCTAGATAGTTACGGCGTAACTTAAGTTGATACTTACGCCGTAACTGTTGTTGACTTGGTCTTCATAAACGTAATCCTAGCTACGCCGTAATTGAGAGTAGGAGTTACGCCGTAGCTACTTTAATAAAAGCATACTAAGGTGAAAATCATTAAGAATATCTCCAAAACCGCGTCTCTAAGCTCCAATGCTTATATATTAACCGGGAACGAAATATAAAAGGAATAAGAGTATAAATCCATATAAACAACATAAAATATGAGCATAAACGGGGGAAATCGACACTTAAAAATCAGAATTATTTGATGTTATCAAATATCCCCCCACTTGAACTCTACTTGCCCTCAAGTAGACCTTATTAGAATAATTTTAAAAAAGATATCCCCCAAATTACCTGGAAGATATGAGATTAAAAATTCCTTATGCTAGAATAAATCAAAGCCGAACACCTCACGAAATGGGAACAAACACTCATAATCTCTCTCTAATCTAAGTTTCAATTTCAGGGTGATCACTCAATTTACAGTCATAACATGTATTTTATCATAATCTTGGCGGTTACATAAATCTCCACCATTGTAGTTAAGGTCGAAACAATCTTGAAGGCAATATGGGTGAACAGAATATGAGGTTAAGGGTGAAATGTCACTACTAACGTGTCACGGAAAAGTGGACAAATTAAATGATACATGCCTGATTGTACAATAATTCGTACGACCAGGCCTTCGATGGTGATCGAAGGGTATGGGGGGTGATATGCTTGCGTCAAACTTGTAGTCAATCTGCAATAAGAAATAGTAGACACTTCGTTAAGTGATTGCGCAGGGGTTGGGCCCTGCGAACCACCTCCGGCGTGTGAATAAGTATGTGATATGAATTATGGGTAATATGATGTATGTGAAATACTGTGTTGAATGAACATACCATTGAAATGACTCGTCCAACCTATTTATAGCTGATGAAAACAGCTTGGAGAGTGTTAGCACACGTTTAGGAGATCATAGGGGGCGTCCCCTGATTTATGGTAACCGCTAGGGCTTCATCCCCACTATCTCGGACTTGGCGGGGAAGCTAAGGACATAGTGGGAACGTGGGGGAAGACCAAGTCAAGGTTCTTATTTGTCTTGGCATCTTCAAGGGAAGACACCGAAGGGCATAGGCCTTCGGCTGGCGGATTCCCAACTGGTAACCATGTCAATGATGAATGGTTTTACGCCACCAATGACTTATGAAGAAAGACTTGGGTCTTCGTAATGCAATTTCGACTAAGGCCGAAGGGGGGTCCTTCGACCTGATCGGAGGGTACGCCATCAAGCTACCCAGTCGAAAGTGATATGTACGAACCAGAAATATTGCTTACTACTCAGAAATAAAAACGAAACCTCTCCTTCGTCACAAAAACGAACGAAGATGAAAAGTCTTGTTAATATTGACCGTAATAAATGCATAGTTAATCTTAACTACCCTGTTTTCCTCGGTATTAGTAAACATCCTTTCAAAATTTAAAAGAGGTTTGAAATCCGGTAGGAAAGGGATAAGTACGGACACGTGTAGGGCTGAGATTCAACATTTGTAGGGTATATAAAATACGAAAAAAAGTAAAACCCTAACAAAGTAACTCTCGCCCAAAGTTTTTCACCTACTAAAATTTCTTTCGATCAAGCCTCCGACCAAATAAGGTAAAGCGCTCCTTCTTCGTCTATATTTCAAATATTTTTTGTGTTCTTTAGAAGGTATCATGTCAACCAATAAAAAATTTGTGATAAAACAACAAGGCTGCACACTAACCAGGGAGGAGCTTAAAGCGTTCCTCACTGATTATCCCATTCCAAAGGAACATAAAATAATGCTACCGAGCAAAAATCAAAGGATATTTGATGCCCCTGAAAATTATGTAGGCCTGTATACCCATGCTTTCACCACCTCCAACCTTAGGATACCTTTGCATCCTTTGATCTTAGAATTCCTCCGGTATTATGAAGTACACATTTCTAGGTTCAACCCTTTTGGCCTAGCTAAGCTGACAACATACATTGTTATGTGCAAAGCTTATGGGTTTGAACCATCCTTGACTGTGCTTAGGGGTTTTTTGAATCTATACCCGGGAGGAGATTGGTTGACCTTGGCCAAGAGGGGTGAAAAGGATGTGCCCATATTGATAGATAGACCTTTTACGAACATAAGGAACTGGAAAGGCAAGTTCTTTTATATCCAGACTACCATTATCCCTCCTGGATACTCTGCATTGTTAAACCCAGACTTTCAATATGATGAGAAAAAGTTCACCGATCCATTGCCTTATACTGTAAGAAGAAAACCATTGTATCAGCGTTTGGCTCGTCATCCAGCTGACTGCCAGACCTTCCCTGAGCTAATCCTGTTCATGGCTGGCATTGCTGAAAGATGGGAGGGGTCTCCGTTGGTACCTGAGATAATTTGTGATGGAGAAAGTATGTATTTTTGAAATTAACATAAGAAACAAAAACTTATCTCGCTGATATTTATCTTATCTGCTTCTTTGTGCAGAGATGTCGTTCAGGAACTTTGTTGTGGCTGGAGGTGCAAAAGAGGTAAGCTTTCTTCCAAAGAATCCCCAAGAGACAAGCTATGGCGTGGGCTCCCCATCGGTGTCCATAAACAAAGACGAGGTGGAAGCCCAGCCTGTCGAGCCTGTATCCTCTGCTCCTCCGTCAAAGGAAACCATAGATGTAGAAGATCAGCTGGTGGAGAACGTTGCTGACTCAGACGAACCAGTCTCCGAAGGACCATTGGCCATCGTAGGACCCTCCGGCATAGGTGAGAGGGTCCGAAGCAGGAAAGGTGCCAGTGCTAAGGCTGTGAAATCTGATTCAAAAAGAAATCTTATTCTACCTACTCCTCCCTCTCGAACTACCCGGCAGAAGAGTGCCCAAGGTAAGGCTGTGGTATTTCCAGCCATCGAAGGGCCCAGCGGCAATGATATCCATGGTAAGTTTCTTTCCTGTGAAACAAAATTAGGTAACAAATATAATATGCTAATGAAATGTACATTTGTTGTAGGATTTCCTGATACAAAAGAGCTTCCTTCTCCCCAAGCTTGTCACCAACTCGTGAGCCATGTGATCCCATCCAAGTGGAAGGGGGTGATGGACAACATGTCCATAGAGAGGCTCTGCGATCTTCATGATAAAAGCTATGTTCGCCAGTGCATGCTTGACAACCAACTCAATGCTAGGACAAGGGAATTGCTTCGTGCTGTCACCAAAGCTCGAGAAGAAATGGATGTTATGCTGAGAAGGGAGAAGGTTAGGGATCAGAAGTATGCAGACCCAGAGAAGAAGTGTGAGGAAACATTGGAGGATTTTGATAAGAACCCCTTGGTGCAATATCTCAGAGCTGAGAATGAAAAGCTCAAAGGTCAATTGGCAACGAGCGAGGCTGAGTGCGGCAGGTTAACTGTCGAAGGCTCTATGGTTGTTGGCTATAAGGAGCAGATATCTGTTCTTTCATCCAAGTATGGAGGTCTCGAACAAGAGAGGTCAAAGTTGCTAGACCAAGAGATCAAGCTCCGAGAAAAGGTAGATGGCTTGAACCTCCGTCTGAAGATGCTGAAGAAGGACAGGGTGGACCTGGTAACCAAAGTGATCCCCTACATTGCTATGGAACTTTACCATAGCGATGATGTGGGGATTGCCATTGGGAATGTAGTGAATGCTGCCATTTTTCATGGCAAGTGTACCACTTTGGAGGAGGTAGCGAAGACTGGGGAACCAGTGGTGCTGGAGAAAATTCCGTATTACAGGGCAACTCATGAAAAAGAATATGATGATGCAGGTAATCACTTAACTGCTTTAGAGTTCCCTTTCCTTGCAGATGTGACGAAGGACCCAGCAGCCTCAATTGAGGACCTGCTAACCAATAAGCCAAGGACAGTCCAGCCTCCGTCTCCCTCCAAGAGGACTCCATCACTCCAGGCTCCATCTCCAGGCTCAGCTGATCCCACTCACTCCAAGGTTTTAAGAAGGCAACCATGTGGTTGTAATTTGATCCCCAGGGTGGTATGTACCATGTTTAAAACAATTGTCTGTGCTCCGTTCCAGGCTTCGTGCCTGATGAAACATTTTACTCATTGCATGTTGGAAGTAGGCTACGGCCTAAGACAATAGTTTATAATGTTGGATGTTTAAGGCTACGGCCTGTTTTAGACTAGTAAAACTAGTCATAAATCTATAACGAAGCCACTAGGGCTCGAATTTTGCCATGTGTGATTCTTCTCTTTTTACTTTTACTTGCGTAAAAATATTTTTTACAACCTAAGGCGTATGGTAGATGCATAGCCTCATTGTGTATAGTTACTTCACCAAGAATATTAGCAATCGTATAATTTGACTGATGACAGAGGGTCGCGACCCACTCCGTCTTCATCCTTTGGGCAGCGAAAGGATTGAAATACCTTTAGGCCATATAGGAAAGTTAATATGAAGTTGAGATGGATGTTATGCATGTGAGCAAGACATGTTGTTTAGTCTTTGTACATCCCTTCGACATTGAAACTTATAAAGCGACTTGGTGGACAAATCTTTGTTGTATTGAACGAAACAAGAGATTTGAGGGAAATGTGTTATTATCATTAAGTGGGTAGGGAGGATTACATCATTTTAGGAAATGAATACTAGACGTTTACCATTAATGCTTCTTTCCCTAAGTGAGAAGAATGCAAATACATTGATTGAAAGCAAATAAAATGTGTCCTTAGACATTGTAAGTTTCATACGTAGAACTTACGAAGAGTAGTGCCATTCTAGGTTCTATCAATAGCGTCTCCTTCCAAGGTTTCCAGCTTGTAGGCTCCGTTGCCATAGGCTTCCTTAATAACGTAGGGTCCTTCCCATGTAGGTCCCAGTTTACCCTGGTACTCAGCTTTACTTGCGCTATTGAGTCGGAGGACATATTCCCCTGGTTTGAAAGTCAAAGGCCGAACTCGCTTGTTATAGTACCTTTCAATCTTTTGCTTGTGGATAGCCTCTCTAATGGAGGCTATTTCCCTTCGTTCTTCAAGTAGGTCCAAGTTACTACGGAGTCTTTCTTCGTTATCTGCTGCTTCGAAGTTCATGACCCTTTCTGTTTCGACACTTACTTCTGAAGGGATGACAGCTTCCGTGCCATATGTCAAGGTGAAAGGCATTTCTCCGTGACTTGACTTCGTATGCGTTCTATGTGCCCAGAGTACTTGAGGTAGTTCATCTAACCAACCGTGATGACTGTATCCCAGCCTTCGTTCTATTCCTTGTATGATGTCTCTGTTGGTAACTTCTACTTGACCGTTACCTTGAGGATGGTAAACGGAAGTGAAGGATTGTTTGATATTCAGACCCCAGCAAAATACTGGGAATACCCCTTCGGCAAACTGCTTCCCATTATCTGAAATGATGATGTGAGGTACTCCGAACCGACAGATAATATGTTCCCACACAAATTTTTCCATGTGCCTTCCTGTGATGGATGCCAAAGGCTTCGCTTCCACCCATTTAGTGAAGTAATCGATGGCTACGACCAAGAACTTTACTCCTCCTGGAGCAACTGGCAGAGGGCCTACAATATCTATCCCCCATTGGCTGAAGGGCCATGCAGACATTACGGAAGTCATATCTTGCTTTGGTAGCCTTGGGACTCTTGAGTGAACTTGACAGGCTTCACACTTCTGAATGATGTCGACAGCGTCTCTGTGCATCGAAGGCCAGTAATATCCGACCCTCATGACTTTGGAGACAACGGAACGGCATCCTGCTTGAAGTCCGTAGGATCCTTCATGCACTTCTTGGATGATGTTGGCAGCTTGCCTTGGTCCTACACAACGGAGCCAAGGGGATAGAAAAGATCTTCTGTATAAGTAATTTCCCATGATCCTGTACTATGGTGCTTTGATGCGCACCTTTCGAGCCAACTTCGGATCCTCCGGCAGTATGCCACTTATTAGATATTCTCTAATTGGAGTCATCCAATTCGAGTCTTCCTCCAGTATTACGTCAGACACCTCCTTTCAGACGATGGACCTATCTGCCAATACTTCGACCAAAACTTCCTTTGTTAAATGAGCAAATGTCATTGATGCCAGTTTGCTAAGTGCATCCGCCTTCTTGTTTTGGTTTCTTCGAACATGCTCTATGTTGTAAGACGCGAACCCTTCGAGCATTTCTTTGGCCTTATCCAGATATTGCTTGATCACAGGTTGTCTCGCCTCATAGGAGCCTTTTATCTGGTTGGCCACTAGTTGTGAGTCAACAAAAATAGCCAAGTCTTCCACTTCCATATCTTTGGCCAATCGGAGACCTGCTAACAAAGCTTCGTACTCCGCTTCATTGTTCGTAGCATCGAATTCGAAACGGAGTGCGTAAGTGTATTCCTTCCCTTTAGGATCAACGAGCATGAGACCTGCGCCAGAGCCATCGGAGCTGGAGGCTACGTCAGTATAAAGTTTCCACCCTTCGATTGCCTTAGCGGGCTCCTTTTCAACAACCTTTTTGTCATGTTTCGGTTCGGAGGGTGTTTCTGCTAAAAAGTCTGCCAATATTTGCCCTTTGACCGAGCTCCTGCCCTTGTATTCAATATCATGTTCTCCTAGCTCGATAGCCCATTTAGCTATCCTTCCAGATTTCTTCGGCTTTGAAAGTATCTGCTTAATTGGCTTGTCGGTAAGTACGGTTATGGGGTGAGCTTGAAAGTACCTTCGAAGGTGTCTCGCAGCATGAACTAAAGCCAAAATTAGCTTCTCCAATGCTGGATAATTTAGCTCAGCTCCCTGTAGTACCCTACTAACGAAGTATATAGGGATTTGCTTCTTCTCCCTTTCTGCCAATAAGACGGCGCTGATGCTTTCGAAAGAGGCTGCAATATACATGAACAACACTTCGCCTTTGATTGGGGCCGTAAGTGTAGGTAGAATAGCCATGAACTCCTTGAGCTTTTGAAAGGCTGCTTCTGCATCTATGCTCCATTGGAACATCTTTTTGTCCGTGCATCCTTTGAGTGTTTTGAAGAACGGCAAAGATCTGTCTGCACCCTTCGATAAGAACCTGCTGAGGGCTGCTAGCTTTCCGTTAAGACTTTGCACTTCCTTTAGGGACTTAGGAGGCTGCAAATCTGTGATGGCTTTGACTTTCGAAGGATTGGCCTTAATACCCTGCTTGGTGATCAGATGCCCCAAAAATTGTCCTTCTTCCACACCAAAGGAACACTTCTTGGGATTTAATTTCATATTGATGGCGCGAAGCTGATCGAAGGTTTCCTTGACGTCGGAGAGCATATCTTCCTTCGATCTACTCTTAATGACCATATAATCTACGAAGGCCTCTAGATTCCTACCTATTTGCTTGTGGAAGGCTTTGTCCACCAATCGTTGGTAGGTGGCACCTGCATTTTTCAAACCAAAAGGCATCTTTTTGTAACAATAAACGCCTTTTCTTGTAAAAAAGGTTGTCTTCTCTTCGTCTTCTTCGGCCATTTGTATCTAATGGTAACCTTTATAAGCGTATAGGAAACACTTTAGCCGAAACCCTGACAAGGATTCCACCTTTCAATCAATCTCTGGAAGAGGGTAGCAGTCCTTCGAACAGGCTTTGTTAATGTCAGTAAAATCTACGCACATTCTCCATCCTCCGTCATGCTTCTTGACCATCACCGGATTGGCCACCCAAGTTTGATACTTCACCTATCTGAGTATTCCTGCTGCTACGAGTTCGTCCACTTCTTTGCATGCAGCGGCATTTCTTTCAGGAGCTAGACTTCGACGCTTTTGTTTGATGGGTTCAATATGTTTGAACTCATTGAGCTTGTGTTCAGTGCCGAAGGGCTTTCCGTCTATGGTGAGAGTTCTGGGGACTCCCGTCATGTCAGAATAGGTCCATGCGAAGACATCTGCATTAGCACGAAGTACCTTTTCCAATTCTGCTTTAAAGGAGGTTGGAAGTTGCTTTCCGATTACTACTGTCTGATCGGGGTAGAGATCATTTACCGCGATGCGTTCTTCAGCGTTAGCACAACTGAGAACATCTTTCGAAGGTTCCTTCGAAACCTGTTTGACCCTCTTGCTTTCTGTCGTAGACTCCTTCACCTTATAGCTGGAGAAAACCGTTCCAATGTCGAAAGGTGTTTGGAATTTGATCGCGGCATGTATGGTTGAGACAACGATGCCCATCTTCTGCATTGCTGTTCTCCCTATCAATAGGTTGTAGGGAGATTTCGACCTTACGATCATGAAAACCAGAGTTTCTGTTCTTTTTAGCCTCCCTTCTCCAATCGTAACCTCTAGAGGGACTTCTCCCAAGGGCCATGAGTGTTCCCCTGAGAACCCTACTAAGGGCACCTTCGAATCTACTCTCTTCGACTTTATTGAAGGTTTGAGCTTTAGAAAACATCATTCGTAGATAACTTCGCAGGAGCTACCGCAGTCAAGGTAGGCTCTGTTTACTTCTCTATTGGAGATCAAGACTTTAATGACCACGAGATCATTAGAAAGAACTTTCCCTGTGAGTGAAGGAAAAGTGACATCTCCTACTCCGCACAAGGCTTCCTCTGCTTCCTTCCTCTTTGAACCAGAGTCTTCTTTATAAACCATGAGGATAGGTGCTTCGACAGGTGTGGTATATTTCCCCAACTGTGTGTCGGAGGCTTTTTCTTTGCCTCTCTTTATACCCTTCACCAAATGTCCCAATTGGCCAGACTTCACGACCTCTTCTATCTGCTTTTTGAGTTCTCGGCAGTGATTAGTGTCGTGACCTTAATCGTCATGGAAATAGCAAAACTTGGAAGTGTCTCTGGGCCTCCCTTTGTTTGCCAAGCGAGGAGGAGGATCAAAGGCCTTCGCAGCCTTTTCGGGAGCGAGTATCTCCCTTGGGGATTTGGACAGATTAGCCAGGAGACCATGGTTGATGTTTTTGTGGTATGGAGTAAACCTGTCCCTGTTCTTGTGTTTGTTCCTTGACCCTTCCCACGAAGGATGCTTCGGGGCTTTGCTGTGATTTTCCTTCTTTTCAAGTAGGTCCAAGGTGTAAGCCTTTTCCACTAATCCTTTATAGGTTGCAGGAAGACCAGTGGAAAGGAATTCAACCAAGCTTCTGTTCCGTAGGCCATGTACGAAACCTGAGATGCGCTGGTCTTCGTGCAAGCCCATTATCTTTAAGGTGTCATCAGTGTATCTAGTAATGAAAGCCATGGTGCTCTCGTTCTCCTTCTGCTTGATGTTGTGCACTGTTAGGTGCGTTCTTGTGAACTTTTTCTGTTGGCTGAAATGTGACCTGAACTTGGCTTTAAGATCATCCAAATTCACAATGCTACCTGTTTTTTGCCCGTTCCACCATATACGAGCAGAGTCTCGTAGGGTGTATGTAAACATGTGACAAGCGACAGGCATTACCCACTTCTGCATTCTAATAGCCCCTTCGAACAAGTGTAAAAAGTTATCCGGATCCCCTTTTCCATCATAAGTACCAATATGTGCGGGCATTTTCAACCCATCAGGCAAAGGGTAGTCTTATATCCACCTTACGAAGGGTGTTGTGGAGCCCATGGGCTCTGAATAGAGGCAGTTATAAGGTGGCATGTATGTAGGGGCAGCATTGTATGGGTTATGATTTGGAGGTATTCCAACAGTATTTTGGTTAACATATTGGGGGTAAGCAGTAGGCATATAAGGTGGGTGACTTCCAACAGGATACGAAGGATATACCATAGCTTGCCCGTAGGGCATGCTTCCGTATGGTTGAGTAAAATTAGGGTTGTTAGTCTGCCCGTTAAGTGGGGGATAAACCCCTTGAGGGTAAGATTGAGCCTGAAAAGGAGGGTACATACCATGAGGAGGAAGATTTCCTCCCCTATTTAATTGAGATGGATTGCCTTCTACGCCGGATGCGTGAGAAGGCTGTAGTGGAACCCCCGCCTCAGTTCTTCCCAGATGAGCCGCCAACAGTGGTGGCAAATTAACTTCCATAGTATCCCTTCGATGACTTCTTCCATTGGAGCCTTCCATCGTTCCTTCCCTTCTTGTCAGAGCCCGCTCCGGAGCATCTTCGAAACCAACCGACCTTCCACTAGGCCTTCGATTGCTCGGAGACCCTACCCTTAGCACTGAGTGAGTAGCCCCAGGAGCCAAGGACCTAGTCTCCATTTCTAACTCTTCGTCATACTCATCGCTTGAGTATTCTAACTCCCTACGCATTTCCACATTCCGGTCTTGCATCCTTCGAGCTCTTAGTAAAGATTCTAATGCTTCGATGTTAGCTTCGACAAACGCTGGACTGATTACCGGTTCAGGGTTAGCCGAGGTTGAAGCATGGTTGTTGGGAGTTATTTCAGGGTGAGATCGTGTGGTAAAAGTGGATGCGGTTATATTAGGAAGGTTGTTAGGATCGTTGATTGGGATTGGTGTCAAGGTCGAGAAACCCGGAGGGGGTGTATCTTCTCTTCCTTGAGTCATGCCGTAAAACTAGTGAGAGTGATTGACTGGGTGTAAGTTTGGAATAACGAGACCAATAGTAGCGGGTCCCACGGATGGCGCCACTGATTGTACAATAATTCGTACGACCAGGACTTCGATGGTGATCGAAGGGTATGGGGGGTGATATGCTTGCGCCAAACTTGTAGTCAATCTGCAATAAGAAATAGTAGACACTTCGTTAAGTGATTGCTCAGGGATTGGGCCCTGCGAACCACCTCCGGCATGTGAATAAGTATGTGATATGAATTATGGGTAATATGATGTATGTGAAATACTGTGTTGAATGAACATACCACTGAAATGACTCGTCCAACCTATTTATAGATGATGAAAACAGCTTGGAGAGTGTTAGCACACGTTTAGGAGATCATGGGGGCGTCCCCTGATTTATGGTAACCGCTAGGGCTTCATCCCCACTATCTCGGACTTGGTGGGGAAGCTAAGGACATAGTGGGAACGTGGGGGAAGACCAAGTCAAGGTTCTTATTTGTCTTGGCATCTTCAAGGGAAGACACCGAAGGGCATAGGCCTTCGGCTGGCGGATTCCCAACTGGTAACCATGTCAATGATGAATGGTTTTACGCCACCAATGACTTATGAAGAAAGACTTGGGTCTTCGTAATGCAATTTCGACTAAGGACGAAGGGGGGTCCTTCGACCTGATCAGTGACTAATGCAATTGTTCGCTTCATCACCTAGACACGCTTCATGACTAAAGGGTAGGATAAGACACGAGAAATAAATGGTTTAAAATGAAAAATAACAAAAAAATAGTCTTAACCTATAACCAAGTTGTTACCTCCCACCGTCCATCAAAATATCTAGCTTCAAGATGAAGAAACCGGATCATGATGTGTCAAGTAAATGTGCCATTAGCGGACGTTATGATGAGCACATTACATGTTCTTCAAACTGTTGGTGCAATAACGTCACCAACTCAAATCTTCAAATGTGACCGAGGTGGCTTCCACAATGCTAATATCTAATAAGCTTATAACATAGTGCTTATAACATTGCACTTTTAATAACATAAACTAACAAACAATAATATTTTTTTTGAATCATAACTATTACAATAAAAAGATAAACATCCCCCCACTTGAGATGAACATATATGGAGAATATAGGGGGTCTTCAATGATCTTTAAATGTATGTATTTGACGTACGCGTGATTCCCGAACCTCACTACTCAAACCTTGAACTTGGGAAAACAGTGACTTCCTGACCATAAATTAAGACTACACGTTAGGATAAGGTGAATAGGTGACTCAAATATGATAAGGGTATGAAATGAAAGGAATAGCTCGGAAGGGTGTATCTAGGGGTATCTTACACTAAAGATAAGTGCAATAAAAGAGTTTAACATGGGGGTCGAATAGTCGAGGTTACTAATCGATAAACACACATATATAGGCTATTTGGGTAATAATCCTAAAATATTGCCTTCTCGAATTGATTATTCCATATATATCAAGCTAACTCGACACACCTTGTTTATGGTCTCGAAATGATGCAAAGGCCAAGTTCTAAAGTTTACAAGCTACCATCACACTCATAATTTGGTGGATTTGGGTAAATAAGTGGAAACGGATTAGGCTAAATCTCACCATGGAATTCAAGGGTTACAGTGTGCTCAGGTAAGGTCTAATCTAGTTAGGTTAAGAAAAACATGTCAAAATTTTAAAAAATGGCATATTTTTTCAAAATAAACTAGAAAAACGAGGGCAAATAAGTTCAAGTAATAATTCTACTCCCGTCCCCCCACTTGAGATGTACAAATTCCCTTTTGTACTAAACATGAAATAAAGGTGAAGAGAAAGTAGAATTAGAGCGAGAACTTCCATGAAATTTGCTCCTAAAAGGAGAGAAGGCCCACGTCGAATAATTGTGCCTTCGTTAAGTATCCACGAGCAAACTTCAATCCCTAAAATCACAAACTACCGACAAGCATAATTCTAAAAATAAAAAGGAAAAACAAAAACAAATAAAATCTAACTCACTTTCGTAGGAATCACGGTTACATTTAGCATACGCAACAAGCCTTTTAAACCACTTGGTGTCCCAAGTGGATGAGTGAAGTCTCGTGATGACTTATGATAAGGATTTAAAAGGTACACTTTTGACGGGTCATTTAAGCCCTTAATTGATCACTTTTGTATCCGTTACTACTTAATTTCGCTCCTTTTCACTTTTTAGGTCTCTTGAAGGCAAATTGCTGGAATGACACTTATTCAGACGAAAAGGCGCGAATATATGAAGAAAATGGCCAAAGTCAAGAATCGAGACACTCAAGTTGCTGGAACTGAAGGGGACGGCGTCACAGCTTAATAGCGACGCCATCGCGACACACCTTGAGATGACTCAGAGAGCAAATTTCTATTTTACAAGTGACGGCATCGGGTTTAAAAGAGTAGGGTGTCACAACTTAGACAACCTAGATTTTGATCCCGACGGCCTCAGAGGTTGAAGCCAACGGGGTCACAAGCATAAGGTGACTCTGTCACAGAGTTGACATGGCCAAGACGAAAACCTAATGGCGGCGACCCGACGGCGTCACATTTAAAGAGTGATGCCGTCGCATATTGTAACTCTATATATAGAATTCGAATTTTCAGTATTTTAGAGAGGTAGCTTTGTGGAGTAAAACCTAAACCGGACATAGGCTATCTTGGGCAGTATCTTAGAGTTCCATACCCTATTTTACAACAAGATAAGTGATTTACTTCATTGATTCAATTATGTCTTCAATTGTTTGTGTGTATGCTTGCATGTTTTCCATGTCCGACTAATCTACTTGTGTGTTTGCTTAGATCTATGAAACCTAGTTATTGAATATTGATTGGTTGTCTCTTATCTTAATTGTGATTGACCTAGTATTGCGATAGGGCATTCGTTGTGTTTTTAATGTTTGAGTAATCTTTGTGAACATTAGTTTATAATCACCTAGAGTTATTGTAGTCTAAACATCCAAAGATAACCTTAGAGTTAGTTTATGAATCCTAGAGATTTCGTAGGCAATAACCTTAAGGTAGACTCAAAGAGTTAGGGAAAAAAACATACCCTACAACCTTAGAAGACACAACACGTAAAGAATAAGGACGTGACAATTCAACCATCAATAGGAGATAACTAGGGAGTAATAGCATCTAAGTAAACACATTTTTAATCATCATAAGAGCACACAACAATAGACATAGACTACACTCACCTTAGTTTAGATAATTAGATAATTAGATAAGTAGAGTAATCGGTAGAAATACCAACCCCCCAAATCCAATACCCCGAGATTCGTACTTTTCCATTTTCTAAAAAAATAAAAAAAGATAAAAAATAATCTCCCTCAACCCTAACCTTAGCGTAGTAATTTCTCACTAGCATTCCTATTCCCCTAGAGAACGATATCAATTCCCGAGGCTTACCCTAATACTACACTACAACGATTAGGTTCACTGCCTAGGGTGTTGAAAAACTTTCTTGACGAAAAGGAAGTTCCTTTGACCCCGAACGCGCGTTGTACGCGTATCACGTTTTTGGCGTCGCTGCCGGGGAATATAATAGCTAGTTAGATATCCACCTCGTTTAGGTTTCCTTGCTTGATTCCTATCAAGTAAGATTTTTTCTCATTTTTAGCTTCCTCGTAGTCTATCCCCCTTCTTCGTGACCTTTGTTAGTAATCCTATCACTTTTCATCATGGAAGGTAATAATCAACCACCACTCATCAACCCACCACCAAATGACCCGCCAAGAGGCCGTACTCTTGGTGAATACTCAAGACCAAGCCACCTAGGCTATAGAAACACCATTGAGCTTCCGGACCAAGCCCAAACTACGGCCCTTCGATCCAACACCATCCGGTTGGTGCAAAACGGATGTGCATTTCATGGACTTCATTCCGAAGATCCTAATCAACATCTTAAGGATTTCCTTATGATCGTCGATTCCATCGACCTCGATGCTACTACTCGGGAGACCACGCGCTTGCGTCTGTTCCAATTCTCTCTACGGGACCAAGCTAGCAATTGGCTTGAGCGACTTCTCGCCGGCTCCATCTCAAGTTGGGATGATCTGACCTCTCGTTTCCTTGCTCAAATTTTCCTACCGGGGAGAACTACTAAGCTTAGGAATGAAATCTTGATGTTCCAAAAACGTCAAGATGAATCTCTCTATGAAGCATGGACTCGATTCAAGGACTTACTCCATAGAGTCCCTCATCAAGGCATTGATCTTTGGCTTCAAGTCCAACTCTTTTATGATCATGTCAACTTCCCTACTAAGCGATCCATTGACCAAGCGGCCGGTGGTAAACTTAGTGATCTCACCGCGGAAGAATCGTGGGGTATAATAGAGGACCTTGCTCTCTATGACAACGAAAGTTGGAATGACCCCCGTGAGTTGCCCAAAACCGTAAAGGCAATCTCCTTGCCTCCCATTGACTCACAATCTTCGGACCATAGGATGCTCGAGCTTGAAGATCAAGTTAAATTCCTAATGAGCTCCTACGAAAATTCTAAGCCTTCACGCTAAGTGAACAAAGTTTCTTCATTGTGTGAGCCATGTAGTGGTCCTCATAACACTCGCACTTGCACAAGACTCCCAGAACAAGCTTCCGTTGACTACGCATCCTCGCGTACCAATGGAACGGGAGGAAGATTCCCTACAACACCCGAAACTAGGACTTTCAATGATGCCCGAGAAGCATGGAAGGGCAAACCCGACTTCTATTGGGGACAAACCAAAGAATTCACATCTAATGATTTCTCATGGCCCCCATCTCACGGCCCTAACCAACAAAACATAGAAGGGATGTTGCAACACCTAGTCACATCCCAAGAAGCTCAAATAGCTAAGCTCTCGGACCGTTTTAACCAACAACAAGCCGAGATGGATAGGAAAATAGATAACCTTTTGAAAGCCATGACCAATAGTGATAGGAAGCTTAACGCTATCTCAACTCCCAAAGATTCCGGTGTAGAGATTAAGGACCCGAGTAAGTTAGCTAAGCACGTTCAATTCATCAATACCATCACCTTAGTGAAACGTACTAGAACAAATAACGAAGCGAACCATGAGACGGTACTTGAGGTTAGTGAAACTCCTAGGAATGAAACAACCGAGGAAGTAGATGAAGTAGGCAATGACTATTTCAATAAGTTTCCTACGGAAGAAGAACTCTCTCCCCACCCATACTTAGTACGAGACCTCCGTCACATGTATGTTAGGAGAAGCCCTAGGATCAAGTTTGGGAACCCTTGGAATCTTAACATACCATGATGCATAGGACACCTTTTTGTAGCAAAGGTCTACATTGATCGCAAGTCCCCGATAAATATCATGACTAACACCTACTATAATTGGGTAATGAAGAAGCCTATCCCAACTAGGCAAGATCCCGATAATCCTAGGGTTAGTTGCAATTTTCTTGGTAGAGTTAAGGGATTGCCCGTCTATGTAGGAAGTTTTACGTTTCCTACGGATTTCATAGTTGTGAATGACATTAGTACGGCCATAGATCCTAGCTTGTCCCACGTTATTCTAGGAAAGCCTTTTATAGAAAACACCGGGATGACTTATGATCCGTTGTTAGGAATAGTGAAATTCAAGGATGAGACCGATGATGTAGCTTACCAAATGCCCTTTAAGATTGAGAAACTTTCATCATTATCCAATGATGAAAAAGAACTTAAGCTATCGGTCTACTATAGGAATGAGGAAGATAAGAAGAAGGGAGTTGATTATGTGATGAATAAAATTTTCGGGTTCTATAAGGATTGCTTGAAACTAGGACCGGAATATAGAACGGATTGGGGAGAAGATGGCTTCTTAGAAAGATTCATAATAGGGCATTACTATAACATGGAGAACCTCAATAGAGATCGTTATGAGGAAGAAGGTGACGGTAATGAAGTCACGTAGGGGCACGACTTCGAGTCTAGCTACAAGACTCATAAATAAAGAAAAGCGCTTCGTGGGAGGAAACCCATGCTTAATTGTTTGCTTGTTTGTGTGTCGTATATCTTTTATTGATTGTTATTCTCATGTTTAAATTTGTAAAAATGCTTTATTTTGTCTTTAACCTCGTCTTAATTACATATAAAGGTATTCTACAAAAGGGATAAGTGTAGGGAGGATTACACACGTTTTCAAAAAGAACGTGAACATGAGAATTACGATTATTAAAAAGATATACATGTGTGTTTGTTCGAGTCAAATGCTTGTATCGAGTCATAATGGATGTTTTGCAGGAAATTTTTCAAGATTCTAAAGATATAAATTTTCCAGAATTTTTTCCAGAAAATCGCAGACCAGTTTCTGTCAGGATAACCTGACGGCGGCAGGGTCGCAACCTGGCGGCGTCAGGAGGAGTAGAAACAACTTACTAGTTTTTCTCGTTTTCTGTGCTACTTATATATTTTTGGAATTTTCCAGGTCTTAATTTTCTGGAAAATCTATAAACATCCATTCCACAAGCATTATATCCTAGTTTAGTAGAGTCAAGTGTGCATGTTTTATTTATCAATAAGAAGATACATAAGATTGGAAGGAGCTTTTCACGCATACATTTTTCTTGAAGAAAGATTTAACCACTACTTCACACGGATCCTACCGAGCTAATCAGGGGAGTACTAGTTTCTTTCGTTTTTAATTACCTTCCATTATCATAACTTTGATACTTTCGGGGAACATTGGGGACAATGTTCAGTTTAAGTGTAGGGAGGGAAAATAAAACGGGAACTTTGAAACTATGCTTATCCTTGATTATTTGCTTTGTCCAATTGCATTTGCGTAATAAACCATGAGAAAATGTCGGTTATGGTAATTTTGGCACCAAATTTAAAATTTTTCATGACATATGGTAACTGCTAGGGCTTCATCCCCACTGTCTCGGACTTGGCGGGGAAGCTAAGGACATAGTGGGAACGTAGGGGAAGACCAAGTCAAGGTTCTTGTTTGTCTTGGCATCTTCAAGAAGACACCGAAGGGCATAGGCCTTCGGCTGGCGGATTCCTAACTGGTAACCATGTCAATGATGAATGGTTTTACGCCACCAATGACTTATAAAGAAAGACTTGGGTCTTCGTAATGCAATTTCGACTGAGGCCGAAGGGGGTCCTTCGACCTGATCGGAGGGTACGTCATCAAGCCCCCCAGTCGAAAGTGATATGTACGGACGAGAAATATTGCTTACGACTCAGAAATAAAAAAAAAACCTCCCTTTCGTCACAAAAATGAACGAAGGTGAAAAGTTTTGTTAATAGTGACCGCAATAAATGCATAATTAATCCTAACTAACCCTGTTTCCTCGGTACTAGTAAACATCCTTTCAAAATTTAAAAGGGGTTTGAAATCCGGTAGAAAAAGGGATAGCACGGACACGTGTAGGGCTGAGATGCAACATTTGTAGGGTATATAAAATGCAAAAAACAGTAAAACCCTAACAAAGTAACTCTCGCCCAAAGTTTTTCACCTACTAAAATTCCTTTCGATCAAGCCTTCGACCAAACAAGGTAAAACGCTCCTTCTTCTTCTGTATTTCAAATATTTTTTTGTGTTTTTTAGAAGGTGTCATGTCAACCAACAAAAAATTTGTGATAAAACAACAAGGCTGCACATTAACCAGGGAGGAGCTTAAAGCGTTCCTTACTGATTATCCCATTCCAAAAGAACACAAAATAATGCTACCGAGTAAAAATCAAGGGATATTTGATGCCCCTGAAAATTATGTAGGCTTGTATATCCACGCTTTCACCACTTCCAATCTTAGGATACCATTGCATCCTTTGATTTTAGAATTCCTCCGATATTATGAGGTACACATTTCTAGGTTCAACCCTTTTGGCCTAGCCAAGCTGACAACATACATTGTTATGTGCAAAGCTTATGGGTTTGAACCATCCTTGACTGTGCTTAGGGGTTTTTTAAATCTATACCCGGGAGGAGATTGGTTGACCTTGGCCAAGAGGGGTGAAAGGGATGTGCCCATATTGATAGATAGACCTTTTACGAACATAAGGAACTGGAAAGGCAAGTTCTTTTATATTTAGACTACCATTATCCCTCCTGGATACTCTGCATTGTTAAACCCAGACTTTCAATATGATGAGAAAAGGTTCACCGATCTATTGCCTTATACTGTGAGAAGAAACCCATTGTATCAGCGTTTGGCTCGTCATCCAGCTGACTGCCAGACCTTCCCTGAGCCAATCCTGTTCATGGCTGGCATTGCTGAGAGATGGGAAGGGTCTCCGTTGGTACCTGAGATAATTTGTGATGGAGAAAGTATGTATTTTTTAAATTAACATAAGAAACAAAAACTTATCTTGCTGATATTTATCTTATCTGCTTCTTTTTGCAGAGATGTCGTTCAGGAACTTTGTTGTGGCTGGAGGTGCCAAAGAGGTAAGCTTTCTTCCAAAGAATCCCCAAGAAACAAGCTATGGCGTGGGCTCCCCATCGGTGTCCATAAACAAAGACGAGGTGGAAGCCCATCCTGTCGAGCCTGTATCTTCTGCTCATCCGTCAAAGGAACCCATAGATGTAGAAGATCAGCTGGTGGAGAACATTGCTGACTCAGACGAACCAGTCTCCGAAGGACCGCTGGCCATTGTAGGACCCTCCGGCATAGGTGAGAGGGTTCGAAGCAGGAAAGGTGCTAGTGCTAAGGCTATGAAATCTGATTCAAAAAGAAAGCTTATTCTACCTACTCCTCCCTCTCGAACTACCCGGCAGAAGAGTGCCCAGGGTAAGGCTGTGGTATTTCCAGCCATCAAAGGGCCCAGCAGTGATGACTTCCATGGTAAACTTCTTACCTGTGAAATAAAATTAAATACCAAGGATCATATATTAATGAAACTTACTTTTGTTGTAGGACTTCCTGATACGAAGGAGCTTCCTTCTCCCCTAGCTTGTCACCAACTTATGAGCCATGTGATCCCATCCAAGTGGAAGGAGGTGATGAATAACATGTCCATAGAGAGGCTCTGTGATCTTCATGATAAAAGCTATGTTCGCCAGGGCATGCTTGACAACCAACTCAATATTAGGACAAGGGAATTGCTCCGCGTTGTCACCAAAGCTCGAGAAGAAATGAATACTATGCTGAGGGGGGAGAAGGTTAGAGATCAAAAGTATGCAGACCTGGAGAAGAAGTGTGAGGAAGCATTGGAGGATTTTGATAAGAATCCCTTGGTTCAAGATCTTAAAGCTGAGAATGAAAAGCTCAAAGGTCAATTGGCAACGAGCGAGGCTGAGTGCAACAGGTTGACTGTCGAAGGCTCTATGGTTGTTGGCTATAAAGAGCAGATATCTGTTCTTTCATCCAAGTGTGGAGGTCTCGAACAAGAGAGGTCAAAGTTGCTGGACCAAGAGATCAAGCTCCAAGAAAAGGTAGATGGCCTGAACCTCCGTCTGAAGATGCTGAAGAAGGACAGGGTGGATCTGGTAACCAAAGTGATCCCCTACATTGCTATGGAACTTTACCATAGGGATGATGTGGGGATTGCCATTGGGAATGTGGTGAATGCTGCCATTTTTCATGGCAAGTGTACCACTTTGGAGGAGGTGGCAAAGACTGGGGAACCAGTGGTGCTGGAGAAAATTCCGTATTACAGGGCAACTCATGAAAAAGAATATGATGATGCAGGTAATCACTTAACTGCTTTAGAGTTCCCTTTCCTTGCAGATGTGACAAAGGACTCAGCAGCCTCGATTGAGGATCTGCTAGCCAAGAAGCCAAGGAAAGTCCAGCCTCCTTCTCCCTCCAAGAGGACTCCATCACCCCAGGTTCCATCTCCAGGCTCAGCTGATCCCACTCACTCCAAGGTTTAAAGAAGGCAACCATGTGGTTGTAATTTGATCCCCAGGGTGGTATGTACCCTATTTAAAACAATTGTTTGTGCTCTGTTCCAGGCTTCGTGCCTGATGAAACAATTTACTTATTGCATGTTGGTAGTAGGCTACGGCCTAAGACAATAGTTTATAATGTTGGATGTTTAAGGATATGGCTTGTTTTAGACTAGTTAAACTAGTCATAAATCTACAACGAAGCCACTAGGGCTCAAATTTTGCCATGTGTGATTTTTCTCTTTTTACTTTTACTTGCGTAAAAATATTTTTTACAACCTAAGGCGTATGGTAGATGCATAGCCTCATTGTGTGTAGTTACTTCACCAAGAATATTAGCAATCATATAATTTGACTGCTGACAGAGGGTCGCGACCCACTCCGTCTTGATCCTTTGGGCAGCGAAAGGTTTGAAATACCTTAAGGCCATATAGGAAAGTTAATGTGAAGTTGAGATGGATGTTATGCATATGAGCAAGACATGTTGTTTAGTCTTTGTACATCCCTTCGACATTCAAACTTATAAAGCGACTTGGTGGGCAAATCTTTGGTGTATTGAACGAAACAATAGATTTGAGGGAAATGTGTTATTATCATTAAGTGGGTAGGGAGGATTACATCATTTTAAGAAATGAATACCAGACGCCTACCATTAATGCTTCTTTCCCCAAGTGAGAAGAATGCAAATACATTGATTGAAAGCAAATAAAATGTGTCCTTAGACATTGTAAGTTTCATACGTAGAACTTACGAAGAGTAGTGCCATTCCAGGTTCTATCAATAACGTCTCCTGCCAAGGTTTCCAGCTTGTAGGCTCCGTTGCCATACGCTTCCTTAATAATGTAGGGTCCTTCCCATGTAGGTCCCAGTTTACCCTGGTACTCAGCTTTACTTGCGCTATTGAGTCGGAGGACATATTCCCCTGGTTTGAAAGTCGAAGGCCTAACTCGCTTGTTATAGTACCTTTCAATCTTTTGCTTGTGGATAGCCTCTCTAATGGAGGCTATTTCCCTTCGTTCTTCAAGTAGGTCTAAGTTACTACGGAGTATTTCTTCGTTATCTGCTACTTCGAAGTTCATGACCCTTTCTGTTTTGACACTTACTTCTGAAGGGATGACAGCTTCCGTGCCATATGTCAAGCTGAAAGGCGTTTCTCCATGACTTGACTTTGTATGCGTTCTATGTGCCCAGAGTACTTGAGGTAGTTCATCTACCCAACCGTGATGACTGTATCCCAGCCTTCGTTCTATTCCTTGTATGATGTCTCTGTTGGTAACTTCTACTTGACCGTTACCTTGAGGATGGTAAACGGAAGTGAATGATTGTCTGATATTCAGACCCCTACAAAATACTGGGAATACCCCTTCGGCAAACTGCTTCCCATTATCTGAAATGATGATGTGAGGTACTTCGAACCGACAGATAATGTGTTCCCACACGAATTTTTCCATGTGTCTTCCTGTGATGGATGCCAAAGGCTTCGCTTCCACCCATTTAGTGAAGTAATCGATGGCTATGACCAAGAATTTTACTCCTCCAGGAGCAACTGGCAGAGGGCCTATGATATCTATCCCCCATTGGCTGAAGGGCCATGCGGATGTTAAGGAAGTCATATCTTGCTTTGGTAGCCTTGGGACTCTTGAGTGAACTTGACATGCTTCACACTTCTGAATGATGTCGACAGCGTCTCTGTGCATCGAAGGCCAGTAATATCCGACCCTCATGACTTTGGAGACAACAGAGCGGGGCCCTGCGTGAAGTCCGCAGGATCCTTCATGCACTTCTTGGATGATGTTGGCAGCTTGCCTTGGCCCTACACAACGGAGCCAAGGGGATAGAAAAGATCTTTTGTATAAGTAATTTCCCATGATCCTGTACTGTGGTGCTTTGATGCGCACCTTTCGAGCCAACTTCGGATCCTCCGGCAGTATGCCGCTTATTAGATATTCTCTAATTGGAGTCATCCAATTCGAGTCTTCCTCCAGTATTACGTCAGACACCTCCTTTCGAACGATGGACCTATCTGCCAATACTTTGACCAAAACTTCCTTTGTTAAATGAGCAAATGCCATTGATGCTAGTTTGCTAAGTGCATCCGCCTTCTTGTTTTGGTTTCTTCAAACATGCTCTATGTTGTAAGATGTGAACCCTTCGAGCATTTCTTTGGCCTTATCCAGATATTGCTTGATCACAGGTTGTCTCGCCTCGTAGGAGCCTTTTATCTGGTTAGCCACTAGTTGTGAGTCAACAAAAATAGCCAAGTATTCTACTTCCATATCTTTGGCCAATTGGAGACCTGCTAACAAGGCTTCGTACTCCGCTTCATTGTTCGTAGCATCGAATTCGAAACGAAGTGCGTAAGTGTATTCCTTCCCTTTGGGATCAACGAGCATGAGACCTGCACTAGAACCATCGGAGCTGGAGGCTCCGTCAGTATAAAGTTTCCACCCTTCGATTGCCTTAGCGAGCTCCTTTTCAACAACCTTTTTGTCATGTTTCGTTTCGGAGGGTGTTTCTGCTAAAAAGTCTGCCAATATTTGCCCTTTGACCGAGCTCCTGCCTTTGTATTCAATATCATGTTCTCCTAGCTTGATAGCCCATTTAGCTATCCTTCCAGATTTCTCCGGCTTTGAAAGTATCTGCTTAATTGGCTTGTTGGTAAGTACGGTTATGGGGTGAGCTTGAAAGTACCTTCGAAGGCGTCTCGCAGCATGAACTAAAGCCAAAATTAGCTTCTCCAATGCTGGGTAATTTAGCTCAGCTCCCTATAGTACCCTACTAACAAAGTATATGGGGATTTGCTTCTTCTCCCTTTCTGCCAATAACACGGCACTGATGCTTTCGAAAGAGGCTGCAATATACATGAACAACACTTCGCCTTTGATTGGGGCCGTAAGTGTAGGTAGAATAGCCATGAATTCCTTGAGCTTTTGAAAGGCTGCTTCTGCATCTATGCTCCATTGGAACGTCTTTTTGTCCGTGCATCCTTTGAGTGTTTTGAAGAACGACAAAGAACTGTCTGCACCCTTCGACAAGAACCTGCTGAGGCTGCTAGCTTTCCGTTAAGACTTTGCACTTCCTTTAGGGACTTAGGAGGCTGCAAATCTGTGATGGCTTTGACTTTCAAAGGATTGGCCTTAATACCCTGCTTGGTGATCAGATGCCCCAAGAATTGTCCTTCTTCCACACCAAAGGAACACTTCTTGGGATTTAACTTCATATTGATGGCGCGAAGCTGATCGAAGGTTTCCTTGATGTCGGAGAGTATATCTTCCTCCGATCTACTCTTAATGACCATATCATCTACGTAGGCCTCCAGATTCCTGCCTATTTGCTTGTGGAAGGCTTTGTCCACCAATCGCTTGTAGGTGGCACCTGCATTTTTCAAACCAAAAGGCATCTTTTTGTAACAATAAACGCCTTTTCCTATAAAAAAGGCTGTCTTCTCTTCGTCTTCTTCGGCCATTTGTATCTGATGGTAACCTTTATAAGCGTCTAGGAAACACTTTAGTCGAAACCCTGACAGCGATTCCACCTTCCAATCAATCTCTGGAAGAGGGTAGCAGTCCTTCGGACAGGCTTTGTTAATGTCAGTAAAATCTACTCACATTCTCCATCCTCCGTCATGCTTTTTGACCATCACCGGATTGGCCACCCAAGTTTGATACTTCACCTCTCTGAGTATGCCTGCTGCTATGAGTTCGTCCACTTCTTTGCATGCAGCGGCATTTCTTTCAGGAGCTAGACTTCGCGCTTTTGTTTGATGGGTTCAATATGTTTGAACTCATTGAGCTTGTGTTCAGTGTCGAAGGGCTTTCCGTCTATGGTGAGAGTTCTGGGGACCCTCGTCATGTCAGAATAGGTCCATGCGAAGACATCTGTGTTAGCACGAAGTACCTTTTCCAATTCTGCTTTAAAGGAGGTTGGAAGTTGCTTTCCGATTACTACTGTCTGATCGGGGTAGAGATCATTTACCACGATGCGTTCTTCAGCGTTAGCGCAACTGAGAACATCTTTCGAAAATTCCTCCAAAACCTGTTTGACCCTCTTGCTTTCTGTCGTAGAATCCTTCACCTTATAGCTGGAGAAAACCGTTCCAATGCCGAAAGGTGTTTGAAATTTGATCGCGGCATGTATGGTTGAGACAACGATGCCCATCTTCTGCATTGCTGTTCTCCCTATCAATAGGTTGTAGGGAGATTCCGACCTTATGATCGTGAAAACCAGAGTTTCTGTTCTTTTTAGCCTCCCTTCTCCAATCGTAACCTCTAGAGGGACTTCTCCCAAGGGCCATGAGTGTTCCCCTGAGAACCCTACTAAGGGTACCTTTGAATCTACTCTCTTTGATCTTATTGAAGGTTTGAGCTTTAGGAAACATCGTTTGTAGATAACTTCGCAGGAGCTACCGCAGTCAAGGTAGGCTCTGTTTACTTCTCTGTTGGAGATCAAGACTTTGATGACCACGGGGTCATTTGAAAGAACTTTCCCTGTGATTGAAGGGAAAGTGACATCTCCTACTCCGCACAAGGCTTCCTCTGCTTCCTTCCTCTTTGAACTAGAGTCTTCTTTATAAACCATGAGGATAGGTGCTTCGACAGGTGTGGTATCTTTCCCCAACTGTGTATCGGAGGCTTTTTCTTTGCCTCTCTTTATACCCTTCACCAAATGTCCCAATTGGCCAGACTTCACGGCCTCTTCTATCTGCTTTTTGAGTTCTCGGCAGTGATTGGTGTCGTGACCATAATCGTCATGGAAATAGCAAAACTTGGAAGTGTCTCTAGGCCTCCCTTTGTTTTCCAAGTGAGGAGGAGGATCAAAGGCCTTCACAACCTTTTCGGTAGCGAGTATCTCCCTAGGGGATTTGGACAGATTAGCCAGGAAGCCATGGTTGATGTTTTTGTGGTATGGAGTAAACCTGTCCCTGCTCTTGTGTTTGTTCCTTGACCCTTCCCACGAAGGATGCTTCGGGGCCTTGTTGTGATTTTCCTTGTTTTCGACCGGAGCCACGTTGGTGGACACTTCTTTTGCTTCGATCCAGGTGTAAGCCTTTTCCACTAATCCTTTATAGGTTGCAGGAAGATCAGTGGAAAGGAATTCAACCAAGCTTCTATTCCGTAGACCATGTACGAAACCTGAGATGCGCTGGTCTTCGTGCAAGCCCATTATCTGCAAGGTGTCATCAGTGTATCTAGTAATGAAAGCCCTGGTGCTCTCGTTCTCCTTCTGCTTGATGTTGTGCACTGTTAGGTGCGTTCCATTGAACTTTTTCTGTTGGCTGAAATGTGACCTGAACTTGGCTTTAAGATTATCCAAATTCACAATGCTACCTGGTTTTTGCCCGTTCCACCATATACGAGCAGAGTCTCGTAGGTGTATGTAAACATGTGACAAGCAACAGGCATTACCCACTTCTGCATTCTAGTAGCCCCTTCGAACAAGTGTAAAAAGTTATCCGGATCCCCTTTTCCATCATAAGTACCAATATGTGCGGGCATTTTCAACCCATCAGGCAAAGGGCAGTCTTTTATCCACCTTACGAAGGGTGTTGTGGAGCCCATGGGCTCCGAATAGAGGCAGTTATAAGGTGGTATGTATGTAGGGGCAGCATTGTATGGGTTATGATTTGGAGGTATTCCAACAGTATTTTGGTTAACATATTGGGGGTAAGCAGTAGGCATATAAGGTGGGTGACTTCCCACAGGATACGAAGGGTATACCATAGGTTGTCCATAGGGCATGCTTCCGTATAGTTGAGTAAAATTGGGGTTGTTAGTCTGCCCGCTAGGTGGGGGATAAACCCCTTGAGGGTAAGATTGAGCCTGAAAAGGAGGGTACATAGCATGAGGAGGAATATTTCCTCCCCTATTTAATTGAGGTGGATCGCCTTCTACGCCGGATGCGTGAGAAGGCTGCAGTGGAACCCCCGCTTCAGTTCTTCCCAGATGAGCCACCAAGAGTGGTGGCAGATTAACCTCCGTAGCCTCCCTTCGGTGACTCCTTCCATTGGAGCCTTCCATCGTTCCTTCCCTTCTTGTCGGAGCCCGCTCCGGAGCATCTTCGAAACCAACCGACCTTCCGCTAGGCCTTCGACTGCTCGGAGACCTTACCCTTAGCACTGAGCGAGTAGCCCCAGGAGCCAAGGACCGAGTCTCCATTTCTAACTCTTCGTCATACTCATCGCTTGAGTATTCTAACTCCCTACGCATTTCCACATTCCGGTCTTGCCTCCTTTGAGCTCTTAGTAAAGATTCTAATGCTTCGATGTTAGCTTCGACAAACGCTGGACTGATTACCGGTTCAGGGTTAGCCGAGGTTGAAGCATGATTGTTGGGAGTTATTTCAGGGTGAGATCGTGTGGTAAAAGTGGATGCGGTTATATTGGGAAGGTTGCTAGGATCATTGACTGGGATTGGTGTCAAGGTCGAGAAACCCGGAGGGGGTGTATCTTCTCTTCCTTGAGTCATGCCGTAAAACTAGCAAGAGTGATTGACTGGGTGTAAGTTTGGAATAACGAGACCAATAGTAGTGGGTCCCACGGATGGCGCCACTGATTGTACAATAAATCGTACGACCAGGCCTTCGATGATGATCGAAGGGTATAAGGGGTGATATGCTTGCGCCAAACTTGTAGTCAATCTGCAATAAGAAATAATAGACACTTCGTTAAGTGATTGCGCAGGGGTTGGGCCCTGCGAACCACCTCCGGCGTGTGAATAAGTATGTGTGATCTGGTCCGAACCGTCAAGTCTAATCACACAAGCCGGCCACTTGTGAATGGCCGACCGTAACAGACTTAAAACAACTTGGAACCAAATACAATGAAATCCTGGAGAATAGAATGAATTCCCGGGTCGTTAAGTCCCACGGAGACTCAATGGTGTGTAAACACTTGATCAGACGATAGAATGATCACTAATGATAGTGATCAGAAAGGATTTGGATGGATAATTACACTACTGAAAAAGTTTATAAAATAAAGCGACTTAAATACAAATTAAGAAGATTAAAAAGATAAAATATATTAAATAAACGCTATCACTATATTTAAAGTTGATGAACGTTTAAAACTTAAAACTTACGTTTAAATAAAAATTACGTAAACGTAATAAAGAAAACGTAAAAATAAAGAAGGAAAATACCTACGGATATGAAAAATACATTTTTACAATCCTAATTATATTAGAAAATAATTAGAAAAGGAAAATTATTTTTACAACTATTTATTTAATTATTATTAATTAAAAACTATTTATTAAGTATTTAAAATGCACTAAAATACAAGAAAATACAAAATTAACCTAGAAAAATGAAATAATAACTTAGAAAAGTCTAAAATATGTTAAAACTTATTTTAGAACTAAAAATATATTTTTTAGACTTTTTATGTATTTATTATTAATTTAAAACTATTTAAAACTAATTAAAATGCTAGAAAATACTATTTAAGCTAAGAAAATTATAGAAAAATACTTTTTAGGCTTTTTACATTTATCTAAACTTAAGAAAAATGAAAAATTATTTTTTTGAAGCTTTTCTTAATTTTTTGTATTTAAAGCTAATTAAAAATGCTTAAAAACTAATTTAAATTAAGAAAAATAGCAAACAAGTTTGGAAAAATCTGAAAATTTCAGGAAAAGTCTAAAATAATATTAGGAATATAAGAAAATTGAAAAAACAGGTGCTTATGTGTGGAATAATGGAACTGATGTGTAAGTGCTTATTGAAATAAGCACTTGAATAAGCAAATGGAAACTAAAAAGCACCAAACCAAAACAGAAGCTCTAATAAGCTAAAAGAACATAAATGGAACAAGTTTCAATAAGCTATAACCTCTGGATAGGCAAATTGCAATGATTTGATGTTTGAGCTTTTGAGCTAAAACAGTTGAGAGGGTGCCTACTTGCAGCCTACTAATAAGCTACTAGATAAGCTGGAAACTACAAACCAATTGCTGGAAATTAAGCTAGACCTGGGTGGCTATGCATAAGCCAAAAATCAGACCTAGGTGAACCAAGATGAGACCTGTGCAACCCTTGCAAAACCTGGCCAAGTCATGTGCAGCTTAATGTGCTCTGCACAGGGCATTTGACCCTATTTTGACAAGCTAATTTAGAGCTTAAAGAAAATTTGCAAAAATATGAAAAAATCACAACCATGAACTAGACCAAGTGAACTTTTTAAAGCAACAAGTCTTACTGATTTTGACCCAGAGATGAGTCCACTAAAAATCTTCCTGGTTGGGCTAAAAACTGATTTTGCAATGTTTTGACTTTTGACAGGAATTGAAAAGTTGACTATTTTGAAGTTTGATCTGGATTTAAGGACTGAGAATGATGTAAATACATGAAATAAAGCTACTACAACCTAACTCTATGGATTTTAAACACAAAATGAGATTTGGATTTGTCAAGATAACAACAGTTAAGACTTGAGACAGTTGAGAATGGATTTTTGACTATGGATGTTTGCAAGCACAAGTGAAAGACTCAAATGAGTCAAATAGAGCATAATAAGCTTAAACCAACATAACTTAACTACTGGCTACACCTAAAAGACAGATTAGACAGTGGATCCAAACACCCTTGATACCAACTGACATGTAATTAAAATGAAATAACAACTGAGCAAATTTGTTTCAATGATCAAACTATGCTTATAAGACCTAAATACAGCTAATGAAACAAGTTTAAATTATTGGTGACCACAGATACTTAGTTAAGCATAAACTGCAAATGAAAAGAAAATGGAAATTAGAATAGAACTCACAAATGTCCAGCTGTTATGCAAGTTAAAACCAATTCCAACCCTACACTAACCTAATCCATTCCAATCCAATTTTACCACTGCATCAACCCAAATGAGCTTCCAATTCAAATTGAGCATCACAGTTGACTTTCGTTGACCATGGGACAATTTTTCTTGAAAAGAACTATTGAGCTTGCAAAAAGCTAAGATAAGCTTAAATGAACTTGGTAAAGCTTAAAAATAAGCCATTAACAACTTGGCCAATAGAGTTTTAAACTGAAAATTTCAACAGTAGTCTTGAAAACATAAAATGATATTAAACCTTGAATTACACCTTAACACTGGATTACAACTTATAAAACAACTTAGTTTGATTCATAAAAACAGAAATTACAACAACATGACTTAAATTAAAACATTTAATTAAGAAACGACATTAAAGAAAAAAATAAAAACTAGCTACCTCTTCTCTCTACTCCTCTTTCTTCTTTTTATAACAAAATATCTTCCCCACTTGTTTCTGAGCACTTCCCACATGATCTCAGCCATTGAATTCAACAAAAGTGCCATATGTCATTTTTGGCGCCAAAAGGTCTTGAGCAGGTTTTTGACATTAAATGGAGTGGGTTGAGATAATTAAAGGAATTTGGAGTTTAGAGGAGGTGGAGGGGACATAGTAAGGGGGGTGTGTTGAAAAAGGTGGAAAACTACTCTGGTTTTGGTGTTTCAGCTGGGGAAGAGGAAAGGCTACAGTGATAGTGGTTTTGCGCGCGTTGAGAGTTGTTTGACCGAAGCTTTGACCGGGGTTTAATAATACAAAGGGTCGGGTTTGGGCCAAATGTTGGGTTTGGGTTGGATTTGGGCCAAGATAATACATAGGATCCGTTTGGTTTAACTAGAATACAAGGACCAAAAGTGCAATATATCCAAACCTCAAGGACTGAAAATGATACTTTTCCAAACTTCTCACAAGGACCAAACATGACAAACATTGATAGAACAAGGGCCCTTTTTGCATAAAATTCATTTTAAAAGGTCCAAGGACTAATTTTGCAAATTTCAAAGTTTAGGGACCTTTCTTGCCAATTGACCAAAGAATCATTCAAGGATCATTTTTTTGCAACTTAGAATATTTTAAGGACCTTGAATGATAAAATTCCACATTTTGATATTTCAGGGACTAGATTTGACAACTTTTAAAAATTGGGGACTAAAACTGCCAATTTTGCAAACTTGATACGTTTTTCATCTGATTTTGATCTTTTTTCATTTAAAACACATAAAACACTGATTTGTGATATTTTCATCATTTTGATGCATTTTTGAGTGTTTTCAGATGATTTTGCAGTTTATATTGTACAAAAATGATGAGTATTTAGACACTCATCAATGTGATATGAATTATGGATAATATGATGTATGTGAAATACTGTGTTTTGTGAACATACCATTGAAATGACTTGTCCAACCTATTTATAGGTGATGGAAATAGCTTGGAGAGCGTTAGCACACGTTTAGGAGATCATGGGGGGCGTCCCCTGATTTATGGTAACCGCTATGGCTTCATCCACACTATCTCGGACTTGGCGGGGAAGCTAAGGACATAGTGGGAACGTGGGGGAAGACCAAGTCAAGGTTCTTGTTTGTCTTGGCATCTTCAAGAGAAGACACCGAAGGGCATAGGCCTTCGGCTGGCGGATTCCCAACTGGTAACCATGTCAATGATGAATGGTTTTACGCCACCAATGACTTATAAAGAAAGACTTGGGTCTTCGTAATGCAATTTCGACTGAGGCCGAAGGGGGGTCCTTCGACCTGATCGGAGGGTACGTCATCAATAAGAGGCATTAGGATAACCTTTGTTTGATACCCGTGTTATAATTACTTCTTCCACATCGGTTGAGTAATTCCTCCACACCCTTGCGTTGTACTCATCTTTAGTACACGATACCCCTAGTTAACCCCTCAGAGCCTATCCTTTTCGTGGTTCTCCTGATGTTTTAGTTTTTCGGAATATCAATGAAGATCATTGTTTAAAATCCACCCCCAAATGTACACCCAAATAGCCTTAGCCTACCTTGTATGCACTCACTTTGAGTGCCTTATTGTTATCATACTTAACCCTTAGTTCAATTATCTAGTTGCTTGCATAAGTTGCTAAGTCGAGTCATATCCTTTGTACACAGTTTTGGGACGATTGGGACTCATGGGAAAAGTTAAATTTTATGAAGTGACGGGAAGGAACGTTAAATTCAAATTCCCTTTATTTGCGTAATAATGTACTCCAAGTGTTTTGATCTTTTCAATTCGGGTCAAATTAGTGTTAGAGTAATAAAGACTCAAGTGTAGGAATGTGCCTATAAATCCCTATTATTTTGATGTTATCGTAGAGGATGGTAGAGTAGAAGTGTGTGAGGAAAGAAAAAAAAAAAAGGGCTACCATCCTACATCTATCTTTAAATTTGAGTTTTTTTATTTCAAAGTTGTCTAGAGTTTAGAGTGTCGAGTCTTGGCTTAGCAACGCCATTCTTCTCATGCTTGTAACATAAAGATTTTTGACTTGCCACCACTAAATCGCCTATCCCACCAAACCCTTTGTTTCCCTACCGTAAGCCTAACGTTACAACCCTTTAAAAGACCTCTTGGATAGTTTTTCCTAGGTTCTTACGCCAAAAGTGATGGAGATTTGATCTACTCTCAAGCCTATGGTAATCTATGTACTAGGACCGAGAAATGAGAGTATCCAAACACCACTTGTGAGGTGCTAATATGTAATTTCCGTGCTTGTTATGACTTTTGCGGGGCTTATACGTGTTGTGAATTGTTCTAAACTAATGCTTCATGACCCCTAACTTATAAATTAATTGGCCAAAAGCACATTTGCTTGAGGACAAGCAAATACCAAGTGTAGGGATATTTGATAAGCATTTAAAGGGTACACTTTTGAGGGGTCATTTAAGCCCTTCATTGATCACTTTTGTATCTGTTACTACTTAATTTCGTTCCTTTTCACTTTTTAGGTCTCTTGAAGGCAAATTGCTGGAATGACACTTATTCGGGATGAAAAGGTGCGAATATACGAAGAAAATGGCCTAAGTCAAGAATCAAGACACTCAAGCTGCTGGAACTGAAGGGGACGGCGTCACAGCTTAATAGCGACGCCGTCGCGACACACCTTGAGACGACTCAGAGAGCAAATTGCTATTTTATAAGTGACGGCATCAGGTTTAAAAGAGTAGGGCGTCACAACTCAGACGGCAGAGGTTGAAGTCGACGGCGTCACAGAGTTGACGTGACCAAGACGAAAACCTAATGGCGGCGACCCGATGGCGTCACAATTAAAGAGTGACGCCGTCGCATACTGTAACTCTATATATAGAATTCGAATTTTCAGTATTTGAGAGAGGTAGTTTTGTGGAGTAAAACCTAAACCGAACATAGGCTGTCTTGGGCAGTATCTTAGGGTTCCATACCCTATTTTACAACAAGATAAGTGATTTACTTCATTGATTCAATTATGTCTTCAATTGTTTGTGTGTATGCTTGCATGTTTTCCATGTTCGGCTAATTTACTTGTGTGTTTGCATAGATCTATGAAACCTAGGTATTGAATATTGATTGGTTGTCTTTTATCTTAATTGTGATTGACCTAGTATTGCGATAGGTCATTCGTTGTGTTTTTAATGCTTGAGTAATCTTTGTGAACATTAGTTTATAATCACCTAGAGTTATTGTAGTCTAAACATCCAAAGATAACCTTAGAGTTAGTTTATGAATCCTAGAGATTTCGTAGGCAATAACCTTAAGGTAGACTCAAAGAGTTAGGGAAAAACGCATACCCTACGACCTTAGAAGACACAATGCGTTAAGAATAAGGACGTGACAATTCAACCATCAATAGGAGATAACTAGGGAGTAATAGCATCTAAGTAAACACATTTTTAATCATCATAAGAGCACACAACAATAGACATAGACTACACTCACCTTAGTTTAGATAATTAGATAATTAGATAAGTAGAGTAATCGGTAGAAATACCAACCCCCCCAAATCCAATACCCCGAGATTCGTACCTTTCCATTTTCTAAAAAATATAAAAAAAGATAAAAAATAATCTTCCTCAACCCCAACCTTAGCGTAGTAATTTCTCACTAGCATTCCTATTCCCCTAGAGAATGATATCAATTCCCGAGGCTTACCCTAATACTACACTACAATGATTAGGTTCACTGCCTAGGGTGTTGAAAAACTTGCTCGACGAAAAGGAAGTTCCTTTGACCCCGAACGCGCGTTGTACGCGTATCATAACTCATATGCAAACTTTAATAGTTAAGAAAATTGCACATTTTATGAGTTATAATATTAGAAGTTAGACTTGTTACCCAAAAAATTGGTAAAAGGCTAACTAGTATATTTTATCTAGTTGTTCTGTTTTGACCATTTAAAGTCACTACATACAACTGTTGGAATAGTAGTCACTGCTAATGACATTGATGGATAGTCCATCGTATACATAGTAGAATACACTCTTTTAGTCCCTGAGTAATTGTTATGTATGGGTCTTTCTCAAAGGTGTAGGGAAGTAAATAGCACACTATTTTCTTTCAATGGTTAATGAAACACTTACAATTGTATCAAACCTAGTGGGAGCATTGTGTTTTTATTATTGAATAAGGAATTATTGTAATGATCTCTAATTCAGTGGGAGCTACAAGCTTTGTCTTCTTGGTATTAACCTAATGTATTAAGATAATTACTTTCCACTTGTAGACACTTATGTTTTTAAGGATAGTCATGAACGTTTTGCTTACTAGAAAGTGACATTCTACATCCACTAGTTATGCTAATATCAATGACACAATCATATTGATCAAATAAACAAACGTGTGTCATGTTGTTTATCTGCTACCTGATGTTGTTCCATAACAAGTGGAAGAAATCTTTATTGTGTGCAAGGTATGACTCAACTTAGCACCCATGTAATCAACTAGATAATTAAACTAAGGGTTAAACATTATACAATAATGCACTAAAGATGAGTGCATACAAGGAAGGCTAAGGAAATTTGAGTGTAACATCTGGGGGTGGATTGTAAACAATGCTCTTGATTGATATTCCAAAAACCGGAACATCACGAAAGCCGCGAAAAGATAGGCTCTGAGGGGTTAACTAGAGGTATTGTGTACTAAAAATGAGTACATTGCAAGGGTATAGGGTAATTACTCAACCGATGTGGCCAATGTAATTATTTAAACAGGTTTAAAACAAGGGTTATCCTAATGCCTCTTATCATTTAGTTAATCATAACTACAAGAATGTAGTCTCACTGGCGATCTCGGAATGCATCACAAAAACAAGTTCTAGAATCTATATACTACCGATACACTCATAAGCATTAAGAGTGAATGCTTTTTATGCTATATGTCTAAAGGCGAACCTCACATTTTTTTGGTAGAATTTGAGTGGTGAGGATTTTTGTGCTAGTCATATAACTTCTATTCATGAGACGCTTTATTGATCCTAGTTGAGCAAACGATCTTATATAGAAGCTGACTTAAACTAAAACAAACTGTTAAACACTACGCGGAATTTAATGTTTAACCTTAAGAAGAATAACTTGATTATCACTAAACACCTCAATATATTTATTATACGAATACTTTGAATAGTATTAGGGTTTTACAACCTTAAAGTGTATCGACTTTAGATATAACTAATACGTATATATAACTCTAACCTAGGACCTCCTTTTATAGGCTAAGGAGTCCTATAAAATCTACATTACGTATTCTACAAGATAAGTACCCTTTCCATACAATACGTCCTACTCAAGATATTCTAGAATATTACAATTAAACCGACCTAAACAATACTAGCAGTGGTTCATTAAATTAGCCGTAATTCCAATCTTCTACTAGCCGTGGTTTATCTTGAGCAGTGGTTCCATCCTTCTAGCCGTGGTTTCAAACATGCTGGCAGTGGTTTCATACTTAGTATAATTCCTGTTAATCAGAACCAAAAACCCAACAATCCTCCCCTAAACTTGATATTTTCTAACAGAATTATCAAGTTTCTTTTAAGTCCATAGTGTCTTCATTTGGAGGATGTATCCAAACACCCAGCAGCCTCCTCTTTCTCCTTATCAGATCCTAACTCTTCATCAACAGCCTTAGACCTGTTTGCCATTCTTTTCAATCTTCCTTAAGGCTTAGCTTTTATGGCTAGAGGACCTTGCAGATCAGCAATTTTCTCAATCTTCAGAAACAACTGGTCAATCATTGGATTTGTTGGTTTAGTCCCCTGGGGTGCAAGCTTGGCTTCCAACATCTTTCTTGCAATATTCTTGGACAGTGGATAATCTTTATCTATGAACATGAATATCTTCTCCTGTGTAGTCTGAACAGCATTCAATCTACAAGTCTGATAAAGCATCCATTCTACCACTTCACAGTCTTCCCAAAATTTGTCTTCAGGATTGGGTTGAAACATATTCTTCACAGATGTCCATACAAACCTTGCTAGTGTCCCTGTTGGTCCAAACTTTCTTTTTTTTGGGTAAAAGGTCAAAACGACCCGGTAAATGTATTACTCCAAAAAAACATTTAAGTACAAAGGATATGGGTGAAGTCCCATATCTCAGCCCGTTACATAGGCGATAAAGCATACATAACAAGGTAGACAACTAAGCTGCTTAAAATAACAAAAAACTAGAACTTATGACAAGCCATAAGAACTTAACCAAGAAACAAAGCAACCTGGCTAACCAACAGCTACCGTGAAAGATGAACTTTCACCTGTAATTGTGTTAGCCGATTCTTTATTTACATGTGTAACATGTTCTTCATCTTCATCTTCATCGTTCACCAAGGCAGCATACGAATTAGATGTAGTAATATTACCATCCTGAGAGGTAGAGCGAGTAGACTTCAACATAGACGACGATGTGGGTGCATTACCCATAGTATTTGCTTCCTTAGTAGGTTCACTAGGTGCCGCCTTCGGCGCATATCTGACATTCTGAGTAACAGATGGACCAACAAACTGATTACCATTCGTAGACCTGGCTTTACCCTTCTTCGATCTCTTTTTCTTACCCACCTTTTGGAATCCATCATTGTTCAGAACCACATTAGGAGTTACAACATGTGAATTGGATAACACAGGATAACTCACCACCTTTTTTGGACATTGATCATGAATATGACCAAATATTTTGCATATACCACATCTGGGTGGCCTCCATTCATATTCAACATGGATAGTCTCTTTAGTAAAACCCTCCCCTAAAAGTGAAGGAAAACCAATAGTAACAACCTCCACGAGATCAGCATCAGAATTGACCTCAACAAGACATCTAGCAAAACTACTTCTACCCCACGATTCCTTACACATAGAGGTCGTGTACGAATCAAGCATAACAGGTTTACCAATAAAAGTAGCAATCAAACTAATACCATCCTCTTCAAAAACTTGAAGAGGAACATCATGCAGTTTAACCCATACCGGAATGCTAGTCAATTCTTCTTTACGCAAACAAGTATCCATAGACCATTTCTTGAGAATAATTGGAGATTTGCGTATCATCCAAGGACCACCTTCCAAAACAGCTTCCACACCAGCCAATGTATCAAATTTGAAGAAAAAGAAGCCTTTGGAATTCATCATAATCCTTTTTAGGCCATGTTTCGCCCAGTTATTCCTAGCATAGTATTCAACAACTGGAAACGCCATCCTCTTTCCCATAAAATAGCCATATAAAGTATGTTCTAAATGAGAACTAACTTTTTCAACCACTTTGCGGGGAATAGAGATGTTAACACCTTCAAATACAGGTTCGGCAACCAAAGGATCTTCCACAGTTGTTCTAGATCAAGCTTAGTAAGACACCACAACAAACACCCAAAGTTGAAGTATTGACTCTTCCATCCATCTCCTCTAGTAATCTCAATAACTTCTCTTTCATCTGTTGTGACAATCTGCCAATCTACTATAGGATGTATAGATCTTACTGGTGTAGGATTAATAGGCTCTTCAGGTTGATCACACACCATAAGATACTATTTCACTATTTCTTCCTTCTCCATCTCATCATCAATCTTCAGTTTCTTGAAACTAGACTCCTCCTGATTAGCTCCTTTTCTCTTTTGTTGTCTGTTCCTCCACAACTCATCTTCTCTTTCAGAATTCATGGGAATGAAGTCATCACATCTTCTTTTGCAAATATTGTAAATCTCCTCAACCTGCTCATAGGATAAATTTCTCAAATTTACTGAAACATTCATCCCCATATCTCTGATAAACTTCATTTGATTTCTCTTCTCTTGCTTGGTTGGTGGTTTATTCTTCTTTGCTTGGTAATCTTTAAAAGCTCTTTCCTGCTTCATCTTTCTCATCATCTCAACCAACATTTTAGATCTTGTGTCAATATCCAATTGACCCCATTCAGCTTCAGTCCATTCTTTCTGCATACTCTCAGCAGCTTGAAATAGTGGTTGTTTATTGTTCCACTCTTCAATCAGTCTCAAAGAAGCTTCCTCATCCTCTTTCCTTTTCTTCTCCTTAGCAAGTTCTTCAGCATTCAATTCCATATGCAATCTTAAAGCTTCTTCTGAATCATAAGCCTCCTGTTCCTGTCTATTTTTAAACTTCAACACTGGTTCAGCAATTCCTTTACCCTTTCCAATATCTGGTTGAGCAACTACAGACTTCACAGGCTCACCATTTTTCAAAATGTTTCCCAAAGGTTTAGGTCCAGTTGGTTTAAGTATAATAGGGACAGGTGCAATGATGGGTTCAGGGATTGGTAGAGATTGCTTTAGATTTAACAGTTGAAAAGCAACCTCCTTTTTAGCTTCCTTTGACTTTGGTGGTGATGTGACAGTGGTTGTGATTATAGTGGAAGTGGTTGTGATAGCAATAGGAATTTCTGAACTAACAGTGGTTAAAATTACCTCAGAAGTGGTTGCAGCAGTGGTTATTTCTATACTAGCAGTGGATGCAGCCACATCAGCAGTGGTTATTGTCTGCACCACTTCTTCCTCTTCAACAACAGCTTTCAAAGTTTCTTCAATCACTGCTTCTTTTCCCTCCTTGTTGATCACCAAATAATCATTACCATGATCAGAACCATCCAAATCCAAATCAACATCCAAATTCAAATCCTCCCCTGAATCTGTATCTTTACTCCTCCCCTGTTTGGATGCATCCTCCAAACTCTGATCCTTTGAGGAGCTATCCTTCTGTCCAAGCCTTTTGACTCTCCTATATGCAGCAATCCCTGGTCTCCTTATTCTCTCCAAAACAGACACCCTGTGCTTCAACCGCCTAAGAGTTCCAGCTTGAGAGGTTGCAAGTTCCTGAAGACCAGTGATTTTTGATTCCATTTGAGTACATCTAGCCGTCAATTCAAGTAATAGTTCCATTGTATCCTCACCACTTCAACTTGTGTTAACTGGTCCGAGAGGTGGATCCTTGGAAGTGTCATCATGTACCAAATCAGTATCCGTCAATTCATGTTATGGTCCCAAAATATCCTCATCACTTCAAGTTGTGTAACCTGCTCCGAGAGGTGAATCATGAGATTGAGTAAACATGGCATCAGACCTAGCCTGAACATCCATGCCCCCATATTAGCCAGTTGGCTGGGGATTCCTCCACCTGTGTTGAGCTTAAGAGAACCCTCCACATTAGGAGTTGCTAAAGGTTGGGACTTACATATGATTCCACTGCCCTGCTCAACATCTAAGCCTGAGTCAGTAGTGGAAGCCCTTCCAATCATGTCACCCCCACACCCGTGACAACCTCATTACCTATACCACTAACACCAGCCTGAGGTAGCTTGGTGCCCTTGCTCCTCCTTCTGGTGTTAGGAATTAGAAATTCCAGGTATTAAAGAGTCGGTCACCTCAAGTATATGTAATCGTTAGAAAGCTCGTAGTCGTAGTTAATTCAAGCTAAGTAGTATTTAGTTAAGTAACACCGTGGAGGACGGACGAGTCTTTACCCACTGTATGCCTGATCCACAGCCCGTTGTGTGGCGTTTTATGTAAGACTATAAATACTCTCTACCTCCCAAGGTAGAGAGTTGGAGCTCATAATAATATCTTTCACTTTCTCTCACTAAGTTCCCTAAACCTCTAACTTTCTCTCTCTAGAATTCCACTTATACGCCCACTTTGTGTTATGGTTTGATGTGTATGTGAAATCCAATATATTACAATTGGTATTAAGAGCCATGGTTAGATCATATCTTGCACATCTTTGGATTTCTAGTGGTTTTTAGGTGGTTTTTGAGTTTAAAAAAAGTTTAGTGGTTTGTGCATCATTTGGTTGATTTCTTGTGTTAAAGCTTGGATTTTGTTAGTACTTTTGTGTTTAGAATCATCACAAGTGTTTAGGTTTTCATTTGGTAAGCTTGAATCATCTTGGTTGGGTTATTTTTGGATTGAAAAGTGATGTTGGTGAAGTTTTCTTGCTAGCGACTTAACCTACGTATTACTTTTCTTGCTAGCGACTTGCTTTACATTTTTGTAGCGAGTTACAATTTGTGGAGTTAGCGACTTAAACTTAGCGACTAACAATACAAGTAGTGGATTCTCCACTACGGGTAGCGACTTGGTGTTAGCGACTTGGTAAGTAGCGAGTTGCTATTTAGCGACTTGATTCTTTAGCGACTTGTATCTTAGCTAATTGCTGCCAAAATTTTGCTAGCGACTAGAGGCTTAGCGAGTTGCTATTTAGCGACTTGTCTTTTGTTTAGCGACTTGGGACTTTAGCGACTTGGTGGAATAGCGAATTAGTAGTTAGCGACTTGGTGCATAATTGTCTAGCGACTTGGGTATTTTTTAAATACGGTTTTTCTCTTGATTTAGTAAAATCCCGTGAAAGAATCTATTTCCCGGTTTAATCATAGAGTTATAAAATCCCGTCTAATTTGTTAACATGTCTACCAACGTTCCTACTATCATCTCCACTGTTGCAGAGGATGTTCAAGCTGCTGGCTCAGATACTCATCCACCCATGCTTGACAGAACTGACTATGACTCTTGGGCTCAACGAATCAGATTGTACTGTCTTGGAAAAGAAAATGGGGTTAACATTCTCAAATCCATTGATGAAGGACCTTACCGAGTTGAGACTACTAGAGATGTACTAGATACTGCTGAGGATGGAACTCTGATTTACGGAATGGACATACCAAAGATGTATGATGAGCTTGATGATAAGGAGAAAATGAGATTCGATGCAGATATCCGAGCTTCTAACATTATACTGCAAGGTCTACCAAAGGACATCTACAAGCTTATCAATCACAACACCGAGGCAAAAGCTGTATGGGATAATGTCAAGATGCTTCTTTCTGGTTCTGAGCTAACTGTTGAAGATCGAGAATCACAGTTGTATGATGAATTTAAGCACTTCAAGGTGAAACCAGATGAGAGTGTCTATGAGTACTATGTGAGGTTCCACAAACTTGTGAATGACATGAGAAATATTAAGATGACAATGCCGAACATACAGCTGAACTCAAAGTTTGTGAACAATATGAATCCAGAATGGCACAAGTTTGTCACTTCTGTGAAGCTCACCAAAGGTTTGAAGAATACTAAATATGAGCAACTCTATGCCTTCCTTCTTCAAAATGAGAGACATGCCGAGTTTGAAAAGAGGATTCTTGATCAGTTCAAAGCTCAGGGAGAAACAAGCTCAATGATTGATTCAACTGCTTTTTACACAAATGCTGGGATTACCACCAAAGCTTCTCAAGCTGTACCCACGGGAGATGGTAATCACAAAATCATTCCTGATCCAAGGTTCAAGCAACCAGATGCTAATGATGTCATGGAACATTTCATCAATCAACTGGCACTCATGGTTAAAGAGAACATGACACTTTCACCTCACACTAACAAACTTCACACCAACAATGAGATCAGAACTGCCTCCAATCTTCACAATCATGCTTTGATCAGAGATGGGAAAATTATGGGGCAGCCAGTTCAAGAAAGGCAGTTTGATCAAAGAAAGGGCGGAGCAGGTGGAGGTTATGGTGCTAATCAGAATCGAGGAAGGAATGGAAATCAAGGTCAAGCTAAGCCGATCAAATGCTATAACTGTGGTGGTGAGGGACACATTGCAAGGAACTGCACATCTCCAAAGCGTCCACAGAATGCTGATTACTTCAGAGATAAGATGCTGCTTGTACAAGTGCTGCTTTGGATGAAGAGGAGTCGTTGTTTCTGGCTGAGGGCAATGCCAAGACCTATGATGCAGATGTGGATGAGCAGCCAATTCAGGAGATAGGTCACAATCATCAGAATGCCTTTCAAGTCGCTGATTGTGATGCATACGACTCTGATGTGGATGATGGACCTACTGCACACACAATTTTTATGGCTAGCATTTCTCCAATGGTTTCTCCCAAGGTCTCATCTTCACCACAAGCTGGCCCATCCAAAGACAAACTCATCTCAAAGGTATTAAAACTATACGATGATGCTGATGTGCAAAAGATGCATGACAAAGTACAATCAACTGAAACTATTGAATCAAATATTGAAAATATGGATAGTATCAATGTTGTCCCATATGATCAATATGTGAAATAAAGTGAAAGTGAAGTTGTACCAAGTGATGCATCTCCTGTAGTCAATAATGATTATGTTTTTGATGAATTCACTGCATGTGCCTCTGATGATTCTGTAGTTTCTGAACTAAATGCCTATAAAGAACGTGTTGCTATTTATGAACAACGTGCAAAATTTGAGTTGACCACTCGTGAGCAGGAAATGGATGACCAAGTGCGTACAATCATTAGAAAAAGTAATTTTAGAGAAGAAGTATTAAAACAAGAGTTAAATTCCTTCCAAGAAAAGCTTTCTAAAACTGCTAAACAAAAACAAGAACTTCAAGAAAATGTGAAAATGCTTAAGCAAAAATTTAATGCAAAGGAATCAAAACTCTTGAAAGATTTTTCTAATCTGAAAACTTTGAATAACAAACTTGAAAACAAGTTGTACATACAAGGGAACACCATTCAGACTGCTCACATGATCACTAAGCATAGAGTTCTAAGCGATAAGCATAGTGTTCCCATTATAGATAAACCCAACCCTGAGTACGGGAAGATAGCAAAAGCAGCTCAAAGTGTGATCTATGATGGCAATGAGATTCTTAAACCTAGACAAAAACCTAGTTGCTTTGAGTGCACAGAGGAAGATAAGAAATTAGATGAAATCACTAGGGAGAAGAAGAATAAGAAACTAAAGGATCCTAAATGCAAAGAGAAGAAAGTAATTATCACTCTCCATGACTACAAAAAGGAGAATTGGATCTCCTTGAACATGTTTAAGCCTCAAACATTGTTGACTCCCGAACAAGTGTTCTGGAAAATGGACTTAGATAAGCAGAAAGCGAAAAATATTGTTGAAACAAACCCTCCCCTTAGGAAAATGCCTAAAGCAACTGTGTATCCTCCCAATACACCAATGCATCTAGTTCCTAGAACTATTGCCACTAAAAGCAAGACCTTAATCAGTCAATACGTTATCTTTCAACTATTTGTTGATTTTGAGAAAACTTGCAAGAAAAGAATCATACCCACTGGAATTACTGAAGGGGAAAGGGGTTTTGAACAAACAAAAGAATGTTATCTAACTGAAGTCATGCCTTTCTTTAAACAACTAAAAGACCATTTTGAAAGTCTTAAAAAGGGAATGAATTTAGACATTAAAGAAATGGAAAAGGAATTTGATGCAATGATAGTTGAGGTTAGTAATTATGAGCGTGCACTAAAATATAATGAGATTGAGAGGAAGAACTTGCATACATTGAATGAGACTCTTATTACTGAATGTGTTGCTCAAGATATGTTTTTCACAGCTACAAATTGTTCCATTAACGCTTCTCAATTTCATGAATTATCTGTTGCCCTGAAAGTCTCCCATGATCGTGTCATTGAGCTTGAAAAGACTAATTTCAAACTAAATGAGAAAATTGAACTGGATGATCACGACAATTTGATTAAACATTTTTCTAAACTAGAGGCTGAGCATTTTAATTTACAACTAAAATATCAACATCTTAAAGAAAATGTCAAAACTTCAAATATCACGACATCCTCAGATGCTCCAGAGTTTGATGCAGTTTTTTCAAATTAACAAACGTGATGAACAGATTCAAGCTCATTGCAACACGATCAGAAAGTTGAAAGCCCAAATCTCTCAATTAAAGGGTCAAACAAACAATATGACAGGTTCCCAAATGCCTCCTCCTCTAGATTCTCAGAATTCTCAAACGTTTCATCTTCAAAACCTAGTAAATGCATTACAAAAGGAAAACGAAAGTTTTCTAGAAGAAAATGAAAAGGTTAAACATCATTTCAATGAGTTATTTGAATCAATAAAGGTCACTCGTAACAAAAATAACGAACAAATAGCTTTATTGCAAAAGGAAATTGAGAATCTGAAGAGTCAGGTAAAAGGGAAAATGCCAATGACCAATGGGGAGAATGGTGTATCAAAGGTTCACTCTTGTAATAAATATGCTTTGTTTGTTAAATATGTCCCTCCTCATCTCAGGAACAACAAACTTGCTATTCAAACATACTTCTCATCCCTTAAGGATTACCTAGAATGTCTGCGTGAGATTGTTGAAGAGGATAAGTTAGAGAAACCTCATGATAATGCAATTGGAAATGCATGCTTATATGCCAAACGATCTCAAGAAATCATAGAATGCTTGATCACAATATGTCCTAAGTCATTAGGTAAGAGAGTTAATCCTTTGATTCCATGTGCTATGCCTAGTGCCACGTATGCTATTCATTCGATGCCCAATGTATTGAATGTGAACCTTAGTGTGCCTTCAAGTAGTTCAGATTCCAAATCTTTGAATGCTAAGAAAGCAAACACTAGTGTGGACTCTAGAAGTTCAAATCCCAGTAACTCTAGTGATAAGAAAGTGAACCTTAGTGTGCCTGCATGTAGTTCAGATCCCAGCACATCTAAATAGGTGAAGCAAAGAGTAGTAAAACCAACTAATGTTCCCATTCCCTCTACAGGAGTAATCAGTGACATTAAAGGGAGCAGGTCAAAGTCTCAAGACAATACAAGGAATGATAGGACCTCACAAGCTAAGAATGTGCACTGGAAAAGAGTAGAAGAACAATCTAGGAACTTTAAGTTTGAGTCGAATAAAACGAATCGTGTTGATTCTAGTATTTGCCATAGGCGTACTGTAATTAATTCGAATTCTGATACTATTTGCAAACCTTGTATTGATGTCTGCTTGAATTCTGTTTCTAATCATGAATGTGGTGTTAATGTTTTGCCTAATGATGTTAATTGTCCAGTTAATATTGTTAATGCTAAAAATCATTCTAAGAAGGCTAAAAGGCAAAAACGAAAGAAAGTTAGAAAACAGTGGAAACTCACAGGAAGAAAATTTAGTAAGATAGGCTATCATTGGATTCCTGTTGGTCATAAGACTAATCAGACAATACCCACTAGAAAATGGATGCCTACTGGTAGAACTATTCCCTTAAGAAGTGAACACACTTTGAATAAGGCTAATACAGACACTAGTACTGCATCTATTCATAATGATTCCATTGCCTTAATTTCTGATATGAATGCTTCTATTTCTAATGTGGGTGTTCCAACCATTGTTACTAACCAAATGGAACCCATTCTTGCATGGGGATCCCAATTATCCAGTTATCCATTCTTGTCTGTGTTCAACTGCAGATCGTTCAAATCGTTCTGTGGTACCTGGACTCAGGCTGTTCCAAGCATATGACTGGCGACCGGTCGCGGCTCATGAACTTCGTGAGCAAATTCATCGGGACTGTTAGATTCGGGAATGACCATTTCGGTGCTATTATGGGTTATGGAGATTATGTTGTTGGCAAAAGTGTTATCTCCAGGGTTTACTATGTAGAAGGTCTTGGTCATAACTTGTTCTCTGTTGGTCAATTCTGCGATTCTGATCTAGAAGTAGCCTTCAGAAAACACACATGCTTCGTTAGAGAACTTGATGGTAAGGAGCTTTTAAGAGGTTCACATGGGTCAAATCTATACACCATCTCTATCGATGATATGATGAAGTCTTCTCCAATTTGCTTGTTGTCAAAGGCTTCTAAAACAAAGTCATGGTTATGGCATCGTCGTCTCAATCACCTGAACTTCGACACCATCAATGATCTCTCTAGAAAGGACTTAGTTGTAGGTTTACCTAGACTCAAGTATGAAAAGGATCATCTTTGTTCAGCATGTCAATTGGGAAAAAGCAAGAAGTATGCCCATAAACCCAAACCCACTAACTCTGTCACAGAAGTTCTTCATACAATTCATATAGATTTATGTGGACCAATGAGAGTGCAGAATATCTTTGGGAAGAAATATGTGTTAGTTGTGGTTGATGATTACTCTAGATTCACCTGGGTCAAGTTCTTAAGGACAAAGGATGAAACTCCTGATATCATCATCAAACTCATCAAACAGCTACAGGTCCGACTTAACAAAACCGTCAGAATTATCCGGACAGACAATGGAACTGAGTTTGTTAACAAACAACTTAGTGAATTTTATGAAAGCATTGGAATCAGCCATCAAAGAAGCGTTCCACTAACTCCTCAACAGAACGGTGTAGTTGAAAGACGAAATCGAACTCTTGTAGAAGCCGCTAGAACAATGCTGATTTACTCAAAGGTTCCGATGTTTCTCTAGGCTGAAGCTATTACCACTGCATGCTACACACAAAATCGTTCCCTGATTCACACTGTTCATGGAAAAACTCCATATGAACTTGTCCACAACAGAAAACCTAATCTCTCTTTCCTTCGTGTGTTTGGTGCATTATGTTATCCAACTAATGAAGGACAAGACTTAAGCAAACTTAGAGCTAAAGCAGACATTGGAGTATTTGTTGGGTATGCATCTAACAAAAAGGGATACCGAATCTACAACAAAAGAACCCGAAATATCATGGAAACAATTCACGTTACGTTTGATGAGCTGACCGGTCAAATGGCTCCTGGACAATTCAGTTCAGGACCCGCACTTCAAAACAGTCCCATTGGTTCATCCCTTGTTCCAAACTCTTCTCAAGAAACTCCATATGTACCTCCATCTGAAGATGATTTAAAGAAATTGTTTGATCCTATGTTTGATGAACTTTTTGATCCAAGTACTAATGAGGTGTCGATTCCTACAACAGAGGTAGCTCATATTCCTGTAAATGAAGTCAATCCCTCAGTCTCAATATCCTTAAGTCAAGAAGCACCTGCTGCTGATCCTTCAGTCTCATCAACAAATCATCATTCTTCAAATGTACATCATGGAACTGTTTCTGGCATTAATGATGAAGTTAATCCCTTTGCTACTCCTGAAGATGCTCCATTTGAAAACATATTTGCTCCTGAATCTTCATCAGAACCATCTTCTTCAGGAGACATCGACTCTGCTACTTCAGTCCCTCAACAACTACCACATGAACACCTCAGAAAATGTACTCACGATCATCCATTAGACAACATCATTGGAAATCCTTCTCGTCCGGTATCCACTCGTAAACAGCTTGCTACTGATGCCTTATGGTGCTTCTTTAACTCTGTACTCTCAAAGATCGAACCTCAAGATGTTAAAACTGCTATGAATGAAGACAGCTGGTTCAATGCCATGCAAGATGAAATTCATGAGTTTGATCATTAGATGTATGGGAATTAGTACCAGCTCCAGATTGTGCTATGATCATTGCTCTTAAGTGGATCTTCAAAGTAAAGCTTGATGAGCATGGTGATGTTTTGAAAAATAAGGCTAGGTTAGTGGCTAAAGGTTATCGTCAAGAAGAAGGTATAGACTTTGAGGAATCTTTTGCTCCAGTTGCTCGTATCGAGGCGATCAGAATCTTCTTGACTAATGCTGCTAGCAAGAACATGGTTGTTTATCAGATGGACGTGAAAACCGTATTTCTTAATGGAGATCTGAAAGAAGTGGTTTACGTCAGCCAGCCAGAGGGTTTTGTGAATTCAGAGTATTCTACTCATGTTTATCGCTTGAAAAAGGCCCTATATGGTTTGAAGCAAGCTCCTAGAGCATGGTATGATATGCTGTCAAGGTTTCTTCTATCTACTGGATTCAGCAAAGGAGCAGTTGATCCTACTTTGTTCACCAGAAAGTCAGGCAAACACTTAATTCACGTTCAAATTTATGTTGATGATATTATTTTTGCCTCGACCGACCCAATGGAATGTGATCGTTTTTCAAATGAAATGAGTTCAAAATTTCAAATGTCAATGATGGGACAAATGTCATTTTTCTTGGGATTACAAATTTCGCAAAGTCCCGGAGGCATTTTCATAAATCAATCTAAATATGCAACTGAGATCTTAAAGAAATTTGGATTTGATTCAAGTGACCCTGTTGACACTCCTATGATTGATCGAACCAAACTAGATGAGGACCACTCAGGGATCATGATTGACCAAACAAAATATCGTAGTATGATTGGATCCCTGATGTACCTCACAGCTAGTAGACCAGACATCTTGTTCGCTGTTTGCATGTGTGCTAGATACCAGGCTAAGCCTACTAAAAAGCACCTTGAAGCGGTTAAACGGGACTTTCGGTATCTCCAAGGAACCATCAATATGGGACTATGGTACTTGAAGGACACCGGTATGTCACTAACGGCCTATGCAGATGCTGATCATGCAGGGTGTCAAGATACTCGTCGAAGTACATCTGGAGGTGCTCAGTTTTTGGGTGATAAGCTTGTGAGCTGGTCTTCAAAGAAGCAAATGAGTACTTCTATTTCCTCTATAGAGGCTGAATACATAGCCATGTCATCTTGTTGTGCTCAAATCTTATGGATGAGATCTCAATTATCTGACTATGGCTTTGAATTCAACAAAATCCCTCTGTACTGTGATAATAAAAGTGCTATTGCTCTCTCATGCAACAACGTTCAACACTCAAGAGCAAAGCATATCGACATTCGACATAATTTCATCAGGGAACAAGTGGAAAAAGGTGTGGTGGAACTCTATTTTGTGAGGTCTGAATATCAGTTAGCAGACATCTTCACCAAAGCTCTTCCAAGAGAACGTTTTGAGTTTATTCTTCCACGACTAGGCTTGAAAAGCCTTCAACCTGAAACACTCAAACGTCTTCAGGAGGAAGATGAGGAGTAAAGGTCAATGCTCATCTATCTCTTGTATATATCTATTCGAAAATCAAAATACAAAATTATAACACCTTCAAAATCCATAAAAATCTGAAAAATTCGAAAAATCTTCAAAAAATATTGTCAATTTGTTATGCTTTTTCTCGGTTCGACAATATCTACGGTCTTTGTGCTGTCATTCAAAGAATGACACGGGACTTTAGATGTTGTTCAAATTCTTAAAAAAAAAAAAAAAAAAAAAAAAAAAAAAAAAAAAAAAAAAAAATCAAAAAATAAAAAAAAATTATTTTTGGGAGAAAGAGAAACAATGGTTTATTGTCATTTCAGGAAGTAACCCGTTTTTCAAAGAAAGAACAGAGCCATACTTTATCATGTTTTCAAAATTCTGTGCTCTGATTCTATAAACATTTATCTGCTGAAAACTAATTGCTTTGGAAAATAACTCAGTCTCTATTTAGCATTAAATTAAAAAGTTATTTGGCATTAAATTGTTTTCAAAAGATATACATGCATGTTTTATCAATGGAGTTTAAAGTCTTAAAATCCGATCCTTATCAGTTAAAACGCTTTCATAATCAAGTCACAATTCTCCTTAAAAGCTTTCAAAATCAATTTAAATCTATAAGAGATCACAAATCTCAAATGATTTGATAATTGTGATCGGGGGAGAATGTGTGATTTAAATTGGATTTAAATTGATAATTCGGTAAATGGTTTTATAAGGATGTTCATGCTTTCCTTCCCACATGTGACAAACGATTTCAAATTTTCCATGCACATGTTGAGGGGGAACATCTATCTTAAACCTATGATTTGAAACGTGATCACCTATCTCAATGTGCAGGTTCCCTCTAGTATGTGCAAAACCCTTTTCAAACCTAGAAGCACATATTGAGGGGGAGCAAAATCATGAAAATCTCATCCTTCCCCAAAATGCTTTATCTACTTGATTCGATTTGGGAAGTGATGATGATATCTTTTAGAAAATGGTAATCAAAGAAGTTAATTCTTCCTCTTGCCTCCGTGTGCAAAACGATTTCAAACATTTGATGCACATGTTGAGGGGGAGCACTTGTTCTAAAAATATCAAAAACAATTCAGGTACAAAATGTTTTGATAATATATCACAAGTATCTGGATTGATTTTCAAATGGTTTTCAATTGGTTCAAATGGCAGATGAACAATACCAAATAGACCGACCAACTTTACTTTATGTACGGTGATATAAGGATGATAAGGTTAGGTATGTGTTCCCATGATCCGCCAGAACCGGAAGGATCTACCCAGGGACTATCCACTAGTTAGTGTAGAGTTCTTAGGTATGATGATAAAAGGAGAAAAATGAGATATGGGAAGAGTACGGACTGAGACTGAGCTAGTACTGGAATAAACCCAACAAGGTTCTTGCTATGAAGTCTCGGTAAGCACTGAAGGGGTTGAAGAATTAAAAAGAATTGAATGAGAAAAGGGTGAAAACAAATAGCCCTCCATATATTCAACTTTAGGGCAGAAACCGGGTTCAATTCATATGCTACTGATGGTAACATCGGTATTGAAGACAAGACGTCATGGACCCAGTGACGCACTGCACTTCAACTTTCCAAACCACTCAAGTCCCTCTTAAAAGGACTTGTTTCATTCTCACGGGGAACCGACATTATCTATCGACTTTCTCTTAGAGATTGTTGATATTGAAGAAGGAGACCCTCTCCCTAGTCTCCGGCACAGGATCCAAATATGCACATATTGAGTCTAGAGCCACGAGATCATCAATAAATCTCATTAGGACACTTTCAATGAAGACTCTCTGTTTCACACAATGTGGAAAGAGAGATTATATCTTGAGTCCTACGCATTATCCTTGTGGTAATGCCAGAACATCTGAGTGATGTGTTTACATATTCACAATGAAGATGGAAAGCCCTCTGGAGCCAAAATCAAACAAGTTCCTGGTGGGTGGCATGTGAGATCTATTCAATTGATCAACCATGTGACAACTGAACAGAAACAATGAGGCGATTCAATTTCGTGAATCAATCCTGGTTCAGGTTATGGATTGACGGATACCTTTGAAAAACCGGTCATTGTTCTTAAAAACTCTTTTCTTTAAGGTGTTTTATGATTGATAATTGATGTTCATTAAAACCTTTGTTGTATTGCAAAAACAAGTTCTATTGAGCAATACACGTTTGTTTTTCAAATATCTTTTCATCAATCAGTGAATTTCTATTCGCTGGTTCACTCACTCCGTGTTGTCTTCTTTGAGATGTTCCGGTTTGAGAACAGCTAGAGCAGCTGCGAAACCCTGTCAAGGAAATTCTTTGGAGTTATACCTGATCACAGGCAGTACTTGTACTGATCAACGGGGAACCGTGGGCCGTGTACCTCAATTCAACGAAAGTGATCAAAGACACTTTCGTGTGCTTTATTGCTAACTGTTTTATGCAGGTACATCCTACGTTTGTAGCTGATCAGAATGAAGCGGTCAATCCATAGCCGCATGCTCACTCTACACATTCATCTCAAAAGAAATCATGATTAGTGCATCAATGACTCTGATATTTTCACTCCATGCTTCTGCTACGCTGCTTCCAATATCATGAATCAACGAAAGCTTCCACTACTCTGATGAGAAGATATCATGATCCAGAATGTGAGCATGTCGGTCCGAAAGTCACAACATCACATAATACCAACACCACAATGGATGTCTCAGAGATTTTTGTTAGCTGATGATCTCAAAAGCTGGCATAATGTTATTATCATCACGTGGATCAGTAAAAGACCTCCACTTGGATTAACCAAACATGCAATGAGTGGAATCAATGACTACGAGCTTCGAAACAAAGTACTACATCAAGAATACAGGAACAATTGTTAATGTAATATCTGTTTGTATTCAATGTAATTTTAGTATATGTTTGAGGTGACCTCCCTTAGGGGGAGATTGTTAGGAATTAGAAATTCCAGGTATTAAAGAGTCGGTCACCTCAAGTATATGTAATCGTTAGAAAGCTTGTAGTCGTAGTTAATTCAAGCTAAGTAGAATTTAGTTAAGTAACACCGTGGAGGACGGACGGGTCTTTACCCACTGTATGCCTGATCCACAGCCCGTTGTGTGGCGTTATATGTAAGACTATAAATACTCTCTACCTCCCAAGGTAGAGAGTTGGAGCTCATAATAATATCTTTCACTTTCTCTCACTAAGTTCCCTAAACCTCTAACTTTCTCTCTCTAGAATTCCACTTATACGCCCACTTTGTGTTATGGTTTGATGTGTATGTGAAATCCAATATATTACATCTGGTAACTAAGATCCTTTGGGGTTCAGTTGTTAAGGATAAGAGTTCAGCAGTTGGTTCAGATGTGGTAGCAGTGGGTTCAGTAATGGATGGGTTGGGTTGTAGATTTTCCTCTTCTACAATTTCTGGCAGGTTGAGCATGTGAGGAAACAAATGTGTAATGGTTCCTGAAAAAAATTGGACTCTTCTTCTTCATATGAGCAAACGCCTTAGGAACCATATGCAGTACATCATACTTTCTCTTATGAGGAATGGGCTCTGTTATTTGACTTTCTACTATCAACTGAACAAACCTAGGATATAAGTAGTATTTTCCCTATTACTTAATGTTCTTCAGAAAACCATCAAATATCATCCTAGACTAATTGAATACCCTTTCTTGAGATAGACAGATGATAGCAGTTGCAATCTTAGATGGAAACTCATCAAATCTAGTGGTCTTATTGCTTACACACATGATCAAGGTATGGATTAAGAACTTCCATTGAGGAGAAAACATAACTTTGTGAAACTTTATACGATCCCCTCTTCTCTCATAACCCATTCTCTCAAAACCTTCAAATATTTCATCATTAGACATATTAACAACTCCATCAGCATCCTGAAGCTTCAATGCACCTCTAATCACCTCCTCTGTGACCAGAATCTCCTTCTCATCAACAACAGTCCTAATTACCTCTGCTCCATCTCTTTCTTGAATTTCAACATTCCACCAAAACTGATGAATGTAGGATTTAGCAATGATAGGTTCAACAGTTAATGCAAAGTGAATGGGACTATGTTTAATGAAGTCAATCATTTCATGGAAGCCTCCAGAATGGTTGTTCTTATCTAGGTATGCTACAAGGTTGTGGGTTGTGGAATATTCAGTTGCCATTGTGTGTTGTGGGTAAATAAGATGTGGGATTTGTGAAAATAATAGTTGGGAGTGGTTAGGGTTTGTGTAGAGCGCCAATTGCGAGTGTTTAAAAGATCAATTAAATGATTGGCAGTGATTTGGGGATTAGTTACGTTATCATCAGAGACTTTCAGAACAGCCCTTGTAGTTTCCACTTTCATCAAAACTGCTCTAGCAGTGGATTGCCTACAACTAGCAGTGGTTAGATTATGCTAGCAGTGGAAACTTCACTGACACTCTAATCCTTTGACTAAGACTTCTGCTGCAAAATCTTTGCCAAATATAGTGTGATCATGCACAGATTTGAAGAGATTACAAAATTACACATTTTTTTTAATCACAGCTACTCCTAAACCTTCAAAAGCTTCACAATATACAAAATCTCCTTCAAACATGCATGTCACAAACACAAACCAACACTACAATCTTTGTTAAGGTTAGCAGTACTTTAAAAATAACTATAAGTGGTTTCAAAATATGTACTAGCAGTGCTTATCCAATCTACTAAGCACCTAGTCAAATAGTCAACTTCAAGTCATTTACTCGTCCACCTTAAGTCAAAGACTTCATTAACTCCTCAACAACTCACACCTTCTAAACATTTAACCCACTGATCTTCTCTTTAAGTCTATTAAGAACAAATCTCCCACATACCACATATATCACTTACATTCCCAAAAATCTTTCTCTCTCACAGAAACCAAACTCTCCACCATGAGTAATACGCCAAGTAACCCTATTGAGATCTCCTCCTCTGAGTATTCTGAGGATGGTTGGAATAATTATCTACCACCCAAAAACACTTCTATAGCAATAAGAAACACCTCTGCTCCTACTCCAGCTGGACCTTCATCTCTTCAACTCCCACAAAAAGCCATTGTTGAAGGCTCCTCATCTGAACTCAATTCTATGCCAAGTTATTTGTCAGCCTATGAAGAAATAGATGATGAAACTGGTGGTACTTCCAGAGTGTTGATTGTTGCTCCCCTTGCAGAGATTCCACCACAAGAACCACTTGCAACTTCATCTACTCTAGCACTTCCTGCAGCTCCTCAAAGCAACTGATAGGTCTCCCTAGCCAAAAGTGTGGGTTGTGGTTGGGTGAAGAGGAAAGGAGAGCATGCGACCTTGGGGAATAGGAAAGAGGCCAAGGGAGTAGTAGTTGTTGGTGGTTGTCATTATGTTGTAGTCTTTTGATGATAGTCCTTTGTTGTTGTCTTTTGATGGTTTATTATGATATTCTCTGATGATGGTAGTATGGATAGGAATGGTTGTACCACTGCATCTTAGGATGCAGTTTATCTTATGAATAATATTTTGATGTTTCCTTTAAAATCCATTGCTACTGACTGATTGTGATTTGACTTCTTAATCTGCATAATTGTTAGTGGGAACAAAAATGACAAGCAGTGGATAAAATTAAACTAGCAGTACTAAGATCTACCAATAGCAGTACATATCTTTTACAAACTTTTACAAAACAATTTTGAGACTTAGAGATTTATCATACCAATACTAACTACAAGATACTGAAACCTCCCCACATCAAAAGCTTTAGTGAGAAGATCAGCAACATTGAAGTCAGTATGAATTTTGACCATTTGAATTAACCTTTTCTCATTACAATCTCTAATAAAGTGATGCCTTATGTCAATATGTTTAGTTCTAGAATGCAAAACTAGATTTTTAATGATGCATATTGTACTGTTATTGTCAATGTAAATCTTAATATGCATAAAATTGTACCCAAAGTCCAGCAATTGATTCTGAATCCAAAGCACTTGACCACAACAACTAGCAATAGCCACATACTCAGCTTCAGTGGTGGAATTGGCCACAATAGTCTGCTTCTTACACTGCCATGAAATAAGCCTGCTTCCCAAAAACTGACACCCTCCAGTAGTAGACTTTCTATCCAAACTAGCCCCAGCATAATCACTGTTTGTATAGGCCACCAAATCAAAAGCTGAATCCTTAGAATACCAAAGGCCCAATTTAGGATGACCCTTAAGATATCTAAAGATCCTTTTCACAGCATTCATGTGTGATGTATTAGGTGTAACTTGAAATCTGGCATACACACATACTGAGAACATTATATCTGGCCTAGAAGCAGTGATATACATTAAAGATCCAATCATGGATATATACAACTTCACATCAACTCTGGGACTTCCATCATCAGGTAGCAGTGGTTTCTGTGTCTCCATGGGGGTACTTGCACTCTTGACATCGTGTCACACCCCCAATTTACCTGTTTTGCAGCGGAATGGAATTCCTGGGGGAATGACTGTCATAGCACCATATCACAGTTATATTGAACGACCTAAAGTGTCGTTTTAAAAACACATCGTTGGATATTTAATAAAAACATTCAGAGTACAACATCGGTCCCAAAAGGTTTACAAAGTTTGCGGAAATACAATTATGTTACAAATCTAAACGATGTTTTTGAAATAAAGTACCATAATGTACAATAATGCAAGTCGACGCCGCGACTCAAAATGTAGGTCCCTAAACCATGTCATGATGATAGTGCCTCAGTTACCTGAAAATACATTGCTAAAAAGGTCAACAATAATGTTGGTGAGAAATCATAGGTTTATGTAAATGTTTTATACGACTACACAAGTATAGACCAGGCATGACAATCAAGTCACGTAAAAATGTTACAATTGCAATAAGTCCATGACACCGAAACTAGACAATTCATAATGTATGCCCCTGCAGAGTGTTTGCCAGACAACTCCGTAATGTTATAAAATGAAATGCATCCGTATGACTAGTTGGGATTCACCAACCCGGATGGAGGCGTCACCCTCGATAGATCTATCCACTCATCCTCGCTTCAAAGATTAACGGTTCATGTTCAGGTAATGGGAATGGGGACTTTCAATTTGGAAAATGCGGTAACTTAAGCAATGTAAATGAATTTAACATACTTGGTATCGTACAAAAATAATGTAGTGCAATGTATTCTCCCCCGTGGGTTTGAAAATAATCGAAAGCATGTAAAACGGGGCTATGAAAACTCACTTGGTAAACTGGAATAATGGCAAAAGTGAGTACACCGAGGTATAATGTGATGCGTCAACCGGGACCTATTACGAATGATATGATAAGTCATGAGTTGCAATGTAATGTTATGATATGCATTTCGTATGTTATTTATACCATTTGCGAGTTTTGAAAATATTACTTTTCGTCGAAAAAAATGCTCTTTTGACGTCTTGACCCTTCAAAAATGACTTTACAAGTTTTTACGTCAAAATGTCATCCTACAATGGTTTTATAATGATTTATGGTGAAATTTTCACTTTTCGTCGCAAAACAATGTCGTCGGAATTTTCATAAAAGTAACAAAAATGGCTCCGAAAAACTAGTCGTAAAATGGTGTACGTCGATCGTTAGAGAACGAACTCGACGGTTTTGGAAAGTTTGTATCGATATATAGAAGTTTCAGTTCAGGAGTTTTCATCCAAAAGGTCTCGATCATAAAGATATTAAGGGTTAAAGATAGTGATTTTGTTGAATTGTTGTGCAGAAAATGAGTTTCGGCCAAGTTTGAACATCCGTAATTAATTTACTATAACTCCGCTTTACAAACAGCTTGTTGTTTTGAAAAATATGGCCGGTGAACTTGATTTTACTAGAAGACATTTCGTTCCAAAAAGTTTCACAACCTCGTTAAAAACTGCCGCAAACATGGTCGTTACAGCTAATGTAACACTTGTAACGTAAAAATAATATAGTTTTTCAGAAAATAATAGTTACGGCAACTTTATAAAAACGGGCATATCTTTGTCGTTTCAAATCCGTTTTCTACGTATAATATGTCCTTAGCTTCGTATCGAAGTAAACTAATATATTTTTGACTAGTCGAAATAATTTGTGAAGTTTAAAGCTCGTTTTTGACTCGGACAAAGTAAAAACAGCAAGCTGAATTTTCTGAAAAATATACGTTTCGTCGTCAAACTTTAAAAATCCATAACTTCTTCGTTATAACTCCGTTTTTATCCGTTCAAGCGGCCACGGATTCGTTTTAAAGTATATTTTCTAAATATCAAGGCCAAAGTTTCGTACCAACTGTCGGTTTTTCCAGAAAATCGAAATAAGGACAGAACCTAATTTATAGTTATCGAAAATAGTTTTTCTCGGACAAAACCTATTCTAATCCCTTCAAATCAACTCCAAAGCTAATCTAATCCTACCATACACCTTCTTAGGGTGTCATGGGTTCCTAATAACCATCAAGACCAAAGAATACCATGGGAATAATTATAGGATGACCATATATATATATATAACTCTTAAAATCATGAAAAATGGTATAAATCACATATCATGCATACTTGCTCCAAAAATGAAAAGATACATATGAAATGATAAGAAAACATGAAAAATGATAAAAACATGCTTACAAGTGAAAATGATGAGGTGAAAGTAACAAGGATTAGCCTAAACACTCTTGGTTTTTATTTCAAAACCTTATAAAGAGTGATAACTAGATTGTTTATACACTTGAACTCAAGAAAAATTTTGATCCCTTTGTGCTCTTGATGTGTGGCCGGTTTGAAGAACCCAAAGAAAGGAGAGAAAACTTTTTTTTTTCTAACTTGGTGATATGTGAAATGAATGAGAAAATGGTTAGTAAGACTTTATGTATAATGTTGTAAAAACATGTAATAAATAAACCATGCCTCATTAAATGAGTACCCTCCCCCTTGGTCGGCCAAGGGGGGAGGGACTAGATATTTTGTATTTTTTTTTTATTTGTATAAACTTTGAGTATAATGTGCAAATATTTGATAAAAGTGTAAGTAATTGTAGGAAATATGTACAAGTAAAGGTAAATGGAAATTTTTGGTGCAAGTAAGTTTTTAATAGCTCAAAATAGGATGTAATGAGATAATAAAAATTGCAAAAATACATTCCTTGTGAAATTTGAGTGATAAAAATAATTATCGTATAATTCTTTAAGAAAAACGTAATAATATAATTTTAACGATTTGTATACGAAATAAATTTAAAACACTAGGAAAACTAAAAATATAGTTTTTATAAACTAAATGTAAGTTTAAAAATACATCGGGATCATTTTTGAAAGTAACGGTTTAGATATACAAAATAATAACTCACGCGATAAAGTTTATTAAATATAAAAATTACGCGATGAATGTGAAATGAAATGTCATGAATGAATTAATGAGATGCAAATGATGTCAATGAAATGTAGACTAATCTTAGTCCATATGAAATGTACGTGATGTTATGATCATGAATTCGCCGCTAAACCTTTAAGGTTACGCGAATTTGGAACAAGTAAACCAAGTTTACGATAAATGTTGAAATAATGAGACATGAATTGTGTCGAGAAATGACCTGAAAGTACGGGTTGTCACATTCGCCCATCCAAAAAGGAATTCAGTCCCTGAATTCAATCGTTGTTAGGTCTAACGGTGTCGGTGAAAAGATGAGGATACTTGCGTCGCATCTGGTCTTCCCGTTCCCAAGTAAACTCAGGACCTCTTCGAGAATTCCAACGAACCTTCACAATAGGAATACGACTCTGTTTCAACTGCTTGACCTCGCGGTCCATAATTTCTACAGGTTCCTCCACAAAATTAAGTTTGTCGTCAAGCTGAACTTCGTCCAATGGAATAACGAGCGATTCGTCCGAAAGACACTTCTTCAGGTTTGAAACGTGAAACGTGTTGTGTACATGACTGAGTTCTGGTGGAAGGTCAAGTCGATAAGCTACCGGACCAACTCTGCTCAAAATCTTGAATGGTCCAATGTATCTCGGGTTCAATTTCCCACGCTTTCCAAATCGTACCACGCCTTTCCAAGGCGATACTTTCAACATAACTTTGTCGCCCACTTGAAATTCCAAATCCTTGCGTCTAACATCCGCATAACTTTTCTGTCGACTCCTGGCAGTTCTAAGTCTATCACGAATTTGAACTATCTTTTCGGTGGTTTCCCGTACCATTTCCGGACCAGTGAGTTGTGCGTCTCCTACCTCGGCCAACAAACAGGTGATCGGCACTTTCGACCATAGAGTGCCTCAAATGGTGCCATCTTTATACTGGTGTGATAACTATTGTTGTACGAGAATTCTATCAATGGCAAATGGTTAGCCCAACCATTTCCAAAATCAATTACACATGCCCTCAGCATATCTTCTAACGTTTGAATTGTTCTTTCACTTTGACCGTCGGTTTGTGGGTGATATGCTGTGCTCATCTCTAATCTGGTTCCGAATGAATCTTGCAATGAATTCCAGAAGTTTGAAGTGAATCTACTATCTCTGTCGGAAATGATGGAAATTGGTGCGCCGTGCCTCGAGACTATTTCTTTGACGTAAAGTCTAGTGAGTTGCTCCATGGAATAAGTCTCTCTAATCGGTATGAAATGGGCTGATTTGGTAAGGCGATCAACAATTACCCAAATAGCGTCGTAACCTCCCGATGTCTTAGGAAGTTTCGTAACAAAGTCCATCGTAATGCGTTCCCATTTCCATTGAGGAATTTCTGGTTGTTGGAGTAAACCTGAAGGCTTCTGATATTCGACTTTTACCTTAGAGCAGGTAAGGCATTTGCTAACGTACGTGGCAATTTCCGCTTTCATGTTCGGCCACCAATAAAGCTTCTTAAGATCTTGATACATCTTATCCGATCCCGGGTGAATAGAATACTTTGACTTATGCGACTCATGCATAATCAATTCTCGTATTCCGCCATACAATGGAACCCACATTCTATCTTTGAAACATAATACTCCATCTGCTCTCTTTACAAAACCATTTGCGCTTTCGGGCATACCATAAAGCTTTTCACTTGGTCGGTTTTCTTCCTTAAGTGCTTCAATCTGTGCTTCATGGATTTTTGATGGTAAAGGAGAAATAATCGTCATTCCCAATGATCGAACTCTTAAAGGTTTAGGCCTCTCCTTCCGACTAAGAGCATCAGCCACAACATTGGCTTTTCCCGGGTGATACTTGATTTCACAATCATAGTCGCTGAGTAACTCCAACCAACGACGTTGCCTCATATTAAGCTCCTTCTGATCAAGAATATATTGTAAACTCTTGTGGTCAGTAAACACTGTGCACTTTGTACCGTAAAGGTAGTGCCTCCAAATCTTGAGCGCAAAAACTACGGCTCCTAACTCGAGATCATGAGTGGTGTAATTCTTCTCATGAGTCTTAAGTTGTCGAGAAGCATACGCTATCACCTTCTCATTTTGCATTAAAACAGCCCCAAGTCCTTTATGCGAAGCATCACAATATACAACAAAGTTCTCAATTCCTTCGGGTAGTGCCAAAATTGGCGCACTACAAAGCTTTTGTTTCAACAACTGAAAAGCAGCCTCTTGTTTCTTTCCCCACTCGTACTTCTTGTTTTTCTGCGTCAACTTGGTCAAAGGTCTTGCTATCTTCGAAAAACCTTCGATGAACCTTCGGTAATACCCGGCTAGTCCTAGAAATTGTCGAATTTCTGTAGGATTTGTTGGAGTAGCCCAATCTTTCACGGCTTCAATCTTTGCGGGATCAACTTGTAGTCCTTGACTATCAATGATATGACCAAGAAATTGCACTTTGTGGTTCCAAAAATCACACTTCGAAAATTTGGCATACAACTTCTCATTCTTGAGTAGCCTTAAAATCGTCCTTAAATGCTCTTCGTGCTCTTCTTTGCTCTTTGAGTAGATCAAGATGTCGTCGATGAACACTATAACAAACTTGTCCAAATACGGTGTACAAACTCTATTCATGAGATCCATGAATACCGCCGGTGCATTAGTCAATCCAAACGGCATCACTTGAAACTCGTAATGACCGTAACGTGTTCTAAACGCTGTTTTCGGAATATCCTCTTCCCGAACTCGAAGCTGATGATAACCCGACCGGAGATCAATCTTGGAATAAATACTTGAACCTTGCAACTGATCGAATAAGTCATCAATTCTGGGGAGTGGGTAACGATTCTTCACCGTTAGCTTGTTCAATTCTCGATAATCTATGCACATTCGGAAGGATCCATCTTTCTTCTTCACAAACAAGACCGGTGCTCCCCAAGGCGAGGAACTCGGCCTAATGAATCCTTTGTCTAGAAGCTCTTGCAATTGATTAGACAACTCTTGCATTTCGGATGGTGCTAGACGGTACGGTGCTCGCGCAATCGGTGCAGCTCCGGGCACTAAGTCAATTTGAAATTCTACTTGACGTGCCGGTGGAAGTCCCGGTAAATCCTCGGGAAAAACTTCAGAAAATTCACGGACAATAGGTACATCTTCAAGTCGCTTCTCCTCCGACTTTTTCTCGGTTACATGAGCTAAGAAAGCAAGACAACCTTTCTTTATGTACTTCTCCGTTTTGATGCACGATATGATACTAAGTCTAGTTCCACTTCGTTCCCCACGAATAATCAAAGTTTCGCCGTTATAAGGAAGATGAACAACTTTCTCATCACAAATGATCTTTGCACGATGCTTAGATAACCAATCCATGCCGATGACGACGTCAAAACTACCAAGCTCTACGGGCATGAGGTCTATGTTGAAGGGATGATTAAGAAAATTGAATGTGCAACCGCGGACAATGGTGTTGGTGCTAACTAAATTACCATTAGCTAATTCGACAATGTATGATGTATCTAAGGTGGTTGGTTTAATGTTGAGCAAAGGTGCAAATGCATTGGACACAAAACTTTTATCGGCACCCGAATCAAATAAAACTGAAGCATAACGATTATTGAGAAGGAACGTACCCGTAATAACATTCGGGTCCTCCCTATCTTCTCCACCTCCAATGACGTAAACCCTTCCTTGTGCCGTACCTCCTTGATTCGGATTTGCTTGATTCTTTCCCTTCTTACATTCAGACTTGTAATGTCCACGTTCCCCGCAACCAAAACATGTAACTTGTGGCGACTTACAATCCATAGTTCGGTGACCAACTTTCTTGCAATTTTCACATGGATCAGGACATCGACCTGGATTGTGATGACTCAAACACCTATTACACTTCGGCAAAACCCCCGAATACCTTTTTCCTTCCTTTTGACCCGCAGCATAAACCTTAGCAACCTCCTGCCTCTTGGGCGGTTGTTGAGTAGCATTTCTACCCCTGGTGTTGTCCCACTTGCGCTTGTTATTGTTGCTATTGTTGTTGTTGTAGTTGGCTCGGTTGTTGTTGTTATAGAAGCGGTTGTTGGGGTTGTTGTTGTTATTTCGGTTGGTATTGGTGTATTTACCTCTCTTCACCACTTGTGCCATCAACTTCTGAGTCACTCGAATAGCTTCCTCCATTGTTTGTGGATCAAACGAAGTCACATCTCCTTGAATCACTTCGGGAAGTCCCCCGATGAAAGCCTCTAGCAACTTCTCATTATCAGAAACCATGGACGGGCATAACACAGCCAATTCTTGGAATCTCCGAATGTAAGTGTCAATATCGTACCCAATGGTTACTAGTTCATAGAACTCTGTCTCCAACTTTTTGATTTCCGTACGAGGACAAAACTTCTTAGTCACCAAACCCTTAAATTGCTCCCAAGTAAGCTTGAAAGCATTCTCCATTCCAATCGGTTGAGCGTATGAATTCCACCATGACAACGCTCCATCGAGTAAAGTACTTGTAGCAAATTTAACCTTACTATCATCCGGACAGTTACAAAGCAAAAACACTGACTCCAACTTTTCAAACCATCGCACCATGGCTGTAGCTCCCTCGGTACCTCGAAACTTAGTGGGTTCACCACTTTTGAAATCTTTGTACGAACATTTCTTAACCCCAGATCCTCCTGCATTACCAGTAGCAGCAGCTAGCCTAGCGGCTTCAGCAGCAGCCGCGGCCTCAGCAGCAGCAGCAGCCACTGTTTCCCGTTCAACTCTTAAAGCATTAGCAATGCTATCATTTACCAACTTTTGAATTGCTGCTTGGGTCATTTCAACTGTTGCTTTCTTCGGTGCCATAACTCTTCAAAATCACAAGATGAAACAATCATGAGAACTCGTAAGTAGAAACAACCATCATACAAATATATCCACAACCACAACATGCATAAAGATAAATGGAATCACAACGGAACAATAACGAAATATCACAAATATAATCACAACACACGTGGATAATATACATGAAAATTTCGGCCTACATGGACCGATATCATACATAATAAAAACCATTCCTACATAGTAGAGTCAATACTTGATATATTTGTTTGTACAACAATCAAAAGACAACAAGTTCTTTAAACTACGTCACACACCTTGTGACTAGGATAATAATGGTCAAAACTATACATGACAAAAGTCTACATAAGGCACCTCATGATGCTCCGCCGGCTCGATCCTGGAGATCACGAACCTGAGTGGTCAAACTAGCAATCAAACTCCTCAACTCTCCAATCTGACCCTGCAAAGTAACAATACTCTCACGAGCTAAAGATAACTCCTGTGCCTGACTCTGTAACTCATCTCGTGCCATATCGGCTCTGTCAAACAACTCGGGCATCTCCTGCCTCAACTCCGTGATATGCTCTCTATCCTCTATCTGTCTATGCTGAATACTCTGATGAGATAAGTCAATCGAAACCCTGCCTAACACTAATCCCTCGACCTCCTCAGCAATGGGCTCAATCCTATCTACCGACAGTTCCTCCAACTGTCGCGACAAACTATCAATCTGGATCTGCTGAGCATCAATACGGGCTCCTAATGCCTCGGTAGAAGGCTGTCGTGCAGCTGCGGCCCTAGAACTCTCTCCTAACTCGAACCTAACAGGTGGCTCGGGCTCAGTAGATGGTGGTGTAGGGATATCAAAACGAGCACGCTTTTTGGGCGGCAAGTCTGTCGTAGGTAAAGGATCCCTAAGAAAATATGATGAAGATGGTGATGATGGTGCTAGTAGTGGTGATGGTGGGTGCATCTGGTAAGGAGCAGGGCTAACGTGCGGAGTGGGTGCGACTTCGCCCTCCTCGAAGGGTTCAGTCTCAGTGTCGGTCATGATAGGTGGAAAGGCTGGAGTAGAGCCAATGGAAGATACGATCTCGGTGGAGTGTGATGCAACATCATCCATGATAGGGTTAGCTGGAACATCATCCGAGCTAGAGTCCGATGATATGGTGATAGGATGTGAATCTGAAGACATGTCTGTGACAACCGATGTGAAATAAAAGTAAATAACCTCGAATAAAGTGTAAGTGAATCCGCATGAAAAGTGAATATGTACTATGATGAAATGATGAGATGCTATGATAATGTAGCTATAGTCTAGGGTCAATGATGCAACCTAGTTCTCTATAACTGTAGCTCTGGTACCAATCTGTCACACCCCCAATTTACCTGTTTTGCAGCGGAATGGAATTCCTGGGGGAATGACTGTCATAGCACCATATCACAGTTATATTGAACGACCTAAAGTGTCGTTTTAAAAACACATCGTTGGATATTTAATAAAAACATTCAGAGTACAACATCGGTCCCAAAAGGTTTACAAAGTTTGCGGAAATACAATTATGTTACAAATCCAAACGATGTTTTTGAAATAAAGTACCATAATGTACAATAATGCAAGTCGACGCCGCGACTCAAAATGTAGGTCCCTAAACCATGTCATGATGATAGTGCCTCAGTTACCTGAAAATACATTGCTAAAAAGGTCAACAATAATGTTGGTGAGAAATCATAGGTTTATGTAAATGTTTTATACGACTACACAAGTATAGACCAGGCATGACAATCAAGTCACGTAAAAATGTTACAATTGCAATAAGTCCATGACACCGAAACTAGACAATTCATAATGTATGCCCCTGCAGAGTGTTTGCCAGACAACTCCGTAATGTTATAAAATGAAATGCATCCGTATGACTAGTTGGGATTCACCAACCCGGATGGAGGCGTCACCCTCGATAGATCTATCCACTCATCCTCGCTTCAAAGATTAACGGTTCATGTTCAGGTAATGGGAATGGGGACTTTCAATTTGGAAAATGCGGTAACTTAAGCAATGTAAATGAATTTAACATACTTGGTATCGTACAAAAATAATGTAGTGCAATGTATTCTCCCCCGTGGGTTTGAAAATAATCGAAAGCATGTAAAACGGGGCTATGAAAACTCACTTGGTAAACTGGAATAATGGCAAAAGTGAGTACACCGAGGTATAATGTGATGCGTCAACCGGGACCTATTACGAATGATATGATAAGTCATGAGTTGCAATGTAATGTTATGATATGCATTTCGTATGTTATTTATACCATTTGCGAGTTTTGAAAATATTACTTTTCGTCGAAAAAAATGCTCTTTTGACGTCTTGACCCTTCAAAAATGACTTTACAAGTTTTTACGTCAAAATGTCATCCTACAATGGTTTTATAATGATTTATGGTGAAATTTTCACTTTTCGTCGCAAAACAATGTCGTCGGAATTTTCATAAAAGTAACAAAAATGGCTCCGAAAAACTAGTCGTAAAATGGTGTACGTCGATCGTTAGAGAACGAACTCGACGGTTTTGGAAAGTTTGTATCGATATCTAGAAGTTTCAGTTCAGGAGTTTTCGTCCAAAAGGTCTCGATCATAAAGATATTAAGGGTTAAAGATAGTGATTTTGTTGAATTGTTGTGCAGAAAATGAGTTTCGGCCAAGTTTGAACATCCGTAATTAATTTACTATAACTCCGTTTTACAAACAGCTTGTTGTTTTGAAAAATATGGCCGGTGAACTTGATTTTACTAGAAGACATTTCGTTCCAAAAAGTTTCACAACCTCGTTAAAAACTGCCGCAAACATGGTCGTTACAGCTAATGTAACACTTATAACGTAAAAATAATATAGTTTTTCAGAAAATAATAGTTACGGCAACTTTATAAAAACGGGCATATCTTTGTCGTTTCAAATCCGTTTTCTACGTATAATATGTCCTTAGCTTCGTATCGAAGTAAACTAATATATTTTTGACTAGTCGAAATAATTTGTGAAGTTTAAGGCTCGTTTTTGACTCGGACAAAGTAAAAACAGCAAGCTGAATTTTCTGAAAAATATACGTTTCGTCGTCAAACTTTAAAAATCCATAACTTCTTCGTTATAACTCCGTTTTTATCCGTTCAAGCGGCCACGGATTCGTTTTAAAGTATATTTTCTAAATATCAAGGCCAAAGTTTCGTACCAACTGTCGGTTTTTCCAGAAAATCGAAATAAGGACAGAACCTAATTTATAGTTATCGAAAATAGTTTTTCTCGGACAAAACCTATTCTAATCCCTTCAAATCAACTCCAAAGTTAATCTAATCCTACCATACACCTTCTTAGGGTGTCATGGGTTCCTAATAACCATCAAGACCAAAGAATACCATGGGAATAATTATAGGATGACCATATATATATATATAACTCTTAAAATCATGAAAAATGGTATAAATCACATATCATGCATACTTGCTCCAAAAATGAAAAGATACATATGAAATGATAAGAAAACATGAAAAATGATAAAAACATGCTTACAAGTGAAAATGATGAGGTGAAAGTAACAAGGATTAGCCTAAACACTCTTGGTTTTTATTTCAAAACCTTATAAAGAGTGATAACTAGATTGTTTATACACTTGAACTCAAGAAAAATTTTGATCCCTTTGTGCTCTTGATGTGTGGCCGGTTTGAAGAACCCAAAGAAAGGAGAGAAAACTTTTTTTTTTTTCTAACTTGGTGATATGTGAAATGAATGAGAAAATGGTTAGTAAGACTTTATGTATAATGTTGTAAAAACATGTAATAAATAAACCATGCCTCATTAAATGAGTACCCTCCCCCTTGGTCGGCCAAGGGGGGAGGGACTAGATATTTTGTATATATATATTTTTTTTATTTGTATAAACTTTGAGTATAATGTGCAAATATTTGATAAAAGTGTAAGTAATTGTAGGAAATATGTACAAGTAAAGGTAAATGGAAATTTTTGGTGCAAGTAAGTTTTTAATAGCTCAAAATAGGATGTAATGAGATAATAAAAATTGAAAAAATACATTCCTTGTGAAATTTGAGTGATAAAAATAATTATCGTATAATTCTTTAAGAAAAACGTAATAATATAATTTTAACGATTTGTATACGAAATAAATTTAAAACACTAGGAAAACTAAAAATATAGTTTTTATAAACTAAATGTAAGTTTAAAAATACATCGGGATCATTTTTGAAAGTAACGGTTTAGATATACAAAATAATAACTCACGCGATAAAGTTTATTAAATATAAAAATTACGCGATGAATGTGAAATGAAATGTCATGAATGAATTAATGAGATGCAAATGATGTCAATGAAATGTAGACTAATCTTAGTCCATATGAAATGTACGTGATGTTATGATCATGAATTCGCCGCTAAACCTTTAAGGTTACGCGAATTTGGAACAAGTAAACCAAGTTTACGATAAATGTTGAAATAATGAGACATGAATTGTGTCGAGAAATGACCTGAAAGTACGGGTTGTCACACATCGTAAAATCCAAACTTCTTCAAAACATCTGCTACATATTTATGTTGACTAATGAAGATTCCATCAGTCCTTTGTTGAACCTGTAGCCCTAAAAAGAAAGTGAGTTCACCGATAGAACTCATCTGAAACTTATCATGCATAAGTTTCTCAAAATCTGTGCATAGCTCCTTGTTGGTTGAGCCAAAGATGATGTCATCAATATACACTTGTACCAGTAATATATCATCCTTGTGCTTCCTTATGAACAATGTCTTGTCAATCAGTCCTCACTTGAATCCATTGTCCATCAAGTAAGTAGAAAGGCAATCATAGCATGCTCTTGGAGCTTGATTCAATCCATACATAGCCTTCTTCACCCTGTAGATCTTATCAGGATGATCAGGATCTTCAAAACCAGAAGGTTGACAAACATAAACCTCCTCTTCAATAGTACCATACAGAAAGGCACTCTTTACATCCATTTGATACACTACAAAGTTTTTGAATGAAGCATATGCCAAAAACAATCTGATAGGTCCAATTCTGGAAACAGGGGCAAATACTTTATCATAATCCAGACCTTCAGTTTGTGTGTATCCTTGAGCAACCAACCTTGATTTATTCCTCACCACAATGCCCCTTTCATCCCTTTTGTTTCTGAATACCCATTTAGTTCCAATAGCCCTCTTGCCATTAGGTAGATCAACCAATGTCCATACTTCTTGAAGTTTGAATTGTGACAGCTCCTCTTGCATTGATTCAATCCAACCTTTTTCTCCTAATGCTTCTTCAACTCTTTTGGGCTCCTTCTGTGACAAAAAGCAAGCAAACAAACAATTTTGCAGGTCTTGATGACTGTTCCTTTTGTAAAGTGACCTTGCAAAGAAACCTTGTTCATGGAAGGTTTTAGAGTTTTGAGTCCTGCTTCTTGTTTAAATTGGAGTATTCAAATTTCCAAGTATCTGATCTTTGGGATGATTCTTATGAACTCTGGTGGTAGGAAATGGACTTTCTATGATGACTGAATCCAAATTTGTAACATCTGCATCATTGAAAAAGTCATCCATGTTCTCATCATCAGTGGGAGTATCCATTTCTTCCAGATCTGGCATGTTAGGATCATGAGGATACTCTTCAGAATCACCTAGTGGCTTAGCAGTGTTTCCAAAGAAAGTACTGCTATCTGAACTTGCAGCAGGGGATTTAGTTGAACTAACAGTGGTAGAATTTAGCCTAGCAGTGCTTTCAGCATCTTTCTTCTCCTTCTCAATTTCTTTTACCGACACTGAGTTATCTTGAAATAACTCTTCCTTATCTTGATGATGATCTCCCTTGAACCCTAAATCCGAATCATCATCATTTGTGGGACTCTGCTTTTCAATGATGGGTTGAACAGAACCAGCTTTCCACTTCTCAATCAAATAGAATTCCTTTGAAGATTCAGCTTCCTTAGAATTTTTTCCTGCATCAGAATCCTTTTATGTACCTGCATCAACATTCGTGGATGTACCTGCATTGATAGGCTCATAATTCATTGACTTTGTTAGCATATCAATATTAAACAGCCATTCTGGTCCTTTTGTCTTAACACTAGGAGTCTCTTCATTAAACCTAACATATAGGTTCTCTTCAACTATCCTGGTCCTCCTATTGTATACTCTAAAAGCTTTACTATTGAAAGAATAGCCAATAAAGTATCCATCATCAGCTTTTTCCTCAAACTTGCCTAGGTGGTCTATGGTATTCAAGATAGTAACAGGACACCCAAAAGGTTTTAGGAAATCTATCATAGGCTTCCTACCATGTATCAGCTCATAGGGGGTCTTGTTATGAGGCTTCACTACCTTACTTCTATTCCGCACATAACATGCAGTTCCTACAGCTTCAACCCAAAAGGTAGTTGGTAACTTAGATTTTTATAGCATTGTTTTTGCAGCCTCAATTAGTGTCCTATTTTTCCTCTCAGCTACTTCATTTTGCTGAGGTGTCCTAGCAGCACTAAACTGTCTTTCTATACCCTTAGCCACACAAAACTGATTCATGACATCATTCTTAAACTCGGTTCCATTATCACATCTGATTACTTTGACCTTATGGTTCAACTGATTTTCTATCTTAGTTATGAAACTCTTGAGAATCTCACTAGTTTCACTCTTAGATGCCGAAAAGTATACCCAAGAAAATCTGCTATAATCATCTATAATAACTATGCAATACTGCTTATGGTTCAAACTTCTAACAAAGGTAGGGCCAAATAAGTCCATATAAAGCATAAACATTGGTTGAGTTATGGTGTTCACAGTCTTGGTCTTACAAGAGGCTCTATGTTGTTTACCTTTTTGACAAGCCACACAAAGTTCTTTACTTTCAAAAACCTTAGAAGATAATCCCCTAACCAGGTTTCCCTTTACCAATTTATTGATTGTTTTGAAATTAAGGTGACTGTTAATACAAATAAGCCGTAAAAACGTTTATTTATATTTAACGATCTTCTAATGTTTTTTCGATAACAAACGTAAAATCATTTTAACGAAACAAATAGAATACGTAAATAGTTTGAGTCAATAGTTTCCTAACACACTTACGTTTTCACATAAAACACTAAAACAAATAAAAGTGATTTATGATTTAGATATATATGTACAAAAACTAGTGTTTACATATTGGGTTAGCATATACTTAAACTAAGTATACTAAAATTGGTAAAAACAAGTATATACTAAAATGGGTAAAAACAAGTATATACTAAATGGGTAAAAACTAGCAAATGGTATTGACCCATAACCCATGGTTTTATATATACCACTTAACCAAGTTCATTGTATCTAGAAAGAAAACCATGGATCAACCCATGACCCATAACAAAAAATACCCATGGGCAAAGAGGAGCGTTCCACAGATCCCTGGATTTGTGATAGCCGGATCCCTTGTGGGAGGGATCTGCGGGATCCGAGGAACAGTAGAGAATTTCCTCTATAAATAGAAAGCCATTTCTTCCTTTTTAGTTACCACTTACCTTTCAAAAATCAGCAATTAGAAGCTTACATTAGCATCATCATCACCAAGACTAAGGCTCTTAGCAACAACTCCTCAACCTTAGGATCATCCAAAAGAAAGGGTCAAATGGTTCATGAAATCTCTTCCACCGAAACATCCCCCATTAGAGATAATGATACTAGAACCCCATCTCATCAAACTCATCCATCAAAGCTAAGAGAACCGCAAGGATTAGCATCAAACCATTCGGACAAGAAAAAGGATTCTCTAGTTCAAAACCAAACTTGACTAGTTCTAGCAAGCCATCAAAACCCTCATTCATTGAGCATGGACTACACTCCTTGAATGAGCCTCTCCCTCACCCAAACATATACTCATTGGATCATTCACCACCAAGAACCACCCATTCACCAACCTTTTCATTGAATAGGGAACCACCAACAACACCAACTAGCCCATCATGGGAGACAAGGAACAACCTTGATCATATGGAAGAAGTTCCATTACCACCCTCATTTTTAGAACCTCTTCCTACCTCTCAAAATGAAGAGCCACAATCACACATAGAGCCTCCTCAAAATATCCATTTCCCTCTGGGCTCAAACCAAGACAATAATTGTCCAAATTGTCTAAACACTCAAGGACTTGTTCAAGAAGCACGAAATGAGATACATTTCATGTTCAATCATCTTCTTGCAAAGTTGGATCAAATCAACAAGTCCACTCATCCCTAGACTCAAGCATATTGTAGCATTTTTTAGTCTAGTAACTAGTTAGTATTAAGTGGTACTTGTATGTTCTAGTTCATTCTCTTAGTTTTAGAGATTCGTTTTGTTATCTCTTGTTTTATTGAATGAATATTTATATGCTATGATTATTTTGTGCGTTGTGTTTGTTATTGCACACATATATCATCTCTTCTTTAGCATTGTTTGACACATCTTCATTGCTGAAGAAACTGTCAACAGACAGCCGGATCCCTCCAAAATGCCTAGCCGGATCCCTCCAAGAAGGGAACCGTGGGATCCGTGGTACAGAAGCACAAATTTCTACTAACTTGAGTTTTATATGCAGGAAATTATGCACTATACTCTTGTTTTCTGACCCTTACTTTGTAGATTTTCAAAATACACATGAAGATGTTAACACCATAAAGCTAGGGGGAGCTTTGTGTCAAACGATATTGCAAAAACATTTGCAACTTAATCCGATTTTGGATTATACTTCATGACACCCCATTGAAACTTTTGCAATCTTCAAGGGGGAGCACGTTTTCGTCACTTAGACGAACCATTTGCAAACATATTTGCAAACACAATTAGTTTATTTTACGTCATGTCCTTGACACCCGCTCAAAGGGATAGACTCGTCAAGGGGGAGTTAAGACGAGTACCATTTCCGTCACTTGCTCTCTTTACATTTTTACATATTTTTAAAAAAAATGTGTTAGTTTCTTTTAACACTTTTTGTTTCGACAAAAAGGGGGAGAAGAAAGTAAAAACTACTAATTCAAATTTGCTACGAATTTTAGTTTTTCTTAAAATAATTTTATGTTTTGTCATCAACAAAAATGGGGAGATTGTTAATACAAATAAGCCGTAAAAAAGTTTATTTATATTTTACGATCTTCTAATGTTTTGTCGATAACAGACGTAAAATCATTTTAACGAAACAAATAGAATACGTAAGTAGTTTGAGTCAATAGTTTCCTAACACACTTACGTTTTCACATAAAACACTAAAACAAATATAAGTGATTTATGATTTAGATATATATGTACAACTACTAGTGTTTACATATTGGGTTAGCATATACTTAAACTAAGTATACTAAAATGGGTAAAAACAAGTATATACTAAAATGGGTAAAAACAAGTATATACTAAATGGGTAAAAACTAGCAAATGGTATTGACCCATAACCCATGGTTTTATATATACCACTTAACCAAGTTCATTGTATCTAGACCATAGATCAACCCATGACCCATAACCAAAAATACCCATGGGCAAAGAGGAGCGTTCCACGGATCCCTGGCTTTGTGCTAGCCGGATCCCTTGTGGGAGGGATCCGCGGGATCCGGGGAACAATAGAGAATTTCCTCTATAAATAGAGAGCCATTTCTTCCTTTTTACTTACCACTTTACACACATACTTCTCCAAGTATTATAACCCTCTAACCTCATATCCAAGTGATCTATGTAGTTTGTCTTTTGTTTTTGTGTGATCTTCTAGGTTCCTCTTAAAGGCGAGATCACCACTTCTTGAAGATGAGCAAGCTCAAGTCCATGAGTTGCCATGCTTTGTCATCATCAAGACAAATAAGGTTCTCTTGTTGATAGTTCTATCTTTTGGGGTGAAGGCATTAGTGAAAAATGCCGAAAGTGTCAAGATGAAAGCATTAGTGAAAGGTGCTTATCGTCCGTGTCAAAGCATTAGTGAAGAATGCTAAAGGTGTCAAGACGAAGGCATTAGTGAAGGGTGCCAAGCGTTGTGTCAAAGGCATTAGTGAAGGATGCCTATAATCGATGAGGTGCATCATTATACATATAAGTATTTGTTTATTTCCAAGGATGGTGATATCCTTGATGGTGTTGTAACGAGGAGTGGATCTCCTTGATATTAGGTGTTGTGTTGTGAAGGGTAGTAGTTCCTCCATAGTAATAGAACTAGGTGCTTATCCTAGCATCTAATAAAAGGTAGGCGACGTTGTGATAAGATTAGATCTCCTTGGTGTGAAAGAACTCGGTGGTTAGCCTAGCATCGTATAAAGGGTAGGCGACGTTGTGTTAGGTGTGGTTCGCCTTGGTGTGAAGGAACTCGGTATTTAGCTTTGTATCGAAAAAAGGTTAAGCGACGTTGTAAAGGCTTCTCCGCCATAAGGAGTTGCTGTAGTGTTTACGAACTCTCGAGTAGGTGACTCGGGGAGTGGAGTAGGGCAAGGAAGGTGTCCTTGTAGCCGAACCACTATAAATACTTGTGTCGTGGTGATGTGCTTCTTACCCTTTAACTTTCATTACACATTTATATATCTATCTATCAACGTCCAACATAAACAACCAAATAGATTGACATAAGTTGATCTAAATATTTAAAAGGAAGTTTTAAATTGGTAAAACTATTTAACCCCCCTTCTAGTTTTCCACAATTAGCATCAGAGCTTCGTTACCAAGTTTCTTTGAGTATGTTGTACTTTAAAAACTTGATACGATCCATGTATGTTTGAAAACTACAAAGAAGGATTATTTTTGTCATATTTTAAAAAATCATTATATTGTTTATTGTTGGACAATGATAGAATGCTCTAACATTTTTTTTTGTTAAGCATTATCCATACTTGGATTTGGAGTTACCAAGAAGATCATAAAGAATCTATCTAAATATTTCTTTTCGCAAAAAGAATGTTTAGCATTCTCACAACATAAATCTGGAGATTCCAAGAAGATCACAAAACATCTAAATACTTCTTTGCTTAAAAAGAATATTTAGCAAAGGTATGATCTTTAATTACTTACTTTTATTTTTATTAAAATCTTAGTTGCATGATTTATTAGTAATCGTTCAAGTAGTTATCCATATTATAGTCATCATCAAAATAGTATTCTTCGACTAATTTGTATAGACTACATTACCAACTTGTAATAATGATATCTTGGTTATTCGATAACCTCAATCATTATTCATCACAAAGGATTTATCGACACTTCATCTATGTCAATCATGTGAAACTTCTTATATTATGATAAAATGGGATTTTATTATAATGTTTGAAAAGCTTCCCAAGAATTATGACTAATTCTAAAAAAGGGAACCTCGTCTAATAGGAATAGTATTAAATCTTCAAAAACCTCAAACCACAAGTTTTAGAGCCTTAACATCAAAACACTAGGCGTTTTAGAACTCCCAAACCAAAATTATCAAGGAATGTTTGAGCTAACTTTTGCTGTCATGCCGGATCCCTCCGTTTATACTAGCCAGATCCCAAATGAGAGGGATCTGCGGGATCCGTGCAACAGAAGACAGTATAAGCTAAAGAATGATCACTGTGGATGTTCCACAATTATACTCACCTCAAAGACTCACGAACAAAAACTCAGGTACTATTCATAGGAGCAATTTGATCATTCCTCTCAAGTTTAACAATCACTTGTGTAAGTACAATCTTGACTACATTGTTAATTTAATTCCTTGATTTCTAAGATTACAATTTCTTCATCTTTAAAGAGTTGGGTTCAAATGGGTTTATCATAATTTGTCACCACATTGTTTTATAAGATAATCTAAATCAAAGAATTAACATTGTTAATACAAATTAAACACAATTCTTGAACTCAACAAAGATGATGAGAGCAAAATTGTGATCAAACCCTCTAGGTTACTATTCACAATTAACACCACATTGTGGTTGTATTATTTAGGAACATCATGCCAAGCAACAAGCAACAAGATTACCAAGACACCGCTCACTACATACCCATGTACCATAAGAAAAATGGATTAAGTCCGGACGATAGGAAAGCCTTTAAGTTGCTTGAAAGGAGACTCTTTCATGAAGGTAGAGTTGTTGATCCAACATTTCTTGCAAATACCGACATAAGGGAAGTATTTGGAACTATTGGGTTTGATTGTTTATTGGATATAAACGAGCAAATTTTCCTGGTCTTTGTGCTTGAGTTCTACAAGACTATGGGTATAATTAGAAATGATGATGGGTCCATCTCAATTGAATTCACCATAAATGGACATGAGTACACTTTTTCACTTGAGGAGTTTGGAAGAATAATAGGGGTTCCATATGATGGTGTTTGCATGTATTCTAATGAGTGGTCGTTGGAGGAGCTACACTCTATGGTTGATCATCACGACATTTATCACGCAACAATCCCGGAAGCAACCACGGTAAGGGACACCGTGTTTATGCCAAGAGCATCCCCATCAAGGGTTACTAGGAAGTCGAAAGTGATCTATAGGGATCCTTTCCAAATGGAGCTCTCGGAGATGTACACGTTGTATAGAAAATGGGAAGATGTGATAAGGGAGAATGTAGTGTGTCTAGTAGGAAATAAGGATCACCCCAACGCATGTCTAAGCTTCATGATCTATTGTCTATTAAAGCTTCCTTGACCACTAGGTCAGTCTGGTTGGTTCTTTGTGCCAAAAATCCAAATTATTATCAAAAGAATGAAAGATTCTCCAAACTTTTTGCTTAGTAAATTAAATTTGAAGCAACTTGGACAAAAAGAAACGAAGTGGCTTAGACAAATCTCCAATAAGTCTATTGGAATTAGCTCTGTATCAATACATAAGCAAAGCATTGAAAAAAACTTTAACTGCTCTACCCCGCACCGAAGAGAAGAACTCGTTGAATTTTATTTTTCCATTAGAAGCACAACATTTCCTATTCATAGATCGGCTAACCCGAGTCTCCAGGAAAAAGCAGAAGAAAGGGATAATTTTTAACAAAGTTTCTATACAATCAAACAAAAGTCTTATCCAAAATCCTAGCACGAATCTATAATAGATTCTATAAAGGATTAAATTATAAATTGCCTACTACATGGTCAAGAGAATGGCAAGTGTAAGAAGCATGGACAAGATGGTGCTCCCGTATGCAATGCTCCTAACCCGTCTTGCTAAATTCATCTTTGCAATTGATCCTTCTCCACAAACCTATGACCATAGCTTTTGCAACAAGGTTATGGTACCATTGACCGAGGGAAGAACCACGAGGTTTATGGTAGATGGCAAGAGGCCTCACCCACCCACGGATTCCTCGGAAGAAAGGGAGAGACCAAGAGAAGGTGAAGGAAGTAACAACCCACTCGGAAATACCGAACTCGACCCCTTGGAGTATATCAACCAACTGCCGGATGTTCCTGGTGCATCACCCGAATGGCAAAAAACCAAGGGAATCTTCAAGTGCTTTGCCAACTTCTTGAAGAAAAAGAAGTAGACTGGAGGATGGGTGAAGATGAGATGGAGAGGAGAAGAGAGGTAAGGTCTTAGGACCCAAGTGTATGATGAACAATTTCAAACAATGGTTTGTAACACTTTAAACTATACTCGTAGTATGTAGGTATCGCCATATCTTGGCACTAAACAACTCTAACTTAGGTATTTGAAAAAATGAGATTTTACGACCCCTTGAATGGTCGTCGTCACTCATTCTAGGAAATTTTAGCTCTTCCTACTTTGCTATACATTATATTAGTTGCGTTCTTGCATTTAGTCCCCATAGAAACAACTAGGAGAAGCATTTACTATAAAGTGCAAAGTTGCACATTTGCTGAAAGCCTTTTGATCTGCAGTTGGCGGATCCCAGCATTTGAACTAGCCGGATCCCTCCCAGAAGGGAACCGCGGGATCCGTGGCTTCTGATAAGCAATACAGATTTGCTTACATCAAAATAGTCTACTAGATCACCTCACACGAGTCTAGATCCAACTAAGTCTTCCTCAAATAGTTGAAAACCTCACTCTCATCCATGGCTTATCTAGGATATATTTTCGAAATATTTTTGATTTATCAACCCGTCAAAACTCACCATAATTCCGCTCCAACACTCACACATTATCTATCACGTCTGATGGCACTTAGTTTGGTCTATCCTTCAATTTTAGAAAATTGATCTCAATCATCTTTGACTCAAAATTAGGCTCAAAAATAGTTTTTCATTTCTTTTTATTTTTAAAGATTTTAGTAAATTCCTCTTAGGACAACATCTAACTTCCAGGACTTGTTGCCACCATTTCTCCATATCAAATTAAATGGTATCCTTATCAAACATATAGTTAGACTACCCAAAGTCAATTTTCTTGCCCAAAACCATCATTAAGCCCATCACTTATTATGGTTGAGGATTTGAGATATCCAACAGCTAAAGACTTCAAAATTAAGTCAAAACCTCGAAATCCATTGATAATAAACCTTACAAAAGCATAATCATTTCACTTAAAACCTGTCTGATAGCCGGATCCCAGGTCTTTAACCAGGCGGATCCCTGCTGAGAGGGATCCGCGAGATCTGTAGCTGCAGAAAGCCTCAATCAGCTTCCATATTCAAATTTAAGTCACTTTTTGGTTCTCTAACCACTTTTAGCATTCATTTATTATCCTCCTAGAGCTGATCAAAACCTTAAGAGCATGCCTAGTCCTCTAAGTGGCCAAGAGTTTAATTTCCTAATTCAAACTATCCTTTATAAACCAAACAACCTTAGGTTTAAGGCACCATCCTCACTTACCTTTCAAAAATCAGCAATTAGAAGCTTACATTAGCATCATCATCACCATGACCAAGGCTCTTAGCACCAACTCCTCAACCTTAGGATCATCCAAAAGAAAGGGTCAAATGATTCATGAAATCTCTTCCACCGAAACATCCCCCATTAGAGATAATGATACTAGAACCCCATCTCATCAAACTCATCCATCAAAGGCTAAGAGAACCGCAAGGATTAGCATCAAACCATTCGGACTAGAAAAAGGATCCTCTAGTTCAAAACCAAACTTGACTTGTTCTAGCAAGCCATCAAAACCCTCATTCATTGAGCATGGACTACACTCCTTGAATGAGCCTCTCCCTCTCCCAAACATATACTCATTGGATCATTCACCACCAAGAACCTCCCATTCACCAACCTTTTCATTGAATAGGGAACCACCAACAACACCAACTAGCCCATCATGGGAGACAAGGAACAACCTTGATCATATGGAAGAAGTTCCATTACCACCCTCATTTTTAGAACCTCTTCCTACCTCTCAAAATGAAGAGCCACAATCACACATAGAGCCTCCTCAAAATATCCATTTCCCTCTGGGCCCAAACCAAGACAATAATTGTCCAAATTGTCTAAACACTCAAGGACTTGTTCAAGAAGCACCAAATGAGATACATTTCATGTTTAATCATCTTCTTGCAAAGTTGGATCAAATCAACAAGTCCACTCATCGCTAGACTCAAGCATATTGTAGCATTTTTAAGTCTAGTAACTAGTTAGTATTAAGTGGTACTTGTATGTTCTAGTTCATTCTCTTAGTTTTAGAGATTCGTTTGTTTATCTCTTGTTTTATTGAATGAATATTTATATGTTATGATTATTTTGTGCGTTGTGTTTGTTATTGCACACATATATCATCTCTTCATTAGCATTGTTTGACACATCTTCATTGCTGAAGAAATTGTCAACAGACAGCCGGATCCCTCCAAAATGCCTAGCCGGATCCCTCCAAGAAGGGAACCGTGGGATCCGTGGTACAGAAGCACAAATTTCTACTAACTTGAGTTTTATATGCAGGAAATTATGCACTATACTCTTGTTTTCTGACCCTTACTTTGTAGATTTTCAAAATACACATGAAGATGTTAACACCATAAAGCTAGAGGGAGCTTTGTGTCAAACGATAATGCAAAAACATTTGAAACTTAATCCAATTTTGGATTATACTTCATGACACCCCATTGCAACTTTTGCAATCTTCAAGGGGGAGCACGTTTTCGTCACTTAGACGAACCATTTGCAAACATATTTGCAAACATAATTAGTTTATTTTACGTCATATCCTTGACGCCCGCTCAAAGGGATGGACTCGTCAAGGGGGAGTTAAGACGAGTACCATTTCCGTCACTTGCTCTCTTTACATTTTTACATATTTTTTAAAAAAAAATTGTGTTAGTTTCTTTTAACACTTTTTGTTTCGACAAAAAGGGGGAGAAGAAAGTAAAAACTACTAATTCAAATTTGCTACGAATTTAAGTTTTTCTTAAAATAATTTTATGTTTTGTGATCAACAAAAAGGGGGAGATTGTTAATACAAATAAGCCGTAAAAACGTTTATTTATATTTTACGATCTTCTAATGTTTTGTCGATAACAAACGTAAAATCATTTTAACAAAACAAATAGAATATGTAAATAGTTTGAGTCAATAGTTTCCTAACACACTTACGTTTTCACATAAAACACTAAAACAAATATAAGTGATTTATGATTTAGATATATATGTACAACAACTAGTGTTTACATATTGGGTTAGCATATACTTAAACTAAGTATACTAAAATGGGTAAAAACAAGTATATACTAAAATGGGTAAAAACAAGTATATATTAAATGGGTAAAAACTAGCAAATGGTATTGACCCATAACCCATGGTTTTATATATACCACTTAACCAAGTTCATTGTATCTAGAAAGAAAACCATGGATCAACCCATGACCCATAACCAAAAATACCCATGGGCAAAGAGGAGCATTCCACGGATCCCTGGCTTTATGCTAGCCGGATCCCTTGTGGGAGGGATCCGCGGGATCCGGGGAACAGTAGAGAATTTCCTCTATAAATAGAGAGCCATTTCTTCCTTTTTACTTACCACTTTACACACATACTTCCCCAAGTATTATAACCCTCTAACCTCATATCCAAGTGATCTATGTAGTTTGTCTTTTGTTTTTGTGTGATCTTCTAGGTTCCTCTTAAAGGCGAGATCACCACTTCTTGAAGATGAGCAAGCTCAAGTCCATGAGTTGCCATGCTTTGTCATCATCAAGACAACTAAGGTTCTCTTGTTGATAGTTCTATCTTTTGGGGTAAAGGCATTAGTGAAAAATGCCGAAAGTGTCAAGATGAAAGCATTAGTGAAAGGTGCTTATCGTCCGTGTCAAATCATTAGTGAAGAATGCTAAAGGTGTTAAGACGAAGGCATTAGTGAAGGGTGCCAAGCGTTGTGTCAAAGGCATTAGTGAAGGATGCCTATGAATCAAATCAAGTGGCATTTAGGAAGAATGTCTAGGTCGTATAATCGATGAGGTGCATCGTTATACATATAAGTATTTGTTTATTTCCAAGGATGGTGATATCCTTGATGGTTTTGTAACAAGGAGTGGATCTCCTTGATATTAGGTGTTGTGTTGTGAAGGGTAGTAGTTCCTCCATAGTAATGGAACTAGGTGCTTAGCCTAGCACCTAATAAAGGGTAGGCGACGTTGTGATAGGATTAGTTCTCCTTGGTGTGAAAGAACTCGCTGGTTAGCCTAGCACCGTATAAAGGGTAGGCGACGTTGTGTTAGGTGTGGTTCGCCTTGGTGTGAAGGAACTCGGTATTTAGCTTTGTACCGGAAAAAGGTTAAGCGACGTTGTGAAGGCTTCTCCGCCATAAGGAGTTGGTGTAGTGTTTACGAACTCTCGAGTAGGTGACTCGAGGAGTGGAGTAGGGCAAGGAAGGTGCCCTTGTAGTCGAACCACTATAAATACTTGTGTCGTGGTGATGTGCTTCTTACCCTTTATCTTTCATTACACATTTATATATCTATCTATCAACGTCCAGCATAAACAACCAAATAGATTGACATAAGTTGATCTAAATATTTAAAAGGAAGTTTTAAATTGGTAAAACTATTCAACCCTCCCTTCTAGTTTTCCACAGTGACCTAGCCTTCTATGCCATAATTTTGACTCATCTACTGATGCCTTAGCAAACAAACAGGTTAAGGTTCTATAAGGAATTACATCTTTCATGTTAAAGCAATATATGTTTTCTTTCCTAGGAACCCTAAGTTGTACATACATATCATCAGGCTTTTTAAAATCAGGAGATAACACCACACATTCAGATTCCCCAAAAAGTACCCAATTTTTCTTATCACACATTTGGGAAACACTTAATAGATAATCCCTTTACCAGATAAACCTTCTCAAAGTCCAACTTTCTAGTTCTGATTGTGCCTCTGCCAACAATCTTGCCTCCCTTTGGATCATTTCCAAATGCCACATAGCCTCCATCATAGGCTTCAAAATCCTCAAGGTTGCTCCCATCCCATGTCATGTGCCTAGAGCAACCACTGTCAAAAATTCCTTTATCTTTTAGCTCATCCTGTAAATTGCCCTGCACATGAAATTAAAAAAAGTTAGTTCCTTTTGGGGACCCAAGTTAATACTGACTCGGGTCTGCCTTGTGCATCAACATAGTCAAATTTCTTTAAGTTCATTGATGCACTGTTGACATGTTCTAAGACATTTGTCTTTGGTTTCCATCGCCAACAAGTTGAGGCCTTTACAGCATAGAAATGGCTTCCAACCACGGTATCTGTTATCACCTTTGGTACAGTTAAAACTTCTTTTGTATCAGCAGTGGTGATATTCTGCTTAGCAGTGGAAACATTTTGCTTAGCAGTGGTTGGAACCCGTTTAGGTGCAGCAGTGATTATAGATTTTGTTTTACCATTCCTCATTAACACTGCTTTAGGAATCATGTTTCTGTTTGGGTGAGGGATGGTTTGCTTTGAAAAGTTTTTATGATTTACCCTCCTCTATTAATTCCAAACTCGTGGTTGGTTTTTATAACAGTTTCTCTATAGATGCTCAAAACTACCACATTTAAAACAAGCCTTTTTAACACATTTAAACTCATCTCCTAATCTGTTTGAGATTAAGCCATTAAAGTTTCTTTGATTACCCCTAGGTTTGTATCTTCTCATTTGTTCTCTAGTAATCTCATTGTACTCAACAACTCTCTTACAGATCTTTGCTCCAAATCTAGGTAAACCAAAGTTAGCTTGTTTTGAATCAACAGTTTTAATATTTTCTAACTTATCAGACTGTGTTGACTTAGACCTCTTGTAGAACACAGACAGACCTTGACAGATCTTGAGCACTCGTGGATCGTTAGTGTTGCCTATGTAATCATAAGCAAACTAATAGAAAATCTCTACAACTCGTATTCTATAGCGGAATGTAAATACAAGTTGTTATAACTAAGAACACTTAGATCCTCTATGGATCTTTTATTAACTGAAACACTATGTTTCGGATGAGTTATCTATTACATACTATGAGGTTTCTTTTATAGACAAGGAACCCTAAACTATTACTACTCAATCGACTAAGCATGCAAGCATGCATTTAATGGCTAAACACATTAAACAATATAGAGCAGTACAATAATACCCATGCTAACCTCGGGCAGTTCAAGAATGATGATGGGTTAGCATATAATAAATTAAGCGTGTGCAGATCCTAGTCAGCTTCCACTCTTCAGCAGAAACACGGCACGGCTTTATACTTCAGCAGAATCTCTTCTTCAGCAGATTCTGCTTCTACTTCAGCAGAATCCTTCGGCAGTATTGACAGCAGAAATCCTACTTCGCATAATTCCCAACAATCCTCCCCTAAACTGGAATTTGACTTGGTTAAGTTCCAGTTTCCTGACCTTGAAAGATCTTTAGAGACTGCAGTACTAGAGGATTGTTCTCAAACATCAGTAGCAAAGAACCAATAATAATCTCATCTCTATGATGAGCAAACTTTGAAACGGCAGGTCTTTGCAGCAACACATGACAGAGTGTACATCAATACTTATTAGTTGCATACTATTCTCATCACATCCAGGTGTGTTAATTCCTGTGAGAGGTGAATCATTGAAATTAATGGATTTGATGTCTCTTTACCAATAGCCATCTCTACTGGAGTAGCCAAATGTTTAAGTTCGAAAACTATGGTACATTGATAACCATCTGATTTATAAGCAAATCAGCAACTATATAAACGGATTTGATGTGTCTTTACCTATAGCCGTTTGCTCAGGACTAGTCAATTCTTTGAATTGGTGAATTGATAACCAAATATGGATTCAGTTGCCTTTACCACAAGCCATATACTTGTGGGCTAGCCAATTCTTGGATTCCAACAGGGAATAGACCATGGTGAATTGATGACCATAAAACTCTCAGCAATTAAGCATGGGTGGTTGCAGACCCTATGATTTTGAGCAAACCATTACAGCTATCAACAGATTTGATGTGTCTTTACCAAAGCTGTACCCTTTGGACTAGCCAACTCTTTGATATACACAAGGTATATCTGGTGAGTTAAAAACCATCAACAAAAGACAACAAACCTGCAAGAGAAAGTTAGTATTTTTTTTTATTATTATTTTTTTTAACTAAGAAAGATAAACTAACAAAAACAACCAAACAAAACAAAACAAAATCCTCCCCTGAGGCATATGCCTCCCCTGAGGCCTATCCCTCCCCTTAAACTTTGCAGTTAAGGGTTTAGCATTCCAATATTGACCACAAGGTGTTGAAACCTTGGTCCATCAAAAGCTTTTATTAACAGATCTGCCACATTATCATCTGTATGAATTTTAGCCACATTTATCAAATGTTTTTCATATGCATCTCTTATAAAGTGGTGCCTGATTTCAATATGTTTGGTTCTACTGTGAAAAACTGGATTTTTGACAATGCATATGGTACTTTGATTATCAATGAAAAGAGTTGTGTTCATGAAATTATACCCATAGTCCAGCAGTTGATTTTGAATCCAAAGGACCTGTCCACAGCAATTTGCAGCAGCAACATACTCTGCTTCAGTAGTTGAGGTAGCCACAATGGTTTGTTTCTTGCACTGCCAAGAAATCAATCTTGTTCCAAGGAATTGACAGCCTCCAGTAGTGGATCTCCTATCCAGATTTGCACCAGCATAATCACTGTCACTATATGCTTCCAACTTAAAAGGAGAATATTTTGGGTACCAAAGGCCTAAATGAGGTTGGCCTTTGAGGTACTTAAAGATATTCTTGACTGCATTGAGATGGGAAGTAAGTAGAGTGACTTGATGTCGAGAGCAAACACTCACAGCAAATGTAATATCAGTCCTTGAAGCTGTTAGATACATTAATGAACCAATCATAGATCTGTATAAATGAACATTCACAGGAAGATCTGGTTCATTGTTGGCTTTAATTTTTGGAGCTTCATAAGGTGTTGTGGCAGTTCTGACACCTTCCATACCAAATTTCTTCAACATGTCCCTCACATATTTATCTTGACTGATAAATATCCCATCTTGTTTCTGCTGAACTTGGAGACCCAAAAAGAAAGTAAGCTCCCCCATAGCACTCATCTGAAATTCTCCCTTCATCAGATCCTCAAATTCCCTTCACCAGGCTTCTTTAGTAGATCCAAAAATGATATCATCCACATACACTTGCACAAGAATGATGTCTGTCGAGTTCTTCTTCAGAAAAAGAGTCTTATCAATGGCACCTCTTCTGTAGCCATGCTTCAGCAGAAATGATGAAAGCCTAGCATACCATGCTCTTGGTGCCTGATGAAGTCCATAGAGAGCTTTAACCACCTTGTAAACATGATTAGGATGATCTGGGTCTTCAAATCCTTTGGGTTGAGTGACATAAACCTCTTCTTCTATCTCACCATACAGAAAAGCACCTTTAACATCCATCTGATACAGCATGAAGCCCATGTAGGATGCATAGGCCAAGAAAATTCGAATAGCCTCTACTCTAGCAACAGGTGCAAACACTTCATCATAATCAATCCCTTCCTCTTGCCTGTAACCTTGAGCTACTAATCTTGCTTTGTTTTTAATAACCACACCTCTTGCATCTCTTTTGTTCTTCAGAATCCATTTAGTTCCAATAGCATATTTGCCATCTGGTAATGGTACCAGGATCCACACTTGTTGGTTTTGAAACTGTTGCATTTCGTCTTGCATTGCCTCAATCCAACTTGAGTCTTCAATAGCTTGAGTGACACTGGTTGGTTCTACTTGAGAAAGAAAACACGCAAACAGACAATGCTTAAAGTCTGTATGATTGTCTCTTTGCTGATTTGATACATAAGAGAGAAACGCAACCTGTCCAAATTTAGGACTGGAGATAGCCCTTCGAGTTCTAACAGGTGCTAGAACGTCACCAATAATATTGGATTGAGGGTAAGTTATGTTGATTCTTTTAGTAGCAGTGGGGTTGACTTCAATGGTAGGTTCAAGATTAGACACAGTTGGTACAAAAGTTGTGTCATAGGAAGGTGAGGTGAAAATGCCAGATTTAGGTTGATGATTTCCAAGATCAGAAGGTCTTGGAAAGCGAGTATACGGTTCACCAAAGTCTGTGGACACTCTAGTAGGAATAGGAGTAGTAACAGTCGAGCTTTCAGTAGATTTAATGACGATGGGAGAGACTGCATCAGTGTCAGCAGAAACATGGTTTCCACTGACAGCCTCATTTGCAAGCTCCCCATTCACCTTCTCAGCTTCAAGCTTAGCTGCAAACTCTTGTGTCTGAAGCCGAGCAAGGTCCTCAGCATAGTGTGATTCATCTTCACTCTCAGCAGAAGTATCTCTAGAAGAGTTACCTGCAACATTGTTAGGGGAGAAAGAAGGCACAAGTATAGGTTGCTCATCATCTTCAAATTCACTTCCAGAGTCAGCATCCAAGGTACCTGCATTGTTAGTGGGAGATTCTTGAGAGCCTGCACTTTGGTTAGCCATATGTCTAGTGTAACCCAGATAATCAGTTAGGTAGTCAAGGTCAAAAGACCACACATGGACCTGTCCTTGAACGTTGGGCTTATCTTCCAGGTATCTCAGGTTCAAAGTCTCCTCTATCTTCTTGGCAGATAAGTTGTACACTCTGTAGGCCTTGCTATTAGCTGAATAACCCACAATATAACCATCATCAGCTTTCTCATCAAACTTCCCCAACGGATCACTGGTGTTTAGAATGGTCACTTGACAACCAAAAGGTTTGAGGTAATGAATGACTGGAACCTTCCCAAAGAGAAGTTCATATGGAGTTTTGAGGTGAGGTCTGGTAATGGAGACTCTATTAAGCACATAGCAAGCTGTGCCAACAGCTTCAGTCCAGAACATAGTGGGCAATTTAGAGTCTGCAAGCATTGATCTTGCAGCCTCTATCAAGGTCCTATTCTTTCTTTCAGCTACCCCATTTTGTTGCGGGGTTCTTGGATTGCTATAGTCCCTCTTAATCCCTTTAGACCTACAGAGTTCTATAATAATAGCATTCTTGAACTCTGTCCCATTATCACACCGAATTCCCTTAACCTTCTTGTTCAACTGATTTTCAACGAGGGTGATGAAGTCTTGCAGCACTGCAGTTGTTTCATCTTTAGTCCTTAGAAAGAACACCCAACAAAATCTGCTATAGCCATCAGTGATAACCGAACAAAAGTACTTGTGATCAATGCTTCTGACTTGAGTTAGACCAAATAGATCCATATGTACAGCTAAAGAGGCTCAGAGATAATGCTCACTGCAGTGACAGCTTTGTAGGAGGCTCTGTGTTGCTTCCCTTTGTTGCATGCAACACAATTATGATCATTGGAGAAAACTTTGGAGGGTAGGCCTTCAACAAGACCCCTTTTAGAGAGTGTGTTTATGGTCTTGAAATTCACATGAGCCATTCTCCTATGCCATTTGTTAGACTCATCCAATGATGCTATAGCCAGCAAACAAGTGAGGTCACCTTCAGGAAGAACTTCATTGAGGTTGAATGTGTATAGATTGTCAGTTCGAGGAACTCTCAGTAGAATAGAAGTATCTTCTGGAAGCTTGAACTCTTTAGAAAGCACAAGACATTCATCTTCAGAGAAGAGTACCTTGTTCTTGGTGTCACAAATTTGTGAGACTAAGAACAAGTTGAAGTTCTGAAGTTCCCTAACATAGTACACATTCTCAAAGTTCAGTAGGGGTGTCTTGATGGTGCCTTTCCCAGTAATTCTACCATCACTTCCACCAAACGTCACATTGCCTCCTTCTTCAATAGGAACAAAATTGTGCATCATATCTCTATTCCCAGACATACTTCTTGAACAACCACTATCAACAATACCAATATCTTTATGCTTAAGAGGATGATCCTACAGTAACAAACATATATACAAAAGAATGTTAGTATACAGAGGAGGCTCAAGTCATTGCTGACTTGAACCTGCCTTGTGGATCATAAGATTTATGTCTAGCAGATGAGAAAGATCCACCATTGTTCTTGGGTTTCCATTGAAATTTAGGTCCTTTATCATTCCAAGAACAACCTGCTGAGGACTTGACAGCAGTACCCCAATATCCTTTCCCATTATTTATAGAGTCAACATATGCAGGCCAATAACCATGTTTAAAATATGGGCTAGTAGGTTGCACAGAAGGTCTATCAGCTGAACTCCTCCAGGAAGAGTCAGTATAAGTAGCTTGTGGGACATAAGGTGGAATATTCTTAACATTGGTCCACACAGGTCTAGGTTTCTGCTGAGTAGCACATACACCCAATCTTTGCTCATAGAAATCACAATCCTTAATTAAATGAAGTTTACTTCCACATACAAAACATGTCTTCCTTTTGGAAGATTTTTTCAACAAAGCAGATGTTCTATTACATGTAGAAGTACTCAAACCAGAAACATTAAAGGAATTGTTTTTAACAGACATATTATTCAAAGATTTAAAGGACAAGTCTTCAGGGGAAACAGGCTTGGAAGTTGATTCCTCAGTAGCTACCCTAGAAGGCTTGTAGATAGACTTGGGTGCAGGCTTGGGTGTAGGCTCAGGTGAGGGCTTGGGAAGGTCTGACTTATCACTTGAATCACAGCTGTAAGTAGATCCTTGATCCAATGAATTGTCACTGTCAGAGAAAGAGACAAAGTCATAAGATGAAGCATCGGTGTCTGGCAAGTCTTTTGACTTTTTGCCATACAGATGGTGTGATCCATCAAAGTCAACAGTAATGGACAGGTCAGTGGGCATGAATTCACCTCTAATAGGTCCAGGGACAGCATGCAAATCACCTTCTTTAACATAATTTTCTAAGCCTGCAGGTGTAGATTTACGTCCACTTTGCCTAGCTTCAAATCCTACATACTTTTGAAAACCTAAACCTATTTCATTGTTTACTGACTGACTAACATAGAGTTCTCTAGCTAGATTGTCACCTGATATTAACCATTGTTTATGTGTAGCAATTTCCTCAGTTAGTTTCTCTTTAAGCTCTAGGTTCTCAGCACTAGCATCATCTTTTTCCTTTTCAGTGCGCTTAAAGTTAATGTTTGCAATATCTAGATCAAATTGAAGCACCTTAATCTTTTCTTCATAAGCTATCTGATTCTTTTGAAACCACACCTTTTGTCTTTCTAATGTTTTTAATGAAAGTTTATAAGCTTCATTATCAACATAGCATTCATTGTATCTAGGTTTCATCGTATCATAAGCTTCTTTAAGTTCATTGTATCTTTCACTACAACCAAATATACAGTTGTGTACTTGAGAAAGTCCCATCATGGCAAACTGATCATGCCTATCTTCTGAAGTACATCTGGCCAGCAATCCAAGCTTCTCTGTATCAGCAGCTTCCTCATTCACATGTTCATGTGCAGCCCAGTTGACCTGTTCATCCAGGGTGACAAGAGCTGCTGAAGTACTGGCTTCCTTCTGTTTCTGCTGATAGGAATTGTAGTTAGTTCCCTCTCCACTCTTCCTGTCTTTGCATTCCCTTGAGAAATGACCCATCTGGTGACAAGAGAAACACTTGACCTTTCTCCTGTCAAAAAGAGTTGGTTCCTTTCCCTTGAAGCCAAACTTTCTTCCTGACTTCTCTTCAAACCTTTTGATATCTACTGAAAGCATGGCCACCTGCCATTTCAGCTTCATCTCCTCCATCTCAAGTGGGTCCACCTGGTCAAAATCTTCATATACAAGATGCTGCTGAGTATCATAACCAGCAACAAATGAATGAAGGACATCCTCTAATATACTACCAGTTTTAGCTTGAGGATGTGATGGAGTGGGACGATAAGATGATGATGGTAAGTAAGTTGGACTTGGAGCATGCATCATCATATTGGAGTGAGATGTCCCAACAAAAGTTGTATGACCAGAAGAGGATGCACGGTAGGGAGATCTAACATCAGGTTCAAGAGATTTGAGTTTGTTGTACAGCTCATCAAAAGTGAGCATGTCCAGCCCACCTTTAGCCTTAAGAGCTATACTGACATGTAACCATGATGGAGGCAAAGATCGTAGGAACTTTGAGTTACAATCATCATTGTCTGGTTTTGCATTCAGCTGGTTTAGCTGACTCAAAATCTTGTGAAACCTGTCGTATCCCTTGTGGATACCTTCTTCTTCAGAGATATTGAACTCTTGGAAGTGTTGTCTCAGCATGGACTTCCTCATTCTCTTGGACTCTTCATTTCCACCGAACCTTGCTTTAAGAGCCATCCATATGTCCTTTGCATCAACCATGTGGTGAAAATCACCCAAGTGATCTTCAGGAATAGCTTGAAGAAGGATGGTTCTTACTTTGTGCTCTCTTTGCACAGCTAGAATCTCTTCAGCAGTTTTGGGAGGAGCAATGGTAAACTTACCATCAAGATCTGGGATAGTCTTCTTCAGACTGTTTCCATTCTTCACAATCTCCCACAGATTCCAATCAATATTGGAGATCCAGTTCTGCATCTTCATGGTCCACAGATCATACTCTTCCTTTTTCAGATAAGTAAATTTACCATTACTGTTGGAGAGACTAAGTTGCTGCATAGAGGTGGTGGTTTTGATGTTGTTGTTGGTGACTTCTGATTCATCATCAGTTCCAGGCATGGTGAATGTGTTTTTGGTTGTATGGGGGTGAGGTAAATATGGTTCTCAGTATCGTAGAGACTCTCCCGAGGCTCTGAAACCACTTGTAGAACACAGACAGACCTTGACAGATCTTGAGCACTCGTGGATCGTTAGTGTTGCCTATGTAATCATAAGCAAACTAATAGAAAATCTCTACAACTCGTATTCTATAGCGGAATGTAAATACAAGTTGTTATAACTAAGAATACTTAGATCCTCTATGGATCTTTTATTAACTGAAACACTATGTTTCGGATGAGTTATCTATTACATACTATGAGGTTCCTTTTATAGACAAGGAACCCTAAACTATTACTACTCAATCGACTAAGCATGCAAGCATGCATTTAAGGGCTAAACACATTAAACAATATAGATCAGTACAATAATACCCATGCTAACCTCGGGCAGTTCAAGAATGATGATGGGTTAGCATATAATAAATAAAGCGTGTGCAGATCCTAGTCAGCTTCCACTCTTCAGCAGAAACACGGCACGGCTTTATACTTCAGCAGAATCTCTTCTTCAGCAGATTCTGCTTCTACTTCAGCAGAATCCTTTGGCAGTATTGACAGGAGAAATCCTACTTCGCATAATTCCCAACACCTCTCTTCCTCAGAATCTGACTCCCAATCTTCAATGATTGGACCATCAGATGACCTATCAGACATTACCTTAGGTGACTCAGATTTACCATTCTCACATACATGTTTGTTAAAGCTGAACTCATCACTAAATGATAACTCAGTACCAGGTGGTGCATGTTTCATTAGCATGGGTGGTGGCACATCATTGTACCCTATCCCAGAACCCTTTTTCATTAAGTTTCTTACAATTGACTTATTAACAACCTCAGAAGCATAAGTTAATTTATCAACCTTAACTATATGTTTCTCTTTATCTTCTAGGGCTTCTTGTTTTATGCTTTCGGCTTCTTCAAGTTTCTATTTAAGAACCTTGATTTCCCTATCTTTAATGTCAATTTCACGACCTAGTATGTTTATCTTATCCACATACTCAAACTCATACTTGGTGCAGTACCTAAGTTTTTCTTCTACATTCTGAAGACCAACTTTGTAACCTAGGTTATCAAATGCCAGTCTATCTACTTCTTTTCTAAGACTCTCATTGATTGCTTTAAGGGATTCTAATTTATCTTGACAAGATTTAAAAGAACAAGTATAACTTTTTGAATCATTTGATACCTCAGAATCTGAACCAGAAGATGATGAAGCATAGGCCATGAGTGCAAAGTTATGCACTTTGGAAGCTTTACTAGCCAGAAAAGTAGCATTTGGTCCTTCCTCAATCTGGTCACTCCAGTCATAATCTCCAAGTCCATCTTGAGCCACCAAAGCTGAAGAAGGCTTTGGTTCTTCAGGTGCCTTCTTGAAGTTTTCTCCCATCCTCTTTTGAGCCCTGCACTCCCTTGCAAAATGTCACTTCTTTTTGTAGTTGAAGCACTCCATTTTGCTTTTGTCAAACCCAGATTTTCTTTGTCCATTATACTTGATCTCCCTTCCAGTCATTCTCCAAAATCTCCTAGCCTGCAAAGTGAGCATAGCCATCTGCCACCGAAGATTGATTTCATCAAGATCATCAGGATCAATTTGATCCAGATCCTGATTTAGCACAGTAACACTGGTTGTTAGATCAGATAAAAAATCATAGATAGCACCATCACTATTGTTATCATAAGCAGTGGAAACATTAGTATTAGCAGTGGAAACATCATATGTAGCAGTGGTTGTTTCCTGAGTGCTCCTATTGTTGGTAGACACAAAAGCAATGTTTTGTGTAGATGAGGATGAGCCAGCAATGTTCTTTTCAGACTCATAGACCTTCAAGTTGTTGTAGAGATTGTCCAAAGTCATCCTTGTTTCTCCAAACAACTGTGTGCATAGCCCATTCAGGTGACAAGCTTCTAATGAACTTGAGATTGATGTCTTCTTGAGCAACCTTATAGTCCACCAACTTCAATTGACTGATGAGCTTTTGCAGTCTATTATAAGTACCATCAAGACTTTCTCCACTGAGAGTAGTGAATTTTTCAAGCTGATGCTTGAGCATATTCTTCCTTGATTTTCTGGTAGCATCATTACCAGCAAATATTTGTTTAATGGCATCCATATGTTCCTTAGCAGTCTCATACTCTTGAAAGTCCAAAGCATACTCATTAGGTATTCCCATACTGAGAATACTATGAGCCTTAATCTCCAACTTCCTTTGAGACTTGTCAGGTTCACTAACAATCCCAACAGGTTTTCCATTAGGACCCTTAGTGGGTAAAGTATCACCCTTCTCAATCACCTCCCAGATGTTGTAGTCAATCATGCGAATGTATTGCCTCATTCGCATCTTCTAAACCTGATACTCTCCCTGCTTCAGCATGGACACCTTGGAGGCAGTGACCATGTAAGTTTCGTCAGACATCTTGAACTTATAGAATTAATACGAATTTGAGTAACATAACTTCTTCTTGATCACAGCTTCTAAATCACAAGCTCTGATACCACTTGTTGATCCCAGTTGAGCAAACGATCTTATATAGAAGCTGACTTAAACTAAAACAAACTGTTAAACACTACGCGGAATTTAATGTTTAACCTTAAGAAGAATAACTTGATTATCACTAAACACCTCAATATATTTATTATACGAATACTCTGAATAGTATTAGGGTTTAACAACCTTGAAGTGTATCGACTTTAGATATAACTAATACGTATATCTAACTCTAACCTAGGACCTCCTTTTATAGGCTAAGGAGTCCTATACAATCTACATTACGTATTCTACAAGATAAGTACACTTTCCATACAATACGTCCTACTCAAGATATTATAGAATATTACAATTAAACCGACCTAAACAATACTAGCAGTGGTTCATTACATTAGCCGTGGTTCCAATCTTCTACTAGCCGTGGTTTATCTTGAGCAATGGTTCCATCCTTCTAGCCGTGGTTTCAAACATGCTGGCAGTGGTTTCATACTTAGTATAATTCCTGTTAATCAGAACCAAAAACCCAACACGCTTTATTAAGACTAATGTTTTACTCATAAATGTCGTAAAAAATTAAAAATTTGGTGCTAAAATTACCCTAACAAGTATTTCTTTCAGTATATTACACTATTACTAAGGATAAGACAAATATCAAGCGAGCAAATAGTTTCTAAGGTATCCTTTTTTTTCCTCCTTACACTTAAACTAAACATTGTCCTCAATGTCCCCGAAAGTATCAAAGTTATGATAATGGGAAGTAAATAAAAGATAAAGAAACTAGTACTCCCCTGATTAGCTCGGTATGATCGGTGAACAAAGATACAAGGTTAAACCTTCATCCAAGAATCACCAAAAGACCATCCTTATCCAATTCAATCATGTATGAAAGACAAACAACGAACCAAAACATCAAACCGAACAAATAAAAATCACAACTAGATGTAATTTCAGACTTAGAAATAAAAAAAACAATTAAACGATAGGATACTTGTAGAATGAAATACAATTATCATACAGGCACATTGGATATTTAAGAAATTCTGGAAATTTTTCAAAAGTTAATTTTTGAAATTTAACAAATATTTGGAAAAATTATGCTACAGTAGCTGACGCCGTCAGGTGTAAACCGTGATGCTATCAGATTAATCTGACAGTTTATTTTGTTTTCCTGGAAAATTTTACTGGAAAAAACATGCTTTCTAAAGTCTATTTTCCTGCAGAAACTCATAAAACATATCCATAAGTATAGACACACAAACAAGATAGAATATATGCTAATCATGAATTATAAATTTTTTATGTTCGAATTTCATTCTTTTAAATAGATATGAACTCTCCTACACTTATCTTTTTGTAAAATATCTTTATGTGCAATTAAGATGAAGTTAAAAACAAAATAAAGTATTTTCACAAAATATTTTCGAAACATGAAAATTAAACAATTATGATTAAGCATATATAACATTTATAAATAAATAAAAACATCAAACAATTAAAAACATGGGTTTCCTCCCAAGAAACGCTTGTTTTTGTTCGAGTCACGAGCCTGTAACTACCCTTATTTAACAGATATAAGGGGGGTTTTCCCTACACTTAATATTAAGTGCCGGTGATAGTAGCGATACACACCTTTAGGGTGGAAATATGCAACGTGAGGTGAAGGGGGTGCGTGAATGGCTTCCTTCATCCTAAAATTACCTGGACTATATGGGTTGATGGGTGGGTCGGCTCCTCTTTTGTCTCCTAGATGTATATCTAAGGATGGAAAATTGTGTAACGGTTTTGGTTGAGGCTCCAGTTCATCAACACTAGGAACTTCCCTAGAACTAAGAGAAATTTTATCACTACAAGTATACAAACCTATTTCCTCTAGTTTTGCTTGGTCCAAAGATTCTACCTCCATCGGGGTTCCTATAGTCTCGTCTACTTCTTTCGGGTAAGTCACGAGCGGTGTGTATGCCTCAAATGATGGTAGGATTTGTGGGGTATTTATTGGGCCTTGATTTCTAACCTCATTCTCTATAGTATCTAAATCACTTATATGTTCATCATGTGTTTTGGTAGGATCTAACCCAAATGAACTCATAAGTATCTCAAATCCTTTTCTAGCCATTTCAAATTCTAAGTCTGATTCATAAGAATCTTCCTCAATAACTTGATTACTATGTTCCATTTTTCTAAAGTATTCCTCATGCGTGTCACATGTTTTGGTGAAACCTATCCCAGGCATGCAACTAGGTAGCTCAACTCTAACCATCTCACAATCTTGGTCTGATTCAAAGTCCATGTTCTTAAAAACTAGTTCTTTTTGTTCATGGTGCCTATAGTCGGATAAATCCTCATTTTTTCCTCAAGTTGTGATGTATACAAACCTATCAAATCATTCAACTTATGGTTCACGGTTAAAAAGCTTTCCTCAGAACTTTTCCAAATGGTCCCACTAAAAGGAGTTAATCCTAACAATGATTGTTTAATAAAAGCCACACATGCACATAATTGATAAAACCCATCTAACTTTACCCCTATCTCCTTTTGGATATATCTAAGATCACTCAAATATTCATTGGAACAACAAGAAGCGAATTTATCAGTGAAATACAATTGTTCCTTTATTTTTAATGAGTTAAATGGAATTTCATCCACCATGGTGACAAATGAAAATGGTTTTACAAACAAATGGCACAAAGAAAACGATACACTAAAAGAAAGCTAACAAAATAAAAAGAAAAATCTCACTTGATAGGAATATAGTGAGTAGACCTAAACGAGATAGAAATCGAAACCTAAACTATTCTCCGGCAGCGGCGCCAAAAACTTGATATGGTGGATGTAACCCTCCGAAGAAGTTTTACAATCTTCCTAGGTAGTGTACCTAACCATTGTAGTGTAGTATAGGTAAGACACGTAGGATTGATCGTTCTGTAAGGGAATAGTGTTGGGAAGGCCGAAGTGTATGACGAATAGGTCTAAAAGTGAGGGATGATTTTGTTTGTATTTTTATATTTTTATTGAAAGCAAGTAAATTCATGGTTTAGGAGTGGGGGTTTGCTTTATACTGCTAATTAAAATATTTTAACTAAACTAATATGCAGAAAATTAAATTAGGGTTCTACAAGGGAAGTGAAACGTATCTACTTATTATGTATTACTCCTTTCTAGCTATCCAATTCTACCTACTGAATTGCCACATCCTTGTTTAATTAGTGCGTTGTATTCCATTAGTCGTAGGGAGGTGCCTAATGCCCCTAACTCTATGAATGTATTGATCTCCTCTAGAAAACCGGGATCGCCAAGTAAAAGTCTACTAGTGCACTCTAGGACATAAATACGTTTTTAGGACGTTCAAGCTCGCATACAAAATAAAGAAGCCAGTTTTCCTATTCTAACGTGAACAACCAATCAAACAAGAGACAATAGGATGCAAGATTTATAAACTAAATCAATTAGACTCATTGAATTTGTCACACCTTAATGATGAAGATAGACACAAGAATTAATAAGAAAACAATAAGATCTAATTAACTATATACAAGTTCCATACAATCATAAGCAAACACTAGGTGAATTAGTCAAGCATAATCAATGAATAATAAGCAACAATAATGATTATTGAAGACATGAATTAAGGTAGAATCAACAAACCATTACAAGATGTTTATGGAGTGATTAAAACCCTATAAGTTGATGGATAAACACCTACCTAAACCCTAGAATCAGACTTATGGTTTAGGGCTTACAAAAAGTGAAGCTATGAGGTTATATTTATAGTTGATTTTACTATCGCAGCAATGTGACGACTTCAGCTCTACGGATTGACAGCGTCGCGATGTCTTTTTCACCAAATCGTGGATTTTTTCGTCCCGATCATTTCCTTTTTTGAATCGCCTAAATCCGAGTTCATATGCAAAATATATGACCAAAACAGTATCAGCTTCTTCGCGCACATGTTGTGATAGTCTTGATCGGCTTGTGACGGCGTCGCTCAGGGTCTTCTGACGCCGTCCCTTTGTAAAAGCTCTGTGTCGTTACGTTGTAATTTTGGCTTGGACTTTGATCTTCATTAACAAGTGACGCCGTCACTTGTTGTAGTCTTCAGTATGCTCTGAGCCGTCGCTTGTTAAATCTGGGTTGTTTTGATATCTTCAGTAACAAGTAACGGCGTCACTAAGGAATTGTGACGTTGTCTGGAACCCATTTCCAGACTTTTTCTCGACTTGATCGTTTTCTTCGTTTTCTCGTCCCTTTTCATACAAATATGCTTGATTTCTGGCTTTTACTTAAAAAGTACCTAAAAAGTGAAAAGGAACTATTTTGACCAATATTTGATCAATAATACACGAGTTTAGGGCTTAAATGACCCCTTAAAAACGTATGTTTTAAATCCTTATCTTTAAGTATTCTTAAAATTCCAATAGATCAAAACTAGTTGAATTTATGCCTTATCAACAAGTATGATTGTCATGTTATGAGATATAATTCATCAACTAGAATTATCATGCATTGATCTATTTAGTATTTGGATAAGGGATGTATTAAACAATTCTTATTTTTAATGAATTAAAGTACTTGGTACATTTGTTTTCATTTGTAATAAGTTGTATCCTATATTTGCATGTTTAACTCCATGAATAACTTGTGTTATTCTAAATGTCCATTGTCGATCAATCATATGGGAATATGATTGAATTAAGATAAATCTGAGTGACTAGTTAAAATATACTTTGTATATTGAAGGAATGTCCTACCATACTCACATGATATTCAAAGGATTGCATATCGGACTTATCCCAACTAACATGATTGTACTTTATGGATCTTTGTCATCAAGTAAATCATTAACTTTATTTATCCTTAGACTTGAGACACAAGCCGGAATGGCGTGGGTGGATCCCATTTTTGTGAAATAGTCTACTGCTATTCGTAACTGGTAGTCATAAGGGTTGTTTTTAGAAGTGTTGTAAAATTCACGGATTACTCTTGTAGTCAAGATATAATTTGTTCCTTCGAATTTGTTTTGAAGTATAATACTACTGGGGCCCCCTCGTAGGGTTGTTCAGATGTTTGTATGGCCATACCCAAAAGCGATATGGATTACGTCCTGATGATTTTGGTAATCTTGATCAATCGGATATAGCGAGAAACAGAACAGTTAAATTATGGAATGACTTAAATCCATATCAGTACATAGTATTTGAAACAAAAGAATATTATAATGATTAATCATTAACTATGCTTCATAAAACCACACTCTAGTTGTTCTAGGGGCATCGGCGTGTTACTAGACGCTAACTAATGTCATTACATTTATTAAAACATGTCCAAGTGGGAGTTGTTGGATTGTGAACATATTTTGTAAACGTATGTCCAGTTCGAACTCGAGCCTATAGGATTGCATGCGTTGCGTATGAGATTCAACTACAATAATTAATATAAAATAGTTATATTTTAATTATTATTTAACTAATAAGCTTTAATGACCGTTATGTTACTAGTTATTTAACGGAAGTTATTAACGACCGTTAGACGCAAGATTAAGGACTAGAATGTAATATACAAGGAGAAGGATCTAGAATCCCTCTCCTTTGCATATATTTGGTCGACTACGGATCAAAGAAAAGGAAACAAAAGCTATCTTGGCCACCAAGTTATCACACTATAAATACAGTCCTTTGTATTCATTATTTGTGATCTCTTGGAAACCCTAAAGCTAGTTTTCTTCTTTTCTTCTCCTCTCCCTCACGTAACCGATCGACCAATCCCTTGTTGTGCTTGGTTTGATTTGTTTTGTGACAAAAGTAATTTACTAGCTTATTGGTTAACTAGAACTAGCATTCTAATCGAATTGCTATTACATATGCGTGTGCAAGATCGTAGAGAAATCCTAATTCGATTTCTGGGGGGTGAAGTATTCGACTAGCTCTACTAATCGATTTATATAAATCTTAAATTAGAGTTTATTGATATTGATCGTTGTTTGATTCGCGTGGAAGCTAACAAGGTATGTTTTCTATTAAATTAATTAATTATGCACTATATGATTCATTTATTCCGCTGCGTATTTATGATTGTATATATGCTATTATATGATAAGTAGATTATATATTCCAACAATTTTTGGCATGGCTAAAAGGGTGTGTAGATATTGAATTGATGAATACATTGCATCCATCTTTTGTATAAAATTAAGACAATGTAGATGAAATGGTTTATGGTTAAGTGATCAAACGTTGCATATCAGATATATGGCATATCCAGCTGTGATGATAGAATTGACTGTTTTAATTTTTCGTTTTGACCGTTGTAAAAATAATATCTTTTATATAATAAAAGAATTACATTATTTCGGAGTGTTTTTGGAAAACCCTTCTCATTGAAAAAAAAATTGAGCCAATAGGAGAGCTCAATTTCGCCACGTAAGTAAAATCATGTGATGTGATTGGTTAATAAAAGTCAAAATTAAATTGATTTTGGTCAAACTTTAATAAATTTGGTGAAGAAATTTGGTTGATAAAAAAAACACATAAAAATATAGGTGTCAAATTTGTGAAAGAAAAAACTTAAAAAAAGAGGAGGCAATTAATAAAACTTTAGTGGTTGATTTTTTAAAAATTATATAGAGTTAAGTGTAATATTATAAATCTCCATGTTTTTTTTAATAACTTTGGATAATAAACAAATACCCCCTTATACTTTATACCCTTTAAACTTTATATCTTAAAAAATACAATGTATATTTTGTTTTAAAATAACAACATATAAATTTACATAAGATTATAAGTATCAATTTTTTTACTATATACGTTCAATAAGTATTCATTTATTTCATTTTTAAAATAACCTACGTGGACACGAGTTTACATTTTAAATACGGCTAAATTACTCAAAACGGGAATATAACTATCAAATTATAAGCACGGTTTATTTTAATATAAAAATAAATATACGCGATTATACTTATAACAATGATTCATGTAATTCTTATCTATACATATATATGAGACTACACATGCCACATCATTAATGCTTACTAGGCATTTTTATGTTGACATGGCACATCTTATGATGAGGTGGAAATGATGACATGGCACTATATCCGGTAAAATATGTAAAAAAATATTCACTGGCAAGGATCGAACCCTGGTTTTGTCATTCACAAAGAAGGCCCTCAACCATTAGGCCAAGCCACCAATTATGATATGTCATTACAAACCCAGTTTGATATACTGACACAACCATTATCAGCTTCTCATATTTTTATCAAATTTCCTAATTCAACCTAAACCAAATCACCAGATAATCAAATTCAAAGTCGCCTCCCCCTAATAACAAAGATGCAATCCCTAATTAAAATCGTGATTTATTGTGTCTATACCATGTTTATCACAAAAAAACAATCCATCGCCTCCGCCCACATCAAAACAATCGCCACAATATATATGACCAAGATTTGGCTGGGTAAATTCAATTACTCAATTTTATTGTTTTTTAACCAGATTTTTGATTGTACAGTTCGATTTCAAATGATGTTAGCCAGGTTTGTTTGATTTAATTTTTAAATTGATTGATTTATTTTATTGAGGTTTTATTGGGATGTATTCGTGTGATCTCAAATAACAATTTTCGGGTTGATGATTCACAGGTCGAACTGACGATTCACAATCAAATATATTGCAAGGTATGGTTGATTTTCAATTTCCGTCTAAGTTAATCTTTTCATTCGATCCATTAAACATTATTTTCCAAAAAAAAGGTTTTAATGATTCATGGTAAGTTTTTGCAATTTATAAATTGATTTTTCACTTTCAAATCAAGTTGTATTATCCATTTTTACATGAATTTGTATTTCTTTGGTTGGTTCATGTTTTGATATTGATAGTAGCAAGTAGCAACTACTGCATATGTAATTGTTTATTGATACTTTGACTAGGTGATCAAATATATTTGGTGATTGAGTTTGCTGTAGACTGCAAAATCCATTTCCTATAATTTAGACCCACACACTTTGTGTCTTTATTGTCACCATATGCTATGATAAAGGTAGTCATTCTAATGCAAGTTGTTGATATTAATCTGCTTGCCCAAAAATCCATCTTCCATTGATAGAATAAAACAATGGCATTTAACGATATTTTGGCTATCTACGTGTTAATATTCTTTTTTAAACATATTTATTTTATTTTTTGTTCATTGTGATTTTATTTGTTAATTTTATTTTATTTGACGGTGATGTTTTCATTACAGGCCGTATCCTTGCTGGTACATGCCACACTACTAAGATGGTTAGGACTATTATCGTTCGAAGGGACTATCTTCGTTATGTCAAGAAATACCATAGGTAAATGATATGGCAAGATTGTTACCATACGAACCGCGAAAAACTTTACTGTGGTATCTAATTGTGTTTACATCAACTTGCTTTATACAAACATGAGAAGAGACACTCCAATATCCCTGCTCACATCTCACCATGTTTCCGTGTGAAAAAAGTGTGACCATGTCACTATTGGGCAGTGCAGGTTTGTTTGTTTTTTTATTGCTCATTTTATTTAGTAACTTATGGTTTTGATGATCTACAACATATGGTTCAGTATTGATAAACACGATGTGGAAGTAGTTATGTCTATCCACAAGTCCTGACATCTATCCCACAAATAGGGACTCCATGAGAGGTATTTTTTTGACAAGATTTGACCTTTTTGCATGTTGGAGATTTACATAAAAAATGAATAAATTGTTTAACGGAATATGTTGTTCAATTTTGTTGCAGATCTTTGCTTTATCTGTGGCATTGTTCAGATCATTGAATATTTCAACAAGGTCTCATGTCTGCTTAGCTAAACAAAAATTGTAGATCATACAAACTAATGAAAGCAAGTTATGAGTAAAATACATCTAAGATTTGTGTGATTTTTCTCCTCGGTTGTATCTTCTTTAATGTTACTTATTAAGTTTTGCATTATAGTTATTGGCTCGTATGATTCACAGTGGTCCAAATCATTATCCACTAAATGCAAGTTACAAAAGATCAGAAGAATTTGATTTTCGGGTAAGTTCATAACGAAAACAAAGATGGGAATAGTTGTCTTAAGTTTTAAATATGATGTCATTGTTTTTTATTTATAGGGTGCACTTGGCGCATCTTTGGAAGAAATATGCAAAGTTGTTCCAGAGCACTTTCAGATCAAGATCGTATTAAGGTATTGTTTATCACTAACTATTATTATACATTTTTATCATGTTTTTTAAGCACGTGGTTTTTGTTTGACTATTGGACGTTTCTAATCTTAGGTCAAAAAAGCCTTGAGAAATATTATCGTGGAAGTCGCTAATGGTGGTTTTAAGAAAACTCACAAAGTTTTTTGTTTACAAAAGAACCTACCAGCCGGCTAACGTAAGCTTTACTCATTGTTTTTATAAGCTTTTTGTTTATTATGAGTACGATCAGAGTCCCATACCTTAAAGAATCCAAACTTTAGTATATAAACCCCGTATCTTTCTGTTGATTTGTGTTTATTTGTGTGTGATCAGGATCCGACATTGCTTCTGGGCCTATGTGGACCGAGTATATAAACTTCTTAAAATTGTTACCGGTGAGTAAGCTATAAAATTTATAGGTTGATTATGAACAATTTGATAAGATTATAAAGTATATTTGCTCCAGGAGCACACAATGGTGCTACGCTTGAAACTGGAGGTGAAAGATTTAACTCCGAAGGATATTATATCCAACCACTATATTCTCAAATGTCCAGGTAACACCATCAACTACCATGCTGCAAAAAATGTTTTAGTTTTTTTGGATCAAATCTAAACGATCTTTCTTCCAAGTACGATGACATGCTAATAGCATAAGATGAGATCTTTGGACCAGTACGGTCTATTCTGAAATTCAAGTAAGTTGTGAACCTAACATCTACTCATTAATGTGGTGTTTGGAATTGGTTTTTTAAACTGCTTACTTGCCTACTGTAATCTGGTACATATTGATTAGAAGATGTGTGGGTATTATAAATATGTCATCGGTAGAATGCATAAACATTTTGAAATGATTCCATAAACTTCAGAATTTATATTACTTTTAATTATGTATGCCATTCATGTTATCTTTTTTGTTTTTGACTAATTTATGTTACTTTTAATTCGATTCATGAAGTAGAGTCAAATCGAAGTTTGAAATATGGTTGGTTCAGGGCCAATTGTAGCTTTAAAAGTCCTATGCTTTAGCTTCATAAAGGTAATTTTTTGTTTTGCCTATATTATTTTGATTTTAGTAGTTCGTAATATTTTTTCACTAAAGCTCGACTTACTGGAATTGCAAGGTGATTCAGAGGATATTGCTGAAAAGAAAGCATGATTGACTGCTAATAGGTGAAGGGACCGATGTTGGTAGAAGTAACATGTCTATGTTTCAATGCTCAAACGGATTACCTGGGCCATACATGTAAGTCTCCTTTGGTGTGTGTTTTTTTATCTTTCAAGGTAATGGTTATGGATGCATGTCAATACGTGTCTCATAATAGCTTTGGATCACATTCATTTAAATTTGTATCTCATAGTAGTATGTCTATTTAGATGCCTGTATAAATCTACACACATAAGAAATAAGAAACTCAATAATGTAGCATGGTTTTATAACAACTTATTGTTTCATATAGATGACATTTTCTGTATATTGCACTATTTAGTATTATTCTATAGTGGTTAATCATGTTTATTAGTTAAACTGTCATTTTTTGTTGATATTGCACTAAATATATGTGCAGCATCTTTTCCAAGAATACAATGGTTGACTAGGTTTATAAACTGGAATCAACTATACCTCAAAAAGAGTTAGTTGCCCAATGAGAGTGAGGGTAAAAAGTTAGTATCACATTCTTCAAATAACCATCTTGATGGAATCAATACAATAACATCAAAAGCACCTTTTACACGACCTGTTACAGAATCCCCTTCCTCAATGTCAAACGGGACTACCTTACTTAACAAAAATGAGGTCAAACCATCTTAATATAATATCATACACAAACAGAATGCAACTTGGGGTAGCAGATATCTTTGTTATTTTGGTGGGTCAAAGTCAAAACCCTTCAAACCATAACAAGTTGAAGCACATCCAATAAAAGCTGCCATTTAAGTGAAAATAGTTAACTGTCACGTATAAAGGACTCAAGAACAGTGATGAAGAAGTCTTTGTTGGCTTCTAGCCTTCTACTATAGTTGGGAATCCATGCAGTAGCTGTAACATAGAATGAAATTTCGGTAAGGAACTTTTTAATTAGTAGTAGGCATGTATATATGAAAAGTTTATTTCATCAAATTATACCCATTTAGGATGATTGAAAGCAACATATATATATATTTTTGACAAATGATGTTTTTGGTCAATCTAGCTGTCACGTTAAAAAAGTATACTAATAATAAAGAAACGTTGATCAACATACCTATTATAAGCATGTTTTGAGGTGCCACCTCATCATTCATCTTAGTAAGTGTTATACTGTTATTCATTCCTGCAAGTGCCCTTTTTGGTTCTTATCTAGAGTAATATATTGTATGTTTAGAGTTATCACGTTCAATTATTTCAACTATAATGGTATGTTACAAATGTGAGTTCACTTATTGTCTCAAAAAATGATTTGTAATTACACTTAAAGATCCCTCACCCTCATTACTACGTACCAATAGTCAAAGTCCTTAATAGCTATGATATAGTGTTCCATAATGACTGTTTCACTATATGACTTGAAGTTTCAATAATCAGTTTATAAACTGATAATGCGATTGATTTAACTAAATTTGAGCATTAGATGACCATATTTGGATAATCATAGTCTTGAGTGACAAAGTAGGAGTTTTTAATGTCGCACCATTTTGGAGAGTAAAACAAAGGGTATCGTTTGTTACCTTTTCTTTTTAACTAACCTTATTGATTTTACACTCATTTTCAAAAGAAAGCCCATATGGTGATGATATAGTACCTTTTTTATATTAAAGCTTAACTAAAGTACATTGATATATTGTTCTACAATGTGTTCTAATTACTGCTTAATCTGCAGTCATAATGTATCGTATACAATTTCATGTTTAAACTCTTTTTTGTGGCAATGCATTGATAGGAGGATGGAGCAGATGAAATCAATGAAGCGCCTGCTGCAAAGCAAAGTGACGAGATTATACTTCGTAGTCTACATTGAAGGTTCGTTGTTGTTACAAAGACGGCGAATGAGCAATTTGGAAGTGTTTGGACATGCAGTGATTATTGCAATTTCAAGAAGTAGAATCGTAAGCATGCACACAATTAGCTGTTTAAAGCAAAAGTTAGAACAATATTATTTCAAAGTGAGTTTTCATAGTTCTGATAGCAACTTTATTAGCACAATTTACTCACAACAAGAAGTAGAATGACGACATTGTTGTGACAATGACGACGAATACACAAACTCCACAACCAACGTTTTTATTGTGATGTACATCTTCATTATCTCTTTGTATACCAACGACAACATTGCTTGTATATACATTTGGTTACATGATATTTATACCGTTAATATTGCACCATTATTTAAAGTTTTTTAACGGTACTTCACGATTGCTTTACATATATTTAGAATTCAATATGCATTATCATGAAGCTAGCCCGCCCATTCGGGCGGGCTATGAAGCTAGTTTATTTATATAAGGCTATCTAGAAAAACATTAACATCAACATAATATCAACGCTCATTATAAATAAGTATATTTTAACTTTATCAACACTCATTATGTGCTATTAAACTTGCATATGTGTACAATATAATATCAGTAGTGAAATTTAAATAACAATAATAACATCTTTGTCAGCTAAATAAAATTAAATATTGAGTTACCTAACAGAAATTTTTATGTGTAAATTTCGTGCGCGCACGAAACTTATAACTATATAATTATATGCAATTACCTTTAAAGACACAATATTAAATATTAATACAGAATAATTTTTTTTGTCAAAACCCTGTGCGTGCACAGGTATTATAACTAGTATATAATAACGAAATAAGTACATAAAATATTATTATTTATGAGGCACTTTATTTAGCATACTCAAAAATCCTTGCATACTAAGGGATAAATCTTCACCTTCTATCGATTTTGATCTAATGGTGGTGATTAACCTAAGATTTAATATGTCTAAACCTAAGTCCATGTTTTTTTCTTGTCTTTTTCTTTTCTTTTTGTCTTTCTTATTTATTTTCTCATTATTTGTATTTTTATTAACCATTTTTTTTAATTTCACCTTTTTTTTTTCGTTTTCGTAAGTTTTCATACGTTTTTGTCCGTTTTTTCCGCTTTTTATACGTTTTCATCTGTTTTCATACGTTTTCGTCCGTTTTCTTACGTTTTCGTCCGTTTTCTTACGTTTTCGTCCGTTTTCTTACATTTTCGTTCGTTTTCGTCTGTTTTCTTACGTTTTCGTCCGTTTTCGTCAGTCTTGTTACGTTTTCGTCTGTTTTCTTATGTTTTCATACATTTTCGTCCGTTTTCTTACGTTTTCGTCCGTTTTCATCCGTTTCTTATGTTTTCATACGTTTTCATCTTTTTCCTTACATTTTCGTCCGTTTTCATACGTTTTTGTCTGTTTTCTTACGTTTTCGTTCGTTTTCTTACGTTTTCATCTGTTTTCTTACCTTTTCTTCTGTTTTCTTACGTTTTTGTCCGTTTTCTTAGGTTTTCGTCCGTTTTCTTACGTTTTCGTCCGTTTTCATACGTTTTCGTCCGTATTCATACGTTTTCGTCCGTAATCATACGTTTTCGTCCGTTTTCTTACGTTTTTGTCCGTTTTCATACGTTTTCGTTCGTTTTCTTACGTTTTCGCATGTTTTCTTACATTTCCGTCCGTTTTCCTATGTTTTCGTTTGTTTTCTTACGTTTTTGTCTGTTTTCTTACGTTTTTTGTCCGTTTTCATACCTTTTCGTCTGTTTTCTTACGTTTTCATCTGTTTTCTTACGTTTTTGTCCGTTTTCTTACGTTTTCATCAGTTTTCATTGGTTTATATACGCTTTCGTCTGTTTTTTACGTTTTCGTCCATTTTTAGACGCTTTCATCTGTTTTCAGACGTTTTCGTCCGTTTTCATACGCTTTCGTCCATTTTCATCCGTTTTATACGTTTTCATCCATTTTCAGACTACTTTTTTACGTTATTATACGCTTTTCATTCGTTTTTATACGTTTTTGTCCGTTTTCATACGTTTTTGTGTTAGGAATTGGAAATTCCATGTTAAAGTGTCGGTCACCCCAATTATGGACTAGCATATGTTAGCTCGTAGACTTGTAGTTATTTACGTTATTTAGTAGTTTATTAGTTAGTTTGTAGCGTAGAATAGTTTAGTGTATCACCGTGGAGGAAGGATGGGTCTTTACCCACTGTATACCTGATCCACAGGCCGATAGGAGGTCGTGTAGTCTTGTAACTATAAATACCCCTTCCATTCTTGGAAGGGGTGTGGCTTGGAATCTAACCTTTCAATTTTATTGAACCAACTCTCTACCAAGAACACCATCTCTCTACTTTCTCTCTCTAAAATGTCTAACATGTATTTCCATCATCCAAGACCACCCGAATCATCATAACACAATAATATTACGATCCTACAAATGGTATCAGAGCCTAGGTTGTGTTGTTTGGGTTGATTCTTGTGGTCTATTTTCATGGTTTAGGCGGTTTTTCATGCGATTCTTTATTGTGGTCTGTTATGGTTGTTATAGATGTTTGCATGCGTTTTTGTTATGGTTTGTTGTATGTGGTTTGTCATTCCTGCTGTTTTTTAAAAACTGTTTTATGATATTTCTTAGCAGTTTTTGGGTCTAAAATGATTTCTGGTAAAATTTCTTATCGTGGCAAAGTCATTTTAATAGTTTCTATTGCATATGTGTCAACAAGTTCATAAATTGTTTTGTATGTTGTTATCTGCTGCGATTTGAAAACGTTTCTACTTGTGGTTTGTTCATTTAAAGTATCCAAATTCATTGTACCCGATGAGTATTGACTCAGAGGCGACTTGTGTTCATCATAGCGAGTTGTGACTAAAATAACATAGCGAGTTGTCCTTGATAATGGTAGCGACTTGGTTAAAAAATCTACCTAGCGACTTGTCTTTACAAGTCGTAGCGAGTTGTCACTTTGTCTAAAACGAGTTGACTCTTTAGTCAACTCAAGTCAATAGCGACTTGACATAAAAGTCAATAGCGACTTGACATAACTCATCTAGCGACTTGACAATCTTGCTAGCGACTTGACAATCTTTGCTAGCAACTTGTCAAAAAGTAGCAACATATGATGAAAAATGCAAAGAAGCAGTTGTGAAACATGGTGTGTGAAGATATAGCGACTTGCCTACTAGTCTTGACAGAAAGGAAGAAGAAGAAGATGAACTTGAACTTGAACTCGACCTCATGACCAACTATACCATATTACAACTATCAAACATCACGACTTCAGGTTCACCCATCATCAGTCCAACCACAAATCAAATGCAACAACCTCAAAACTCTCATTTATCCTAATCAAACGTGAATAAATCAAAAGAATCTCATGTCTACCTTGTGTAATATTCATTGAAATACTAAGCCATTTAAGGGCCTTTTACACCAAATTATATCATCACAGATCCAAGAATAATGACTCTATCTTGACTCTCACAACCTTAGACTCCTAGATCTCAGTTTGATGAACAATGTTCGAAACTTGGAAGATGTCTAACAATGGGTGTTAGAATCATTTTTGTCTCATAGATTAACTCAACTTACAAACTAAATCAAACAAGATCAAGTAGACATGAGTTCTAATCCTCAGTATCATTTCGTGATAAATCAAGGAGTTCATTTTGACTTTCGAAGGTCAATATTCACGAAACTATCATCACAGGATTCGAACTAAAATTAATAAATCAATTGGAACTCGATATTACACGGGTCTCAGTCTTATTTTCGTGGAATTAAATGGTTACACCAGCTAATGGCTATCACACGAAAACTATACCATCATCAATCAATTTTTGTTGAAGTCATGCTCCAATTGATATTCGAATCTCTAAGAAAGATTATAACAAGAATGTTATATCTTGTCTTTGATTCAGTTAAGACTCACAAACAAGAAGGGTCAAATTTAAACCTACCTGTAACCGTTGATGGTAACCTCATGCGGTGTCAAAACCATCCCTGTGGCTTTAATTACTAGTCCATGATACCATCCCTGTGGTATTGATGTCGTGCTCAAGCCAACCCTATGGCGAGCAAGAAGGTGCCTTGTTCAACTGCGTTTCTTGTGAGAGAAATTATGGGGTTTGATGGTTTGTGAAGTTATTAGGTATGAGGCGTATTTTTGAGATGGTGGTTGCGTTTTTGATTGAGAGTAATTAGGGTTTGGTGTAAATTTGGTTTGTCTGCACTATGTGAGAAATATTTAGGGTTGAATGTGAGGTATACGGTTTAATATACCCCATGAAATTAGGGTAAATGCTTTTGGACCGTGTAGGCGTGTACTGTTATCTCAATGAATGGGCCGTGATATGTTGGGCTTCGTGTGTATAATATTAATGGGCCGAGACTGTCTCCTTGGTTCAGTTTTTTCTTGGGCCAACACATGTTATTTGTTGCATGCTATATGTTACATGTCAACACTATCCGATGTTATATGTTACATGATATATGCTTCTCCTTGGATCGGGTACTATTTTTGTCTCAAGGGCTGTGCTATGTTGTTTTTGATGAGCCTCATGCTTCGTGAACCATGCTAAGTGTTGATGGGAAGTGATAATTTTTTATGGTCAATGTATATGTCTTGTGATGTATTGGAATTAGATCGAATTATTTTGTTAAATCCATAGACCGTTGGAATATATGAGATGCTCTTTGAGAAACATTACATTGACCAGATCGGGATGAATTGACTATTTAGATCAGGCTTGTAATGACATGTGTTTGCTTGGACTTTGATGATGGACTGATGGGCCTTTCTTAATTGGATCGTTGATGATGAGTTTTGACGAAGTGATTTGTGAATATGAGACTTGAGTGTGAGATGTGCTGATAAGATTAATTCTTTGGTATATACATTTTCACAAAGAATATTTTTGTTATGGCTTGAATTAATTGAACAAATTCGACTACGAGGTTGCTTGGACGGTATTTCTTATTTGGATTTGAAGTGAGGTTTTCCGGGTGCGTTTACTTATTTCGTCTTCTTTTTTTTTACCCTTCCGCGAAGATGACTTATTTGTACGTTTATAGAGGGTGATAAAGACTTGGTTATTTAGTTGCGTTTGTGATTCTTTCTCACTTAACCCACAACGTAGCTATCACTTCGGTGTCTCACTCAATTGAGAATGTCAAGAGGTTTTGTACATTGGGTACACAGTTTCTTCTTCACAAGGATTAGTACAAGTTTAAGTAACAAATCTGGGGAATTTCACTTCATGATCAAATTTGGCATATCGGGTTTACTTCACCATGTTGTCACTGCAATAGCCGACAGAATGCGTGAATGATGTGTTTACCAATGTATTGATTGGATGGTTGATGATAATGTTGATGTTGGATAATGAACCGTTGATGAACCGCTGCATGTTCCCCCTAAAACAGATATTCACTGAAACCAAAGTTGTCATAATACATTCAAGCTGACATTGTTTACGGTTTTGTCATGATTATGTAAAATCCCGCGAAAGAAACTATTTCTCGGTTTAAATCATAGACTTGTAAAATCCCGTGACAATGGAAACATCCTGGTAAAAGTAAAGTGCATTTCCGGATCTTTCTTACGGTTTATTCTTGGTTTTGTAAAATCCCGCGAAAGAAACTATTTCTTGGTTTAAACTAAAGAATTGTAAAATCCCGTATTGATGGATTCATTCTGGAGAAAGGAAAGTGTATTTCGGGATCTTATCTGATGCTGGTGCTACGGTTTCTTCTTCAAAGAAGGGATTAAAGGGTGTACTTCATGAATTGGATGTGTGTTTGGATATTCGTCATGGCAGTTTGGCTATTACATGGTTTTACGGGGATATGTGCTTTTAACCATGGTCGGGATGAAACCATTATCAAAGTTCACTTTTAAGATAAAAGGAGGCTAGATTTGAGTTTTTAACAAGATGTGATAACAGAGTTAATTCACTATTATTTATTTGAGGTAGAAGTAAAATATCACGGGCAAGTGTACTTAGTATCTGAAGGTATCGGGGATGGATGGATGAAGATTCTTCAAGATCCTTGTTCGAGCTTATTATCAAAAACGAAGACTTGGAAATCTAGTTATTGTTGGGTGACTTTTACCATTTCTTTTTACCACTTGGGGGAATTGGGCTCTTATCACCTCAAAATAACTAACACTTTAAGGAGTTACGTTGTAGTGCTCAGTGTCACATTCAATTGTGGATTTTCAAGAGGTAATGTACGTCTATTACTTGATGGTTGGTTGGTTGATGAGTATAGATTACTTAGAGATTCAATGGTGGATGAAGTCTCGACACCGCTCTTTGTTACATATGTGCAAGTTTAAGTCACGAGTTCGGGATAGTTTACTTTAGGGTCAAATTCATCATGTTAGGTTTTCTCCATCAGCTGTCACGACAAAGAGCCTACAGAAAGATAATGGGGTTGATTACATGTTTTGCCAAGAGAGCTGAAAAGAGAGAGATTATGACGTTTGAACACAACAGTTCAAGCCTTGTTCCTCAAAGAAAAGAAAAGTGTACGTGTCAGTGCGCTTTATCTTCGGAAGAAGAGAAATCTTCTCAATTATGACCATTCTCATCAACATGCTTCATGCTTTTTCCATGCGCTTTCAAACATCAAGTGAACCGGACTACCGTTGATTGTTTTTCTTATTCCACTTGCTCAACTATAATGAAGATGGGGACATCATGTGCTAATTTTGCGGGGGAGAAGTATGAATAGAATACATTTGGATGATAATCACTTGTTTAATCAAGAATGGCATCTCCGTATGCAATTCTTGAGGGGGAGAAGAAGTGTGAATTTTCTGCATGGTTGATTGATATTTGAGAATATATGGTCAAACGGCTCTTAACTCATGTAAGAACCGAGATTCTTCTTATCGGATCATCATCACATGTAGTTTCTTCTAAGAGCCGTTAGTTGACATCTTCTCACGGATTGATGAGTTTATCGACAAAGTGCTTCCGGTTAATGCTTCACGTACACATCTACATGATGATTCCGAACAATCTCTCTGTTCTTGTTTGATGTCATTGGTAGTTTGGTGTTACCATCTCGTGTGTTCGCTGCGGGCTGATTGCTGATTTCCTTGATGAACATCTTACTGTTCTTGTTTGATTGGGAGAGATTTTAGTTAAGGAGATTTGCAAGATGTAAGTTAATTGGGATGTTTTTTGGTGTGATGAAGATGTTAACTTTCTATTCCCTAATTGGACAATCTAGAGGAAGGTCGAGTCTTCAGTTGGTTCTACATTTTCTGCTACATGTTAGAAGACTAAAGACGAGTTGCATTTGATTATCTAAAGACTTCTTCTTATTCAAGCATTCATCATAAAGATTTTCGGTTTAGGGGAGAGCACTAATTGGGGGAGAGTGAAATGTAAAATTTAATCTCTAATTAGAGTTGCTCACTTTCTGGAGCAAGTTGATTCTCACAAAGATTAAAGATGTTCTTCTCATCAGATTTCAAGTACTTGGGCTTCTAATGTTTTGCTGATTCTGAAGTATCAAAACCAGCAAGGGGGAAGGAGACAAGCACCTAAATGCGAGTAAACTTGATGAACTTAACTCTTCTAAGTGACTGAAGATATCCCGGGAAGACTATTGTCATTACCACAGAGAAACTCAAGGTTTGACTCATGGCGTTTAGTGTTCTTATTCCAACTATGTGGGGGAAGAGATGGAAGAGTTAGTTTCTGAAGATAAAAGAGGTACAGAAGTATGACATATTTAGGGGAGATAAACGTATAACATGAGGGAGGTGTTATCAGCTATTCTTTCGGTCGGAATGTGTGTACTTCGGGTTCTTGAGCTTCATACACGATCATCAGGGACGAAAGATGTGAACATTGGGGATGTGTTTTTCATTACCCTCATGATGTGTATTCGGGAGAGTTCTTGGATATTGGTGTACTTTGGGTTCTTGAGCTTCATACACAATCATCAGGGACGAAAGATGTGAACATTGGGGAGGTGTTCTTCATTACCCTCATGATGTGTATCCGGGAGAGTTCTTGAGCATTATACAAAGAGACTGACTGCATCAATTCAACTACTTGGGGGAATTGTTCTCTTGACACCTTTTTGGAATGGATCGCTTCAGACGTCAGTTGAAAAGAAATATGAGAAGATTGTTTTATGTGTGGGGTGATACGATGTTTTTCTTCTATTGGATGATGTAACCTCGAACGAAGAATCACGGTGATTATTCTTAAAAGGAGCAGCAAGATCGATGATAATGGTGTGCTTCTTTGTGCACCTGGCTAATGGAAGCTTGAAAGAAAGCTTTGAATCTGCTCAGCTAAAGGATTTTCAGTTTGGGGGGAAGCTTCCAAAGTCTCTTTTTCTCAAAGGCTCATGTTCTATCTTCTATTCTGGAGCCTCGGAAGCTTTGGTGGTGGAAGTTTAAGAGATGGCGAATTCTATCTTCTTCAACGGTGCTGATCGATATCCTTATCTCGGTACTCGTTTCGTCATCCTTCTTAAGTTATATCATCTATACTATCTTTGTATATATTTATCTGAAAACCAAGAAAAACAAAATAGAAAAATATAAAACCTTAAAAAATCAAAAAATTTGAAAAATACCAAAAATATGTTTTCTCATGACATGTCTTCTGGTATCGATAACATCTGTGGTCTTAGAAATGTCATTCAACAATGGCACGGGACCATAGATGAAGTTCGAGCAGAAGGTGTAAATATTTCTTTTCAAAACATGTCACAAATCAAATGGCTTACAGTTAATTCAGACTGTAACCCGCTCTTCAAAATTATGTGTTGGGAATAATCCGTTACCACGGATAGTTGTGGTTTACACTGCTTAGATTAACACTAGCCGTGGAAACATATTCCCATTGCCAGTACTTTGTTACCACTGCTATCGGTTTATGTTTAGTTAAATGCGTCTAGATAAGTATAGAATAGATCTTGTGTATATTCTATTATGTTAGCTTTATACTTATCTTGTAAAGGACTCCTTGTTGTATAAAAGGAGGTCCATTGTCTTAGGTACTTGAAAATTTACCTACGTATTACTCACAAAGGCTTCAAGGTGTAACCCTAGTGATAAGCTAAGATCACTCGTATTATTCATCAATAATATTGGAGCTTAAGTTTTGTGTTTAATATGTGTTTACTTACAATACATCATATAATCCATCTTCTAAGTATTACTAAGTAAATTCCGCGTGCTTAATAATATCATACAAAATATCATTGACACAAGGAGTGTGTCCAGATCCATCAAGTGGTATCAGAGCGAAGGTTCTGATATTTTGTTTTAGAAGATCTAAGGAATTAGCTTAACCTACTCACTCAATTCAATGGAGATGGAAAACAACCAATCAAACTCTTCTACACCAAGGCTACCTAAGCTCAAACTTAATGAGTTTGAGATGTGGAGGATACTGATAGAGCAATACTTTCTCATTCAGGACTATGCTCTATGGGAGATCATTCAAACTGGTGATTCTTTCAAGCCTGTGACTAGTACTGTGAAGGTTGGTGACACAGATGTTGTGAAAGTTTCTATGCCTGAATCTAGTATTGAAAAGGCTTGTAAGAAGAATGATCTTAAAGCTAGAAGTTTGTTGCTGATGACTCTTCCTAGAGATCAGATCATTGCATTTAGCAAGTACACAACTGCAAAGGAACTGTTTGAAGAGATCTGCTCAGTGTTTGGTGGTAATGATGCTACAAAGAAGACACAAAAGACATTATTGAAGCAAAGCTATGAAAATTTCTCTGCTTCAAGCAATGACTCACTTGATTGCATCTTCACCAAATTCCAGAAGATTGTTACACAACTGACTGTGCTTGGCATTGAGGTAGAAAAGGAAGACCTCAATTTGAAGTTTCTACGATGTTTGCCTTCAGAGTTTCAAACCAATGTTACTGTCTGGGAAAACAAATCAGACATAGAAACAATGAAGCTCAATGACCTTTACAACAACTTCAAACTTATTGAGCAAAGGTTAAAGAAGGCAGGGAAACTTGGCACAAGCTCTAGTAGCTTGGCATTGTTGTCAACCTCTGTTGACAGTGATGATTCTGAAGATGACAGTGATGATGAAGTTGCCATTGCTGGTTCTAAAGTTTCCACTGGTAATGTAAATGTTACCACTGCAAGTTCAAAGAAGAAGGTTGCTAGTATTGGAGATCCTACCTTTTATGCTTTCATATCCACACAAGTTGATGGCTCTGTCTTAACTCATGAAGACATAGAGCAAATTGATGAAGATGACTTGGAGGAGATGGATATTAAATGGCAAATAGCTCTTCTTAGCATGAGGGCTGGGAAATTCTATAAGAAGATTGGCAAGCCTATTCACATCAATGGTGATGAAACTGCAGGCTTTGATAAGAAGAAAGTAGAGTGCTTTAACTGCCACAAGTTTGGACACTTTGCTAGAGAGTGCAGAAGACCAAAGACCAAGGACAACAGGTCTACTTGGTACAAGCAAAAGAAGGGACCAACTGTGGAAGAACCAAAGGTAATGCTGGCTATTGATGGTGTGAGCTATGATTGGAGTTTCATGGCTGATGAACAAGAAGAAGAACATACTGATGTTGCTCTTGTTGCTACTGAATTTGCTCTCATGGCTTTCTCTGATTCTGAGGTACAAAACTTTGATAGTTGTTCTAAAACATGTAGGGCTGCTAAAGAAGTTGAAAGGCTTAATGATCTATATTCTAATGAAAGACAAGAGTTATATACTACTAATTATACTGTGTCTAATCTTAGAAGAGCTATGGCAGTGTTAGAAAAGCAAATAGAGCACTATCAGGCAAATGAGTAAAAATATAATGATGATATGATTCTTCTTAGAAGAGAGGTAGAACATACAACTGCTGTGAATGAAGCATACCAAAAAGAGCTTGAAAAACTTCAAAAGAAAATTGAAAATGTCAATTTAACTTTAGATACATGTTATCATCAGTCTAAGTCAATTGATAAAATTTGGAATGCTCAAATATATAATAAAGCTAAGTCTGGTATGGGTTATAATACTGTGCCTCCACCACTAAGGGGTGTTCATTCACCTCCAGGTATAGACTTAGCTCATACAAGCTTAGAAGATTTTAAGGATCTTGAAAGAGAATATGGTCCTTTAAAGGACACAGTGGTGAAAAGTGAGGAAGAGATTAAGCTTGATAATGATGTTTTTGAGAGTGCTAGTGACTCATCTGTTGTTGATGAGAATGTTAAAAAGAATGTAGAGGCTTCTATCCCAAAAGTTGTTAATACTGTTACAGAGGAACCTAGGAAACCAGTTAATAAACCTAGACCAACTGTAAGGTATGCTGAGATGTATAGGAACAAGCCTTCAGCTCCTAGGGGTAACCAGAGGAGTTGGAATCATGTCAAATCTCAACAACTAGGTAGTGATTTTGTAATGTACAATAAGGCATGCTATATCTGTGGTAGTTTTGATCATTTACATGCTTATTGTGACTATCATGTTGGGAGAAGGTTAGTCCATGGGAATAAAAGGGTGGAGACTAACAGGTTTCAACATAATGTACACCCTAATTCACATTGCAAAATGGTCCCAAGAGCAGTTCAACTTAGAAGTGGCCTCAAAACTTTTGCCACTGCAAAAACTGTTAATACTGCTCACCCTAAGTCACCTGTTAAAAGTGCAAACTTCAAAACAACTTTTGCAAAATCTGCACAAACAGGGAAAGGAACTTTTCAAGCTAAAAAGGTTAATTATAACCAACAGTGGTTGCCTAAAAAGAAACCAGCAGTTTCTACTGCTCATTCAAAAGTTACCACTGCAAGGGTTTTGAACAAGAAAAGGGGGGACATGGGCAATGCTGTGAAGGCCTCAGCACGTTGGGAATGGAAACCTAAAGGAAATACCTCTACAACCAATCCCAATGGTGTATCAATGACCTTTGATAGATTTAACTATATTGATACACGAGGCAGATCCAAGTCAATCATGGCTTGGGTCCCCAAAAGAAACTAACTCTTTACTCTTATGTGCAGGAACATCCAAGGACAAAACGATTAGATCAAGGATATACAGATAGTGGGTGTTCAAGGCACATGACTGGCAACAAGTCCTATCTTTCAGATTTTGAGCATAATGATGGAATGTATGTCAGTTTTGATAATGAAGTTAGTGGAACAAAATGTGTGATGCAGGAACATTAAAGATAAAGGAAAACATGGATTATTATTATTATTTCACAAAACTGCACTCTAAGTGCAGCAGTTACATCCATGGAATACATACTACAAGCATCATTACATCAACTGAAAACAACTACCAACAACCTACCCCAAACACAAGCTTCTTAACCCATTCCCAACCTATCCACCATCTACCATCTATGGCTTATTTGGGAATCCCCACTTTGGCATCACCTTAAGAGCTCCACACATGTCAATCCACTCATACACTCTAGGGCATGCTAATCCCATCACCACTATTCCAGTAGGTGGTGAGGATGATGAAGGACCTGCTGATGGTGGTGCTGATAGCAATGGAATAGAAGGTGATGGTTGGAGCTCTTCAGGAGGAGCTATTGCTGCAAGAGGGGGAACACTCAGGACTCTTCCAGAGGTCTCATCGTCTGTATCTTCATATGGTGATACATAGGAGCTGATCTCTGAGCTATCTTCCTTGATTAAAGCATCCTGAGGCTCTGGTTGTAGTGATGAAGGACCAGCAGGAAAAGGATTTGAGAGAACAGTTGTGTGTTTTCTCTTCCTGAATACAACCTTCTCATACTCTTCTTTCTCAACTCTCCCAGGGTTCTTCAAAACAAATTCATCCCAAGAACTATCTGATGAACTGCTAGAAGAAAGGTTGATTGGACTGGAATGATTCATGGTGTTGTTGGAGAAATGTTGATCTTTGAGAGTGAAATTTTTGGAGTATGTGATTTGGGTGGTCTGTGTGTTAAATGGTTTGTTATATATATACTAAGTTGGATTCAGTAAGTTAATGAGGGGAAGGTGTAAGTGGTTGAGAAGTAAATTGGAGTTCTGTGGCCTTGGAAAGTGTATCAGTGTTTATGAGTTGACTTTATTGAGTATAGCCACTGCTATGTTCATTCATGTATATACACTAACCATTGCCAAAACTCAACAGTGATTCCAGTGTTTGATTTATGCTTGTGAGTTGCAGATTTGAAGGATTCTTTGTTTACATTGAATGGTTACTCTTTGGTGAATCGATGCTCGAGGTTGTTTAGATTCTATCTAGTTTTCCACTGATATTTATAAAGAAATTATTTTACAGTGGGAACTATAATGCAACCAGTGGTAACATGCTTACAGTGGAAAAAGGAAAACAAAGGAACTTCATTAATATAACATGATTCATTACAACCAAAGTGAAAGTACTTATTATCATCAAAACACAAAAGACTGCAACCTAGCACATCCTACACCTAACTTCAGCTACTCCATTGGCTTCTTGCCTTTGCCCACATTGTCATGCTTGTTTCTCAGTGCCCTCTTCCCTTTGTTCTCAAAAGTGGATTACATTCTTGGACATGGAAGCCCAAGAACCTGTGGAGGAGGCTTTGGTAGCATTGCAGGCCTTGTTGGGATGGATATCTGCTTCATATTGGAGATAGCTGTTTCCAGTGCTATTGAAAGAGCTTTTGGCAAATCTTTAGCCATGGAATAGGTTTCATCATTCGCCTCGTCATCATCTGATGAGCTGGAGTAGAACTCAAGAGATTTTGCAGGTTTAGCTGCAGGCACACGCTTAGCATATTCTTTGGTATACTTTGTGGAAGAAGTGCCAGCCCCTGGTGGGAAATATCCTAACCATCCAGATGTCTCTGAGGATGTCTCTGATTCGATTACATACTCTTCTTCTGAATCAGATGAGATGTCGATGGTGTTGGAAGGGTTGCTCATGATTATGGTTTTGGGGATATTGTGTTTGAATGTGAATTGATGAAGTTTACCTAAAGTCAAGCCTCCTTATATAGACAAAGTCGGTTGAAAAGGGTTAATTAATGAGTATATTTACTTTTTCCTATTTTGGTAGGTTAAGGAGTAAATATAGATATTATTGGGTTGACTTTGGAAGATATTTTACTTGGATAATGGTTTGGTTCAAGGTAATGTTGGTTAATAACAAGTTGGTTATTTCTTACATAACCGAGCCTTGATGGGTGTTGAATGTAAAAGGTGTATATCTGAGATACACAACAAATGGTTATTGATTCACCATGTCTAACCCACATAAGAATCAACTAGTCCAGAGAAAACGGCTACTGGTAAAGACTTGACAAATCCGTTTATGGTTGATAGTTTACCAAAAACTATATGGTTATCAACTCACCATATTCTTCATGATTAAGAGTTGGCTAGTCCATAGCAAACGGCTAATGGTAAAGACATATCAAATCCGTTGATAGCTGGTAGTTTGCTAAAAACTATGATAAGAGTAGTTTTGTTATCACATGATTTTATTTTACCACTCCTCTTTGAAATTTTTGTGAAAAATTGCCACTGCTAGTTCACAGTTTCCACTGACAGTGTTATTTTACCACTGTTGTTCTAGCCGTTACAACTGATTGTGTCAGTAACTAATTTTTACTAGCAGTTGAAAGTAACCACTAATTGTCATATATATAGGGTTAAAATTTTAAGGAAAATATCTTCTTTCCATATTATAATAAACACTTTCTAAAGATAATTTTACTTGCGCAATAATTTTAAACCCTAACCCTATATATATCTTTCTCTCTCAATTGGCTAGTTATTCTTTCATTCTTACTGGCATAATATCGTTTTTCATCAAAACTTTCTATGGCATCTTTAAACTTTTGCAGATGAGCACAACCTAGTGGCCTACCTACAAAAGTCTAATGAGAAGAGCGGCCCTGTTTTTCATCAGATTGTGGACTTTCTCAATACCACTCATATAAGGTATGCTTGCTTTTAAAACCCACAATCTATATCTCTCAAATCAAACAGTTTTGGACTTCTGCTACGTCGATAACACTTGAGATTGGAGATACACATGAAACAGTGGATGCTCTACGAGCCACTGTGGATGGGGTAACTATTGATGTTACTGAGGCATCTTTGAGGAGAGTACTCTAATTGGGTGATCTCAATGGTCTCATCACATTACCTATGCCTGAAATTCATGATACTTTATCATCCATGGGGTATGACACCACTGACAAAAAGTCTACTTTCAAAAAGAGTGGTTTTTGTCCCCAATGGAGATTTTTGATTCATACTCTGTTACATTGTCTCAGTCCAAAGAAAACATCTTATGAGCAATTTAGTTCAACCATGGCTTACCCTTTGGTCTGTCTAGTCACTGATAAGATTTTCAACTGGTCAAATTATATTTTTACAAGTATGAAAGGCAATGTACAGAGTAAAACAAAATTTTTAATGTATCCAAGGTTTGTGCAAGCAGTGCTAAATGAGTTTCAACTGCAATCCCATACAAATGTTTATCAAATCAGTTGCCTCAAGCCTAAAGTTTTTCAAAATTTAAACAAAGATGGCAATATGATTTTTACACCTCTCCTACCCCAAATGCTTGCTAAAATTACAACTGAACAAAACACACCCATAATTAATGTTCCAAACATTGATTATACTCCACCAGTTTCAAGAACCTATGAGAGAAGGCCTAAACAGTCAACTCGTCTCAAGACAACACAACAAGTTTCTGAACCTTATGGTCTAGGAACAAGCAGTGGTGGTTGATATGTGCAAAAACACATATCATTTCTTTATCAAATAAAACCCAAAATAACCAAGAAAGAGCCGTTTATTGCTAATATTTGCGTTTTTCTTGAGTTTGTGCTTGTGCAGGTACGGATATGTCAAAACACACAAAAAGAAGCCAAATCAGATGAAAATCCGAGCACGAGAGATTAAGAGAGCTTAAGCTGAGCCGAAAGATCAAAATTATGCTTCTGAGGAGATTTCTACTCTTTGAGGATGATTTTTGAAAGTTATAATCAAGTTTGAAGAATTGTCAGAATCAGTCCCTCATCTTTGAGCATTTGGCATAATATACCCCTGAAGTTTCAGAAGTTGCAAATTCAGCCCTTGGATTATTTGACATTGCCAATAATGACCCTTGAAAGAGATTTTCAGAATCTACATGTTTAGTCCCTGAAAAATCAGATTGTACACAAATAGTCCTTATTGTATTCATGGATCAAATATTAATCCAAAGACCAAATCCTAACCCACGGCCCAAAACAAATACCCTGTCCAATCCAATCTATTACACGGTTTATATCTCAACCCTTACACCCGGTTTATACCCAAGTCAAACCAACCCAAGACCCGGTCAACAAAACCAAACAATAATAAAAAAAAAAACCCGTGCGCGCCAATATTCACCCCCCCCCCTTTTACCCAAACCCAGTTTTACATGAACCCTAATTACCCTTTGGTCAAATTGGTCAAATTAACAGCAATTAAGGGTAGTCTTGTACTTTCGTCTGACACACCTGACACATATGGGGTGCCAGGTCATCAATCCGTGTGCTACATTCCAATCCCTTGTCTCTGATTGGTCGAAACAGCGTGGCATTTGTAATCCAAGGGTTGTGATGAAAGAATGATAGCTGGGATTTGATCAAGGGCTCAGAATACACTCAAAGAAACACATATTTGGGATTTCTAGATGCTTCCAAGGCCTCAAGCTCGTGTATAAATACTCCCTCATTTCACCATTGTAATCCATGTAGAGTAGGAGTAGTTTACTGAGTAGCTTAGTTTTAGTTCTAAATTGTTTTTAAAATTTGAATTTAAATTCTGTCTTTGAATTTCTTTGTACTCACATTTTATTAATGAAGCAATTTTCAGTTTAATATTGCATTTGTTAATCTCTGTTTTAAAGTCTAAATTTCAGTTGTTGATTAATGATTTACAAGGTTTTACAAGTTTTTCTCAATCATACTCAGAATCTACTCTTTAACTTCACTCAGTCAACTAAAGTCAAACTTTGGTTTGATTAATGAATATCTTCTGGATTACTGATATAAGCTTGGATTGGGTTGATATTAGTTGATTTGGGTTGATATTTAGATTTGGGTTACTGTTTCATTGGTTTTAATTGCATGTCATTGTGACAGGACAAATGTAAGTCCATTTCTGTTTGATTCCTTAATCAGTAATTAGGTTCGTTTAGATTGTGTTTATTTTAGTTCATTTAGTTGTTATCAGCTTATTTTATCATTGTATTTGTCATTAGTAGCTTAATAACATTTTTGCATATGTTCTGCTCTTGTTTGCATTATTCCTGATTCTCTAACTGCATTATTAGATCAAACCTGTTTCTGAGTTATTTTGTTGATTATTTCACTTCTGTTAGATCATATTTGATAAGCTGAGTCTAAGTTGAGATTGATTGTAGTTTAGAATTAAGTTTAGTTGAGTTTTACCGCAGATAGTCACATAATAGAGTGTTTGGAACAAGTTAGTTTCCTGTGTTTGAGGTTAAATCTGTTGATAAGATTAGTTAATATAGGCTTGTAGTGGTAGTTTACTCCCATTTCAGTCATTATTTTGTAGCTTTTCACTCTCTAAGTCAACTTTGCATATAAGCTGATCCCAAATGCTTATTAGTAGGTTTAGGAGTTAGTTAATTTGCATTATAGGTATAGATCACTATAATTTAGCTTAGTTAAGTCAATTTGCATCAAATAACATCATTTTCAATCTGTTTTGCAAGTTCAAATTTCAGATTAGTCAAACTAAAAGGTTTTCAATAAAAAGTCAAAATCCATTTTTAGTGATAAATTGGTTCAACTTTTATATTTTTAAAATCTTTGATTCAAGTCCATTTGAGCTGAAATTCTGGAAATAAGCTTTTTGGTTGGTTGTGGTTAACAGGGTATTTTTGGTTTATTTTTAGGAGTTTATTAAGCTGGCTTAATCAGGGCTTAAAGTAGGACCAGTAGGGCCGTTTGGCTTATTAAACTTAGAACTTGATCTTGTGCTTTTATGGTTGTAATCAGTTGCAGTAGGCTTAGTTAAGTTAGTATAAGTTAGTTTTAGACTGTGGTAGCTTATAGTAGCTTTTGGTAGCTTATTGCTTATTTTTCAAGTGCTTATTCATACTAGTAGTGTACCCAAATCATAGTTCTTGTGCTCCATAATCATTTCTGTTAATTTTCCCTAGTTCTTAGTATTATTTTATAATATTCTGGAAGTTTTCATTTTTTTTCATGGTCTCTTGCTATTTTTCTGCATTTTATGTCATTTTCTAGCATTTTTAAATAGCATTTTATTCAAATAAATTAGAAAAAGCTCAGAAAAATACAATTTCAATTTTCTTAGTTTTATAATATTCAAAAAGTCATAAAAAGTATTTTTCAAGATTTTTATTAGATTAAATAGTATTTTCTAGCATTTTAATTAGTTTTAAATAGTATTAAATTCATAATAAATAGAGAAAAGGTCAAAAAAATGTGATTCCTGTTTTGAAAAATCTTTTTAGTTAAATTTGATTTTTTAAAAATAGTTTTGTCATTTTCTTGCATGTTTTCCTAATTTTTAGTATTTTAAGTCTATTTTAAATTAGTTTTTAATTCCAAATAAATCAAGAAAAATCCAAAAAATTAAGTTTTAAATTTTAAATAGTTTTCAAATATCATTTTTAGTATAAAAGTAATTTTAGATCATATTTAGGATTTAGATTAGACGTAGTTGCATTTTATTTACGTTTCATTTATTGCATTTTAGTTTTATTCGCGTATTTAAGATTCCCCGTAGTGTAATTTCCCTTTTATGCTTCCCTTTACTTCCCTTGCCCCGTAGTTTAGAAAACATCATATTATCCCCTTTTCTCATTCAAATCCCGATTATCTCGACGTGAGTTGAAAATTCCATTCAACCCTCGTTCGGAACGATCTCGGTGCTCAAACCTAACACGTTTGAGTTACCCACATACTACAAACTTCTATTATTGGTTTCCCGAGCGAATCAATTTTTGGCGCCGTTGCCGGGGAGGGCATGTAGTGAGTTTTCGTATTCCGTCTCGAATCGCGTGCATTTGAAGATCCTTCCCCGAGTGAAGTTACCGTCGTTTTTGTAAATATATTTTTTTGAAAAGCCCAAAAAAAATCTAAAAACACCAAAACATTCTTCCTAGAGTGTTTACAAAACCATAAAAATTAAAAAACCAACAAAAGAAATCGGAACGTCAATTGTTACGTCGGCTCACCTCAGAAATACAACCTATACACGGGGTATAAGGAAAGTCTTGACATTAAATTGCAGACTGAAGAACGATCCACTCTTCGTTCCCGCTCCGCTGCGCGTACTTTTGAGAGCTACCGAGCACCGGTTGACGCAAAGGTTACAAAAATATTGTGTTTTCTTAAATATAAAAACCCAAAAAGATTTTCCTTTTCAAAATTTGTTTTAAAAAACCCAAAAATATTCTTCTTTTATCCTCTTAACTGATAATTCTTTCTTCTTAACCCTCTAAATGTTTAATTCTCATGGAAACGATCAATTATCGTCATTGTTTTCATTGCAAAGGACGTATGGAAGAAGATCAGTATTGTTGTCTTAATCCAGAATGTGTATGTGATCGATGTGGACAACCTGGTTCTAAAAAATCTTGCTATTGGTGCGACTTAGCCGACAAACAATCTCTCGATGACTCTAAAAGTTTTTCTGACCATCCGCCACAACCCGAGATATGTTCTTATCGTCGTTGTCTTCATTGCCAAAGCCATATGGAAGAGAAACAATTTCGGTGTTTGAAATGTATATGTGATTGGTGCGGAAATAATTGTCGGAATGGATTTTGTGATGTATGCAATAATTTTATTAATCCAAATCCAGATCTCGCCCGTCTTTATGCACGGCTAGAACAAAAGAGTGCTCTTTATAATGACATAATTGGAGAACCCTCAATTCCTACTCCTTCTCCGGTGAGGGAAATGGAATATGTTTCTGAGCCCGAAGTGACTCCCGAGCCTATCACGGAAATGGTGGAAATAGCTAACTCTTATCCGGATAATTCTTCGATTTATCAGCTCTTGTGTATATGGTGTAGAGGACCCGAATATGGTGGGAATTGTCCCGGTTGTAGCAATGGAAAATCAGGAACCGAGTTTCACCACAATCCTTACAATGAGACAACCGATTTCCCTAACCAACCTCTGTACCATGAGCCGGAATCATACTCTTGTGAGTACTGTGGTGGTCCTCACCAAGGTTTTCAATGTCAAGTTCAATTTAACAATTCGACCTTTGATTATGAACCTTACCCATATTCGTCACAACAATCATACTGTTGTGAGTATTGTGGAGGTCCACACGTTAATTCCGATTGTCAGATGCAGAACCCTATTGTTTACGAGCAAGTTCTTTGTAACAATTATGATTATTCTTATGACCCACCTCCACAATACCAAGAAATTCAACCACAAACTCCGTCAGATGATCAAGAATTTCACCAAGGTTGTTTCAATATATTACAAAAGTTAAAGGAAATAAAAGAATTGCTTCATGAACCTGCTCATGAAAAAGATCCGAATCAGAAAACCTATCGTGAATTATTAGCTGAAGAAGCCGCGAAAGTGATCCAATATCGTCCAACTACCTATTATTACGATTCTGATTCTGATGACGATTATACTCCTCCGAGTGGCAATCCCACTCTCGTTTCTGAGCCTTTTATCTCTAACCCTTCCCCTTCACTCACGCCGGTTGAGAGAAGTGACGTTTTGGAATAGGTCGATGATTATATTTCTACAGATATTGTTAAACCCGTTGACTCTCTCATAATGGGGGATGAGCATCTTAGTACTATCCCGGAAACAGAATCGTCTAATGTTGAGATCCTTATTCCAATCCCAAGAGAGTCCGAGGTTGTTGATGATATTTGTGATGAGCCTTCTCTTGATAATTTGAACGATCATGTTGAGATGTTCTCTGATTCCGATAATGATTCTTATGGAGACATCGATTTCGTCGACGAGTTAGCTTTTGAGCCCGATGATATAGAGATCGAGGATGAAGCACTACGTCAAACATTGTCGAATGTTTATCTTCTCATTTCTAAGATTGAAGCCCTTAACGATAATTCAAGTTCGCATCCTATCTCCGTTAAAGATAGTGATTTCTCTCCCGAGCTTGAGACTTTCCGATTTGATGAAGAGATTAGTGGCAATCCCACTATGGCAGATGTTCATTCTCCGATTCTTGAGCGATTCTACTTTGATGTTGATATGAGCAAGTTTTTGAATGAGATTTCCGATACTCCGGCAAATGACCCGATCATGGAGGATGCTATTGATGACCCAATACCACTGGGTATTGAGGATGCCGTGCATGACCCTGAGGGGGATATGGTTGTTCTTGATGGTTTTCTTGACTCTCCTCTCTCTGATGAGTCAACCATCCTTTATCCCGTTGAGCCGACATGTGAAGACAAAATCTTTAAACCCGGGATATTCATTGATGAGTTTTATGCTAAAACCGTTATTCGAGATAAGGATCCTCCGATGGATGCCTTTAGTATTGAGCTTTCACGTCTAATACCTTACCATGAGCTCCCGTCTTTCTTGGAGTTTTCTCTTATTGATCCGTCATTCTTTCGTCCACCCGCAAAACCACCGGATGATGGATCGTTACTTCATGATATCCCTTATGTGCTGAAGCCCGACATTTTCTTTCCCTCCCAACCCACCCATTCTCTTTCCCTCCGGAGTGAGGATACCATTTTTGATCCGGGTATCCCTTCCGCTTGTTTCCCCAAGGACAAATGAATTCGGGGACGAGTCAGGCTAGCGACTCGTTGAAGAAAAACAGTAGCGCTTCGTGGGAGGCACCCCATGCTTATCTCTATCTTCTTTCTATTTTCTCTAATAAGTGACGTGAAGGGGTTAGCCTCTTCTATTTCTCGTGTTTGGTTGTTTGTGATGTTGTGTTCAGGATTTTCCCGATATGAAGACTCTCGTGCTCGAAGTTTGTCTTTTCTCCACTCGAGTCTCATGATCATTGCTGAAGGAAATCCGATATCCAAAATCTTATCGACTAACGTTTATCTTCTAGCATACTTAATAAACGGCTTTTAGATTTTCGTTCTTACCCTTGCCTTTAAACATTGAGGACAATGTTTCGTTTTAGTCTGGGGTGGGTAATCTTCGATTTGATTTGACCGCACTTGCTTGTTTTTTGTCATATACTCTCGCAACCCCGTTTTTCCTTAGAAAATGAAAAAATTGTGCAAAAATGAGCAAAATTTAAAAAAAAAAATTTTAAGCTTTTGTTAGTTTTATGATCGAAAAGTTCTTACTAGTCTCTTAGAAGTTTCTTTAAATATGCGTTTTTCTTGAAATAGCCTTTGCTAATTGCTTAGACAAGAGGCTATAAAATGCGATTCTAGCTCATAAGGCCAAGAATTTGCAAGTCTCCCTAAGTGATTTTAAATATGCGAAGCTTAACCAAGAATTTGCTAGTTTCTAATAAGTGACTTTAAAAATGCGAGACTTGAGATTATTTGACGAAGCATTTGCTAAGTTAATATATGTTTTGACACCTTGTTGACTTTCCGCTGGTGAGAGTAGGAATAGAATTTTGACTTGACCGGGCGTGTTGAGCCCTAGCTTGTTCCCTTAACCATAGATAATCTAAAAATTATCGGCTAAGCATCCGCGGATCTCATTATTTGGGATTTTAAATTTGCGGAGATCGAGAAATGATAGAGTTACTTATGAGTTTAGATGCTAAGCGTGGAGTAGTTGGTTCTCTTTAGAGCCCATCGAAGGTACTTATGGCTTTTTGTTCCCACAAAATTGTTTCACCCCATATCTGTGAGTAAATAATTAGAGATGTTGAGTTTTTGGCGATAGTTAGTTCTTTATCTTCTTAAAAGAATCTTTGTTTTAAAAATTGGGTACACATCAAGGATCCGTAATAAATAAATAAGCAAGTAATAAGTGAAAAGTAATAAGTAAAGTTATGAGTTGCGGTGTCGAGATCGGACCCTTGGATCTTTAGCCGGGATTGGGTGAGGTTCTTAGTCTATCCAACCGGGACCCTCATTTCATGAAGCCTATAGTCTTGGAATTACCCCGTGAAGCTCCGTGGTTCATAGCTCATATAAATAAAAAGTATAAGTAAAAAAAAAAAAAAAAAAAAATGATGAAAAGTGATGAAAAAAAAATGATGAAAAAGTCAAAAATATAAGTGAATAAAAATTCCTTGATGTGGACCTCATTTTTGAGACAATGGTTCTTGAGAGAAGATGGATAACTAATTATCGACTTAGCTTTATATCTTTATCGGATTAATTCTTATCGAAACGAGAAATTTGAAGAAATTCATTTCTCACAAAAATAAAATAATTAGAGGAAAATAGGAAAATGGGAACAAAAGGTAATTACACAAGTAACTTTCATGGGTAGTGTTAGCATCTAGAATCATATTTAACAATGATTTCGATTTTACGCTTAGTTTGGGGACTTGTGAAAAATCAGGGACGATGTATTCTATCCGTATGGTCACTTCACGCTGTGTTGTGTTTTCTACTCCGTGATCCTAACATGTCGTTTGAAAAATGTTGGAGTTATTTATCGACATGAAAGTTCAACAAACCGTCATTCTTAATCAGAATGTGCTTAATCGTAATATCTATATGTGAAATAAAAAAGGTAAACGGGGCGTTTTTAGAATTAAGGCTTTCTTAATCTCTTTTGAGGAATCTTTGCTACTTCTTCATAGGTTTAATAGAAAGAGATTGAAATCCTTGGTTTTAGAAGCGTGAGTTGATTGCATTGCGTGAGGACACGACAATGGTCTCGTCTGGGGTATTTTGATATGTGCAAAAACACATATCATTTCTTTATCAAATAAAACCCAAAATAACCAAGAAAGAGCCGTTTATTGCTAATATTTGTGTTTTTCTTGAGTTTGTGCTTGTGCAGGTACGGATATGTCAAAACACACAAAAAGAAACCAAATCAGATGAAAATCCGAGCACGAGAGATTAAGAGAGCTTAAGCTGAGCCGGAAGATCAAAATTATGCTTCTGAGGAGATTTCTACTCTTTGAGGATGATTTTTGAAAGTTATAATCAAGTTTGAAGAATTGTCAGAATCAGTCCCTCATCTTTGAGCATTTGGCATAATATACCCCTGAAGTTTCAGAAGTTGCAAATTCAGCCCTTGGATTATTTGACATTGCCAATAATGACCCTTGAAAGAGATTTTCAGAATCTACATGTTTAGTCCCTGAAAAATCAGATTGTACACAAATAGTCCTTATTGTATTCATGGATCAAATATTAATCCAAAGACCAAATCCTAACCCACGGCCCAAAACAAATACCCGGTCCAATCCAATCTATTACACGGTTTATATCTCAACCCTTACACCCGGTTTATACCCAAGTCAAACCAACCCAAGACCTGGTCAACAAAACCAAACAATAATAAAAAAAAACCCGTGCGCGCCAATATTCACCCCCCCTTTTACCCAAACCCAGTTTTACATGAACCCTAATTACCCTTTGGTCAAATTGGTCAAATTAACAGCAATTAAGGGTAGTCTTGTACTTTCGTCTGACACACCTGACACATATGGGGTGCCAGGTCATCAATCCGTGTGCTACATTCCAATCCCTTGTCTCTGATTGGTCGAAACAGCGTGGCATTTGTAATCCAAGGGTTGTGATGAAAGAATGATAGCTGGGATTTGATCAAGGGCTCAGAATACACTCAAAGAAACACACATTTGGGATTTCTAGATGCTTCCAAGGCCTCAAGCTCGTGTATAAATACTCCCTCATTTCACCATTGTAATCCATGTAGAGTAGGAGTAGTTTACTGAGTAGCTTAGTTTTAGTTCTAAATTGTTTTTAAAATTTGAATTTAAATTATGTCTTTGAATTTCTTTGTACTCACATTTTATTAATGAAGCAATTTTCAGTTTAATATTGCATTTGTTAATCTCTGTTTTAAAGTCTAAATTTCAGTTGTTGATTAATGATTTACAAGGTTTTACAAGTTTTTCTCAATCATACTCAGAATCTACTCTTTAACTTCACTCAGTCAACTAAAGTCAAACTTTGGTTTGATTAATGAATATCTTCTGGATTACTGATATAAGCTTGGATTGGGTTGATATTAGTTGATTTGGGTTGATATTTAGATTTGGGTTACTGTTTCATTGGTTTTAATTGCATGTCATTGTGACAGGACAAATGTAAGTCCATTTCTGTTTGATTCCTTAATCAGTAATTAGGTTCGTTTAGATTGTGTTTATTTTAGTTCATTTAGTTGTTATCAGCTTATTTTATCATTGTATTTGTCATTAGTAGCTTAATAACATTTTTGCATATGTTCTGCTCTTGTTTGCATTATTCCTGATTCTCTAACTGCATTATTAGATCAAACCTGTTTCTGAGTTATTTTGTTGATTATTTCACTTCTGTTAGATCATATTTGATAAGTTGAGTCTAAGTTGAGATTGATTGTAGTTTAGAATTAAGTTTAGTTGAGTTTTACCGCAGATAGTCACATAATAGAGTGTTTGGAACAAGTTAGTTTCCTGTGTTTGAGGTTAAATCTGTTGATAAGATTAGTTAATATAGGCTTGTAGTGGTAGTTTACTCCCATTTCAGTCATTATTTTGTAGCTTTTCACTCTCTAAGTCAACTTTGCATATAAGCTGATCCCAAATGCTTATTAGTAGGTTTAGGAGTTAGTTAATTTGCATTATAGGTATAGATCACTATAATTTAGCTTAGTTAAGTCAATTTGCATCAAATAACATCATTTTCAATCTGTTTTGCAAGTTCAAATTTCAGATTAGTCAAACTAAAAGGTTTTCAATAAAAAGTCAAAATCCATTTTTAGTGATAAATTGGTTCAACTTTTATATTTTTAAAATCTTTGATTCAAGTCCATTTGAGCTGAAATTCTGGAAATAAGCTTTTTGGTTGGTTGTGGTTAACAGGGTATTTTTGGTTTATTTTTAGGAATTTATTAAGCTGGCTTAATCAGGGCTTAAAGTAGGACCAGTAGGGCCGTTTGGCTTATTAAACTTAGAACCTGATCTTGTGCTTTTAGCTTATAGCTTGTGCTTTTATGGTTGTAATCAGTTGCAGTAGGCTTAGTTAAGTTAGTATAAGTTAGTTTTAGACTGTGGTAGCTTATAGTAGCTTTTGGTAGCTTATTGCTTATTTTTCAAGTGCTTATTCATACTAGTAGTGTACCCAAATCATAGTTCTTGTGCTCCATAATCATTTCTGTTAATTTTCCCTAGTTCTTAGTATTATTTTATAATATTCTGGAAGTTTTCATTTTTTTTCATGGTCTCTTGCTATTTTTCTGCATTTTATGTCATTTTCTAGCATTTTTAAATAGCATTTTATTCAAATAAATTAGAAAAAGCTCAGAAAAATACAATTTCAATTTTATTAGTTTTATAATATTCAAAAAGTCATAAAAAGTATTTTTCAAGATTTTTATTAGATTAAATAGTATTTTCTAGCATTTTAATTAGTTTTAAATAGTATTAAATTCATAATAAATACAGAAAAGTTCAAAAAAATGTGATTCCTGTTTTGAAAAATCTTTTTAGTTAAATTTGATTTTTTAAAAATAGTTTTGTCATTTTCTTGCATGTTTTCCTAATTTTTAGTATTTTAAGTCTATTTTAAATATTTTAAATTAGTTTTTAATTCCAAATAAATCAAGAAAAATCCAAAAAATTAAGTTTTAAATTTTAAATAGTTTTCGAATATCATTTTTAGTATAAAAGTAATTTTAGATCATATTTAGGATTTAGATTAGACGTAGTTGCATTTTATTTACGTTTCATTTATTGCATTTTAGTTTTATTCGCGTATTTAAGATTCCCCGTAGTGTAATTTCCCTTTTATGCTTCCCTTTACTTCCCTTGCCCCGTAGTTTAGAAAACATCATATTATCCCATTTTCTCATTCAAATCCCGATTATCGCGACGTGAGTTGAAAATTCCATTCAACCCTCGTTCGGAACGATCTCGGTGCTCAAACCTAACACGTTTGAGTTACCCACATACTACAAACTTCTATTATTGGTTTCCCGAGCGAATCAGTGGTTCTAGACTTCAACCTAGTCCAACTAGGGAGGAATCTGAACCTATGCCCCATGATTCACCTCTCCCAACAGGTAACACAGTTGGAAGTGATGAGGGCAGTGGGAACCAATTGGAATTGATGGTTATGTATACAAAATTAGCCAAGCAGGTTTAATCTCTACAGAAGGATTTGGCATATGTCAAGAAGCAGCATGCTAAGGATGTTAAACATTTAAAGGAAGAGATTCAGACCTTAAAGGAAGAGATACATGGGTTGAAAAGGCACAAGAAGACTGCAAAGCTGGTGATTTCATCTTCATCCTCACCTACTGATGATGATTCAGCTGATCATGATTTGGGAATATCTCCCAAACAGGGGAGGAAAACAGGTTCTGATACTGAGGGGAGGACAATTGATTTTGAAGATGAAAGAGATACAAGTAAAGGAACAAAGGAAGCTGATATTCATGGAGAGCAACTTGAAGATCAAGACATTTTTCAAACTGCAACTGATTTTACCACTGATTTTATTTCCACTGCAGAGCCAACTTTTGCCACTGCAAGTGAAGAATTTGATAAATTGAAGAAAGACAAGGGTAAAGTAGTTATGGAAGATGTAAAGCAAACTGGAAGAAAGATTTCAAAGAAAAGACAAGCACAGATTGTTCTTGATAGAGAAATTGCTGTAAAGATCTCTGAAGAACAAATGGCTGAAAGAAAAAGCTTGAAGAATTGGAAGTTGCAAGCTAAAAGATTGATAGAATGGAAGAAGATCCACTTTCCACTGTTCAACCTACAGTTCTTAGAGAGAAGACTTCAGAGTTAAGTTATGTTCCTTCTGAAGAAGATATTGAATTCTTGATTGCTAATAGTGCAGAAATCAAGAAAAAGGCAATTGACCTGGTAGCTGATGCATCCTTAACTGAGGAACAAAGAACTGCTCAGCTGAAGGATTTCATTCAAATGAAGAACAATCAAGCACTTGAAGATGTGATTAGTACAGTCAAAAAGGGTCAAAAGAAATCAAGACAACCTAACAAGAGACAAATCCTTTCATATATGAAAACTTATTGTCGTCATGTTGGTGGTTGGAAGATGCATCAATTCAAAGGAATGTCTGATGATCAAGTTGAAAAGACTTACTACAGAACTCAAAAACAAGATAAAGATTTTATTGCAATGGGCTCTGAAGAAGAAGAAAAAAGATTTCCTAGATTGAAGAGAAAGGCCAAAGTAAGTGATTATCAAACTGATAAGAAGACTAAGGTTGATGAAGATCAAACAATGTCTACTGAGAAGGAAATTCCTACTGAGAAATTCACTGAAGATCAATTGACTGGAATGATTGTGATTGAAGAAGGAGATTTTTATCCAGAGCCACTGCAAGTTCGACATCCTATTATTGATTGGGAAGTGTTAATACAAATAAGCCGTAAAAACGTTTATTTATATTTTACGATCTTCTAATGTTTTGTCGATAACAAAAGTAAAATCATATTAACGAAACAAATAAAATACGTAAATGGTTTGAACTAATAGTTTTCTAACACACTTACGTTTTCACATAAAACACTATAACAGGATTAAGTGATTTTATATTTTAGATACATATGTACAACAACTAGTGTTTACATATTGGCTTAACAAGTTTAAGTAATTCTATGAGTTAGATACATATGTACAACAACTAGTGTTTACATATTGGGTTAATACATACTTATATTAAGTATACTAAAATGGGTAAAAACAAGTATATACTAAAATGGGTAAAAGCAAGTATATACTAAATAGATAAAAAGTAGCAAATGGTTTTGACCCATAACCCATAGTTTTATATATACCACTTACACAAGTTCAATGTATCCTTAAGGTACATTGTATCTAGATAGAAAACCATGGATCAACCCATAACCCATGACCCATGACCCATAACCAAAAATACCCATGGGCAAAGAGGAGCGTTCCACGGATCCCTAGCTTTGTGCTAGCCGGATCCCAAGTGGGTTTTCTCTTTTCGATGTATCTAGAGAACCTATACTCCAATCTCCCAATCTTATGAACCCCCTTCATACACACATTTCCCTACTTATCTTTCCTTCTTTACCGAGAGATAAATATCTCTTTTAAGAGATGACAAAGGGGCCTAGGGTGCCTAGGGAAGGTGAACCCTAGGCCGATCGTGTTTCGATCCCTAGGCACCTTGCGAGGAGAAACGGGTACCCATAAAAACCAATACCCAGTACCCAGTACCCAATACCCAACTAGGTACCAAAAGATAGATCTATGTTACATGGAATTCCTATGTAACTTGAACACATTCACCATATATATTTTGATACCCAATACCCAGTTTTGGTAAACGATGAAAAATAGATAAATCATATATGAACGAAAATGGGTAAAATCATATATGAACAAAAATGGGTAAAATCATATGAATTATATTCATACATAATTGGGTTATACATTTGTGATCAACAACATGTATACATAGATTGAGTATCTTAATGAATTTGAACAATTCGGTTATACATTTGTGATCAACAACATGTATACATAGATTTTATATTTTAGTGAATTAGGACAATATCACAAAATACACTTTTGCAT